>CM077033.1:87080131-87511696 GCA_039090855.1 Macrothele yani | reverse complement strand
AATTCTGATCGTAAAGTAAATGTTTACATAATTAATTAGAAATCTATAGAAAGCTATTCAAAATTAGAAAGCTAGAGAAAGCTATTCAAAATTAGAAAGCTAGAGAAAGCTATTCAAAATTAGAAAGCTAGAGAAAGCTATTCAAAATTAGAAAGCTATACTAAAATGAGAACAATGATCTTAACAATTTATTATTTTGAGTGAAGAAGTAAAAGTGATTCTAAAAGCAATTAAATGTGGTAAACAAAATAATTGCGAATATAACTGTATGTTGATTACTTACATGTTTATGACCTCTCTTTACCTTTCTTGACATGACTAATACATTTTAAACAGCACTAGGAATTTCAATGTTTCTGTTATAGAAATCCGATTGTCCAAGTGTATTTATTGATGCCTTTGAGAGAGAGAGATTTACAAAGATTTTAAGAAATGTACATTTCTTTACAAAATTTATTAAATGCTGTATATTCTTTCCGGATATGGAATTAATGAATACGAAAATCACATCGTCTCTCACAGAAAAGGTCATTTAGGGATGTTTATAAAAATGGGCAATTAGTAAAGCTTTTTCTTCCAGGAACAAAGCTCCTCATGCAAAACACTACAAGGGATACCCAACGACGGTCTCAGAAGTCCCTGTGTTCTTCTTTCCCGAAGATGAAGTGGCACAGAGATTATTATTTTGAAAGGTAGTAAAACTTTCTTGACCATTCAACAATTAGATCGGTCTCGAAAGTCTAACTCTAAATGAGATGATCATACCTTCGATCTTCTTTTCCCACGAGCGTGTACACAACATGCATTCTACTTTTCACATAATCTACATTAACACTCTCAGTTGTACATTTCTGATGTTCTGCTCTGTTGGCTGAAGATAAGCCCGAAGACACATGAGCAGTAAATATTAACAACTAAACAAGACCCCAAGTGTACACAAAAACCTAGAAAATGAAGACTGGGAGGAAAAGCCCCTTTTCCATACAATGGGGAAATGCAATCACTTTGGACGTAGGTGCATCCAATTTGTGCACATCTTATTATCATTACGAAATATTATTAAACACTGAATTATTGAAACATGAGAGTATAGGGTCGATTTATGTTCATATTGCAATGGCATTACAGATGCAATATTAATCATAAAACTGAGAAATTATATTCAAACACTGAGACGCAAGAAACTTATTAACAATTAAGAAAGAGTTTTTATTTTTTTGATTCAAGGTGTAATGACCACCGTGAGCAACTCAATGGGCTATAAGTAGTCGCCCGTCCCTAATTTTGGGTCACTGGTTCGAGGGAAGGGAGGGAGCCACTGCCTTAAAATAAACATAACATCTATGCCTCACCGGAATTCAAACCGGGACCCTTTCGGACGAATGATCAAAAGCCATCGCTTAGACCACTGAGCTACCAGATCGACAAAGGAAGACTTCCTGTCGCATTAAACAAACATATCATAAAGTGAATTAGAATTAAACACCTTGATTTCTGTGTTAAATTTGCTTGTTAACCTTCAGGAAACAATGATTTATACACTACTAGGAGCTTAAAACTCTAAAATTCAATTTTGCAAATAACAAAAAAAAAAAAAAAAAAAAAGGACTCACACTTGCAGGATATTTTTAATGAAACCGAAATTTCAGAAATAACACTAATATGCAAGGTTTTGTTGTTTTGAAATGCATAGGTGTATCTGAATGGATTTCTTGCGCAGATTCCGAAAATGACCTTCAAAATTCCGTATCACGTCAAGTTTTTTCACAAATGACGGAAATGTGAAAATTAAAACAAACGTTATTTTTTAATGACATTGTTATATGGCAACGTTTGTGACGTGTGAAAATGTTCTCTGGAGGGGCGGAATGATTGTTTAAGGAATATATAAACATAAATATATAGCTGATAATGGAAATGCAACTGTTTTATCTGTATGACGTCACGATTTGCGCCACTCACAAAGGCGGAACATGAGATAATGTTATCTTGGCACGGCAGTATGACTCAAACCTCACGCCACTGCTCTCTTCTTTCTATTGGTCACATGTGTCACTATTAGGGGCAGATCGTGTTACACTAGTCAGTGCAAAGAAGGAACTGGTCTCGTTCGGTTGTTTCTTTGTGGCGTGTGCAATGGCTTCACGTGGATATGTAAATCATCCAGACATATTTTGCTACATATGTGGCAGTTATACGACAGGAAAAATACAGAGGCAAAATATTACGCCTTTCGTGAAAAATGCTTATTTTCAATAGTTCGGCATTAAACTAGCAGGTCAGGACAAAGTTTGGTCTCCTCCCAATTGGTGACGTGCATGTGTGGAGGGATTGAGGAACTGGAAAAGTGGAAAAAGAACTTCAATGCCGTTTGGTGTACCCATGGTGTGGCGATAGCCAAAAAATCACAGTGACGACTGCTACTTCTGCACAGTGAATATCGTGGGCCATACCAGAACCAGTAAGCGTAACATTGTGTATCCCAATATCCCATCTGCCATAAGACCAGTGCCCCATAGTGATCCATCCCTGTGCCATCCCCGTCCAATATCAAGCCCCCAACAGACACCGATTCAGACGGTGATACAAGTGATGAAATGTACCAACCGGACAGCATGGAGAATGAAACCCCTGTGGCATTTACCCAGCATGAACTGAATGATTTGGTTCGTGATATGAATTTACCAAAAGACGTAGCAGAGCTTTTAGGATCACGACTTTAGGAAAATAATTTACTATGTCCTAACACGAGATTCTTCTGTTACAGACACCGAGAAGCAGAATTGGTTCCGTTTTTTTGCTGAGGAAGGCGGTTTGGTATTTTGTCAAGCTATTCCGGTAGTCATGAAATACTTCAACATTATTTACAATTCAGGACAGTGGAGGTTGTTCACAGATGCCAGAAAATCCAGTTTAAAAGGTGTTTTTGTACACAATACTAACATCCATCCATCCATTCCAGTAGCACATTCTGTGATTTTGAAAGAGACATACGTGAACCTTAAATTACTGCTGGAAAGTGTGCAGTACAAGTTTCATGAATGGTCTTTGTTCGGGGATTTCAAGGTGATTGGAATATTGCTCGGCCAACAAGCAGGCTACACCAAATTTCCTTGATTTTTGTATGAATGGGACACCAGAGCAAGGACGGAACATTGGGTTCGGCATCAGTGGCCAGTCAGAAGTACATTCACACCTGGCGAAAAAAACATTGTTTCACTTCCACTGGTTGATCCCTCGAAAATACTGTTGCCACCTTTACACATCAAACTTGGCTTAATGAAGCAAATCGTGACAGCTTTAAGCAGGGACAGTAATTGCTTTCAGTATCTTGGGGGTAAGTTTCCATCAATCACGTCTGAAAATATTAAAGCTTTCATTTTCATAGGCCCTCAAATACGAAAATTAATGGCGGACAACATATTCGAGGAAACCATGAGTGAGTGCGAATTGTAAGCATGGACTGCATTCAGAAATGTGGTACACAACTTTCTGGGGAACATGAAGGCTTCAAATTACACCCCTTTAGTCGAGGACTTGCTGCAATCCTATGAACTGCTTAGTTGCAATATGAGCTTCAAAGTTCACTTTCTTCATGCTCATCTAAATTACTTTTCAAACAATCTTGGTGATTTTTCAGAAGAACATGGCGGAGCCCTTCCATCAGGATATTAAAGTGATGGAAAAGATATACCAAGGAAAGTGGACTGTACATATGATGGCCGACTATTGTTGGATGTTGAACAGAGACTGTACGGACGCACACCGAAGACAATCCAAAAAGAGGAAGTTTGAAGGGGAACCCAGTCGCGAATGTTACTTATGTTTTCTTTTGCATATGTATTTATATTTACCTATTCCTTAAACAATCATTCCGCCCATCCAGAGAACATTTTCACACGTTACAAACGTTACCATACAGCAATATCATGAAAAATAACGGTTTTTAAAATTTTTAGATTTCCGTCATTTGTGAAAAAACCTGACGTAATACGAAGTTTTGTAGGTCATTTTCGGAATCTGCGCAAAAAATCAATTCAGATACACCTCTTCATTTGAAAACAACAAGAAAAAGTTGAAAAATTGCAGATCAGTGTAATTTAATAAAATAAAACGTGTAAGAATGCTTAATTTAAATCGGTTTTCGAATTATCCAACGAAAAATATATCAGATTACACATAATTATTTCCAGGGCGTAATAATGAGGGAGTTACGAAATGTGTTCTATTTGAAGTAAACTAAAAATAATTCTTCCAGTTTTCAAAACAAAGCCTGAATAAATGAAAACCTCACTTAATCTAATTGGTATAAAATCTTTACAATTCTCTATTCAGATATTTTCATTCTCTCCTGATATTCAACATACTGCCATTATCGCAGAAAACGGCGTTTTTTATGTTGTGCTATAAAAAATCGTTGATGAGGTAAAGGGGACATCTTAATATTTAATATTACCTTATATTAAAAAAATACTAAAACCTTTAAACCTTAACACCACTTGTGGAGTGGAATCACATTGAGACTTAAAGTTGATTTTCAAAAATACTAGATACTATGAAGCGTTGTCGATGAACATTGCACACACACACACACGTGTATATACACTGAAGTGCTAGAAAAACTGGTACAGACGATCTTATGCGAAATACATAATAACGTTATCTATGCGCGTACTCGGTTGCGTCCGCCAGTGCATATATAAAGAGATATACATCCTTGCTAGCTGTCAAAGCTGTGTTCGGCATGAGTAGTAATAACAATTTAATCGATTTTCAGCGCGGTGTCATAGTCGGCGCTCGTGAGATGGGCCATAGTATTTCGGAGGTAGAAACGAAGTCCGGATTTTCACGGACGACCATTGCACGGGTGTACCGTGAACTCAAGAATTCCTGCAAAACTACCAACCTACGATACCAGTGTTGCCGTAAAAAGACATTGGGTGAACGTGACCATTGTCGGCTGTAAAAAATCGTTTCACGCGATAGGCATGCAACACTATCGCAGGCATCATCGGAATTCAATGCGCCGCCCCGGTGGCGCAGTGGTCTAAGCGATGGCCTCTGATCATTCGTCCGAACGGGGTACGGGTTCGAATCCCCGTGAGGCATGGATGTTGTGTTTGTATTACGGCACTGGCTCTCTCCCTTCCCTGGAACCAGTGACCCTAAATTAGGGACGGGCGACTGCTTATAGCCCATTGAGTTGCTCACGGTGGTCGTTAAATCTCCAATCAAAAAAAAAAAAAAAAAATTCAATGCTGGAGCATCAACAAGCATCAGGGTCCGGACTATGCAACGTACCCTGCAAGATATGGGCTTTTTGTGCCGACCCCCAACTCGAGTCTCCTTGATGGATGCACGACACAGAGCTATGCGCCTCGCTTGGGCATGGCAACACCGCCATTCGGCACTTGATGAATGGAAGCAAGTAGCCAGGCCTGACGAGTCACGTTTCCAACTGTATCGGGCAGATGGACGGATTCCTGTTTGGCGCAAACCCCATGCAGCCGTGAATCTCTCCTGTCAACAGGGAACTGTACCGGCTGGTAGGGGGTCCGTAACGGTATGGGGTGTGTTCAGCTGGACTTCACTGGGACCCTTGTTACGCCTACAACCTTCTGTGACCGGCCAACATTATGTGCGCATCCTTTCTGACGATTTACCCCCGTTCATGTCCTGCATTTATGCTGATGGGTTGGGCCTGTTCCAACAGGACAATGCAACTCCACATAAGTGTCTGGACGCCACATTATGGTTAGGGGAGCATTCATCTGAGTTTGGGGTGTTGTAATTCCCACCCATGTCCCCAGATCTGAATGTGAAACACATTTGCAATGCCGTGCAACCTGCTAACGAACACAGCAATCCGAGACTACGGAATACACCCGAATTGTGGAACCCACTACTGGAAGTATGACGTGCGTTGCCTACAGTATATTTCCAGAAACTAGTGGAGTCAATGCAGCGTCATAATTCTGCAGTCCTGCGCTCCCGTGGGAGACCTACCAAGTATTAGACAGGTGTACCAGTTTTTCTGGCACTTCAGTGTATATAGCGTGTCCCAAAACAACTGAGAATGTTTTTTTAAAAACACGTGCAACACTGCGTTCCACTTTGGCATGAGTCTCGAAAACAAGTAGTCATTTTGTTATTAATCATAGCAAATGGCAACATCTGTTTATCACGCATTCTTCGTCGGTAGGACGAAGTTTCATCAGCGTTGGTTCGTGAAACCCTATCAAGTGTTTTCGCGCTGCGATATTTCGGAAAAAATGGATGTGAAAAATGAACAAAATTGCACCATTAAATTTTGCTGTAGGCTTAAGGGTCTGTCTGAGAAATTTTCCTTCAAACTAGAGGCTTATAAAGATGAATTTCTAGTCAGTGGCTTTAATCATACTTGGAGGGAAACCTTCAACGAGTGTTACAGAGGTAAACATCAACGTTAGACGTTACTGTAGGGGAAGACAGACTCTATAAATTAAAGAAATCGAAACTATAGTTATCATTTCCAAATCACAAATTAACAAAATTCTAAATAAGCATTTGGGCATGAAACGAGTTTATTCGGTTGGGTTACCCATTGGTTTTCATGTTCGGCCCAATGCAAAGCCCTACACTGCAAATTCTGTCATTTTTATTTGGAGAAAATGAATATTAAGTTGATGTCCCAACCTTTATGTAGTCCAGTCTTATGACCATGTGACTTCTGGTTTTTGCGAAGTTTAAAGAAGACATTACAGGACGACAATTTGAGACTGATCAACAATTTATTACAGCTGCGCACGGATGATTGATCAACAATTTATTACAGCTGCGCACGGATAGCAGTTCTTTCATTGAAAAAATAATGTTCTGTATTTATGGTGTGCACGTCTTTTCCAAGGAAATGTTTAATTTTAGGGTTGCTAGTGAGAGATGATTACTGTAACAATGAAATATTACGTTCAAGACAAAAAGCAGGGTATTATTAAAAATAATCATTGTTCAAATATCTCTCAGGAATTTTTATTCAGATATCACGTTTTAATGTAGGTTAATAATATCCACATACGTAAGAATAGACACCACTTTTACGTTGTGAATAAATAGAGTACATTACACTGTCGTGATATTTCACACATATCATATGAATTTTATATATTTAAATATAGCCTCTCAAACTATTATTGAAATCAAAATTTCAAACACATCGCGTTCAGTGTCAAGTCATGCGAGTGTTGCTTTGAATATATTCGAAGGAATCTAAAAATACTCTCCATATTTTTGATGATTTCTAGGAGAATACATGAAATATCTACTTCAAAATGAAAAGCAGTTTATTTCGGATAAGATTGGTCCTACAAGCGATTAGTACGAGTGATTGACACAAAGGATACTTCACTAAGCAGCATATCTGACTATTCTGGTCTTCATTTTTTAATGGGGTGAACTCTTCTATATGATGCAATGAGAATATGTCAAACATCTAATGAAGCTTTCAACTGGAATAAATCACTTCAATTGTAGGAAAATGGAGAATCATAGGGCAGCAATAGTTCCTGCAGAACTTTGATGCTCTCTGGTGCTGTTAACTGGTATTGGGAAACCTTGCAGCGAATGTAAATTCTTTTTTTCAAGAAATTTCATCGCAGTATGAAACCGAATATTTGAATTAAACTATATATAATATTAAGTAATTTATGAGAACAGAATACTGGAAAACACTCCTTATCAGGAATATACGAACTGTTGGAAAGCTAAGATTTTTCAAGAGTAGTATATTTCAAAAAGAAAAAAATATCATTATAAGTGAAACTGAATGGGAGCGATATTAATCGCCAATTGGATGTTCCGCTCTGAACAGTTTAAGGCACTCCAATTTGATAAATAAAGCAAGTGACAACGCGTACTACATGAGCCTGTTCAGCGTCTTATGTGTTTTATATATTGTCCAGAATTACAGCTTCATCTTTAAGAACTTATAAAAATTAGATGTCCCGGTTTCTGAAACAAACTTAGTGTAAAATTGTTCATTTCTCAGCGCAATAACTGTTCATCGAAGTTTATCCCTACTGCTATATAACATTCCACAAATATGTTATGCATTTAATTAAATATCCGAATTTCCGAAAAAACAAACGAACGTCCGTCTTCTCTTAAAACTAGAATATTTACTTGTTGGCATCAAAAAATTTGTCACATTATTGTCTAGTATCTTAGAAGGAGACAACGTTACTATTTAGCTATGACCGCAACAATGAATACAAAGTGCAGATCCTAATTCGAAGATTCAAAATTCGAAAACGAAGCTTAAGCAAATGTGATAGCTTTCTACGATTATTACTCCGTAAAAACATTTTGTCGCCGGTATACAATTCAACTGAATCTAGACAGATGGAAAAGACGTAACGCCGTGTATTGTAGCAGGTATTGGGTGGGAAACCAAAAAAAATACACAGTAAGAATAAAGAGCTCGTAACTTCATCAGTGACACAATCAGTAAGGTATCTTGGGTCCGAGACCTGGGCTATCTCATCCGTCCTCTCTTCGCCCAGTATTGTTTTTTTTAATTGTGAAATTTAATTTTTAATTGTGAAGTTAAATTTTTAATTGTTAAGTAAAAGAAGTAATTTATTACTTAAAATATAAAATTACGTTGATTTTCGCTCGCCAGACTGAGTCAAAGAAGCGAATCCGCACGTGTTTTGTTTCGCAGCGAAAGCATCGACGTATTTTAATGCCGTTGATAATTGACATTTATTTGTGTATAATTAATTCATTTTTATTTGTGCATTATCTGGGCTTCGCATCCAGCTCAGCTAGGATCAAATATACGTCAGTGGACACAGTGTTCGGAACAAATCCTCTTGCGGGTATCTTATTGAAAGTGATTAGATGTCTTTCATTTATTGTAGCTTCTCTGACGCTCAGAACGAAATGGAAAATAAAGGACAAAGCAAAATTTTAGAAAAGCAAATCAATACTCATAGTTCCTTTTGAGCTAGCTCATGAAAAATAAAAAAAGCCTCAAAAGAGTCGACTCTGGGATACATGAAAGCGTTCATGAAAATTAGGTCATGTCGCTGTCTATGTAGTACGAAGCATAAACCCGCATGTTACATCAATTAGCTGAAAAATAAATATTTTTCAAAGCTTCGTGAAGTAAATCATTCTGCCATTCATCCTAGTGCGAAGCTTAAACCAATTGAAATAATAGATTCTCCAGCTAAACCACACATTTTAATGACGTTCTGCTAATGATTCCTCATTGACGCTCCTAGGATGTACCTACTAGACTATGACCGTGAAGAGCAATTACCAATAATTTCGCTTTTTCTGTTAAGCAAATATATGAAACGTATAATACTTTATTTCCAAGAATACTGGCATTCCTTCTTTCACACATCTTCCCATGTCTCCATGAAGACTGCAGGAATCATAGCTGTGCTGGCACTTCTTTATTAGGCAGCTCACTAGCAAACGGTTAAAGCTGAAAGCCATGTTCTGCATCATGTAGCCAAGAATTACATTCGGCGAATTGTTTGGAGAAAGATATATTGCATAAATTCATTATAGTAGGAAGGAGTATCTCTTGTTTATTCAAAACTTGTTTTCACATTCTGACGAGAAACGGACAAGTTCGTACAGTTATAAATTCCGGAAGTTCTTTCTTTTGAGAAATTTGTCTTTTCTTATAATCATTTCAATGGAATATCGGCCGCTTTTCTTTCATAAAGTCCGGGAGCATGTACACATCCGCGTGCAAAAAAAATTGGATGTGCATTCGTGAGGAAGGTACTATTTAATTATACAAATGTGAGAAATTTACCAAATACTTTCTCTACAGTTTTCCAAAATATTGGATACCATTATTTGGGTATAATTTTTACACTGAAATGCAGAAGATTGTTCAAATATTGTCCAAATAATTCCAGAAATGCGAAATGGACAATAAAATATTTTCATATACATGGTCGAGTCACATTTTTGTGACCACCACGTAATATCCAGAGTAACCTCCGTGTGCAGCGCGGACAGTCGCTAGACAGGCTGGGAGTGACTCACTAAGCAGCTGCAAAATCTTCACAGCTATGTGGAGCCATTCTCACTGCTGTGCGTCTTTCAGCTGCTAAAGGGTGTGTGGTAGAGTATCTATAGAGAGAACAACACGGTCGAGGTGGTCACACAGATTTTCAGTTACGTTTAAGTGTGGGGAATTCGGGCACCAGGAATAAATCTTCATCGTGCTCTTCCAACCACTCTCGAACAGTTCTAGCTGTGACACGTCGCATTGTCGTGCTGAAATATCCCATCCGCCCCAGAGAAAACAATCAGCATGTGTGGGTGTACGTGGTCTGCAAGGATGGATTCCTAACGAATTCGGTCCGTAGTGCATACCACAGGCATGAGTGGACCCACGGAATGCCACAAAACTATTGCCCAACATATAATGCTGCCCCCACCAGCTTGTATTCTTCCAGCAATGGTTGAAGAGTGTTTGTTTTCCGATGTTTATCGCCATGTACGCAAAGGTCTATCCGTTTCATGAAGCAGAAAGCATGACGGAGAAGGCGGTCCTTTGCCAGTCAGTGTAGGTCTAATTCCTATACTGACGTGCAAATGTAAGCCTTTTCTGTCGATGCACTTTCGCCAGTATAGATGCACTGACCATCTGGATGCATCAGAGACCCATACGCAGCAGGGTTCACTTCCGCCAGTGAGTGAGATTTTCCACTGTAAGGTGTCGATCTGCGCTCACGCCCCTTCGAAGCGAATTTTCACCGATCACATCAATGGCACGTGGTGCTCCGCAGTTTGCAAGTTGCTTATTCGCAATGGTGCCATTTCTCCAACCACGATGTACTATAAGAACAACAGCACGAGAATAGTTCACAAACTGGGCTCTTTCAGAAATATTGCCACTCTTGGCCCGAAAGCTGATAATCATCCCTTTTTGCAAATCTGTTATATCGCTCCTTTTATCCATGAGAGCAACAAGTCATGTATTTTCAGAATGCCTACAGCACACCTTATATACAATCCAAGCCACATTACGACACGTGTCTTCTTTCGTTAGCTCGCGCTGTTAACGTTAAAAGTGGGAGGTGGTCCCAATAATGTGATTCGAATGTGTATGTATAGTATGTTAAAGGGGAAATTAAGATATAAAATGTTGAAGTATTAGAGATAATTATACCAAGTATTACTAAAACCGTACTCTTTCTCCAAAATAAAATATATTAATTTCTTGCAAAAACTAGTAGCATAGCTAAAGTTCACCGAAACATATAGCATACCTATACTGAAAACCTTTTTATTGAAAATTTTGTAAAACAATATTTATTTTCACACTGATTTGTAACTATTACCTAAATTTTGAGTATCTTTTTACACTGAAACTTTGAACTAGCACGGTTTGGATATAATTTTGATTATTAGCTTCGCACTAACACTCGCAAGGTCTACTAAATTTTTCTTATGACTGAGAGATTCTTTTCGTTGAACCAGGAGAGCTCCAGGAATAAAATATCTAATTGCACATTCTCCGATAACAAACAGGGTTTAGCCTCAAAACAGTATATACAAGCAAAGGCCACTTCTTAATATTCTCACGCAGCTAGTCAACTAATTGGCACACTTTCGCAAGAATATTGTATGCTGTTAATCATATCAATATACAATATTGTTCAAACTAAACATCCAACTAAAATAATCATTATTGATTTACAATCAGCAACATACAACTTTTAGCGCAAATCTATTGACTAATGAGAAATGGTACGCTGATATCGATAAATTAAAGAAAAAATCAAAAACATTGCGGTAACTCAATCCATATATGAATGAATGCTACAGAATTTGGTAAAAGCCTACATCACATCCAACGATAAAGAAAAAATCTAAAACATTTCATAGAAAGCACTTCATACATACAAAATGACTACACACAGAACATGATGCAAAATAAGGCCCCTAAACAAAATTGCCAAAGTATTTGAGTCAGGACAGTGTTCTCCAATCAAGCAATACACGATATACAGCGGTGTTTCATGTCGTTAACAACATTGTCTATTTGCTCAGTAGTCATCAATCACCATTGTTCATGCAGGACTTGTCTTAACCTCTCCAGGTCTTGTGAAAGGTGGGTTTAAGGCAGCAGAATATCTTCCAAGAGCATCTCAGACATGCTGGATAGGAATAGGGTCGAGAAACCCGGATTCTCAATGTATAGGGACCAAGACACTATTCTACCAGTGAGCTGGAAGAACAGTGTCCAACATGTCTGGAATGCCCTTGAGAAACCTGCTGCCTCGTTCTCACTAAGTGAGCTTGAAGAACAGTGTCTGTTAAATACACTTTACTACCACTTCACATCGTGAGGTAGAGTGTTATTGCCATTTTGATAAAATGTATATTTACCTGCTTAATTTCTGGTATAAGGGGTCCATGCCGTCATCTCTACAGCGCCGACTAATCATATTTACTTTGGCAAAGAACATAGAGATTTGTGCACCCACTTATCGAGTTGCCACCCAAACCTGCAGCCTACCACCGTTATAAGCGCTTCTTTCAAGAGTCACAGAGATATGATAGCGTGTCCCGTTCTCTTTAGATGCCGCCTGCAATCTCTGAGAAAGGTACATCTTCACTCACGTGTGAAGAGTACACATATCCATCGGCTGTCATTCCAAATCTACATGAATTCTTTCCCAATTCAAAGGTTTTCCATTGAGATGGAGGGGCACTCAGAGTACAGGTCGCACAATACATAGATATTCTTTTTAAGACTCTTATGCACAGTTAAAGTATACCGAGTGTATACCATTTTTTCTGAATCCTCAACAAGGATATATTACAGCGATGTCGGGATTGCTACCTTGTTTCTCAGGGCAGTTGATTGGAGAAATAAGTCAACCACGGAATTTGCAGCCGTAAGTAAATGTTTGATAGGCTTTCTGGAAGCGGAATTTGGATTTTTTTAATGTATTCCATAGTGCGTTGACCACAGAAAGACTAACAACTCCAACCCGACATTGGCCAGCCCCTAAACTTCCGATTGCTTCCCAGCTCAGCTGATCTGTTAAATGATGTCTCGCAGATATTACCACAAATCTTCTGTCTCAAAAACATTTATTTCTATTACGAGAACGAAGTTACCCATGCTTCAGCAACAAAGTTTTCCAGGCGGCCGCTCATTCGCATCAACGCATCCCATCGCTAACCATTCAAGAGGATAACTACCATGACTACGTACTACATTTCATATCATTTACCTAAGTTTCGGGCACTTCAAATTTAATAAAACAAATCGCGATTTCTTTCCTTAATTCTGGGGGTCCTATGTAGATTAAGACACATAAATATTGGCCCTGAATATGGAACGTAGAATAAAAAGTTTGAAAGCTTGCACCTGGAAAATAACTTCAAACAAATTTCGTCGAACACTGAATGTCAAAAACAATGAGTGTATAACAGTGAAAAAATTATAGAACAAGGCATTGCATTCAGTCCCACATCGTAACCATTTTACCTAATTTAACAATATGGCAAAAGACTCAGTACAATATAGTCACTTATTATGTATAACATTGAAAACAGCAGCTCTCATGTCTCGTGTCTACACTACAAAATTGCCTTCCTAACTGATGCCATGTTGTTACTAAAGTCAAATTCATAGAGAAGGAAAAATGTGGCATTAATTTTAAAATGTTTTTATTGAAAAGAAATAAAATTTGCATGAGCATACGGAAGCTCAAATGTTATTTTCAATTGGAGAAATACGTCAGAACTTTCAATACCGTATCGGTTCAGTTAATACAAAGCACCGGATTTCTGTTTGCAAATGGAAACAGAAACTCCGGTGCTTCTTGCATGTTTTGAAATATGTTATTTACATTGCTGATTTGTTATAACACAATGAAATGTTGGATTCAGTATTTTATTGTGAAAATAAATTACTATTTCTTACATTAATTTGTTTTGATTGCCTTTTCGTAGCTTTTCTCGTCTTGTTTGTAGGTGTGTAATACACCCTTAACAAAGTCAATTACAATTGATCGCCACTATGTTCTACATCAAAGAGATTCTAAATTTGTCATGCATATGTTCGCTTACCGAAAAGAAATAAGTCCCTTAGATGAGGATCACACTTTGGTATGCACCCAAATTTCCACTGTGGTTAATCGATTTCAAAATATTATGGGAATAAATGATAAATTTATAAAGTATCTTCATGAACACTGTATTGGAGGAGGAATTCTATTTGTTCCTGCTGATACGGTGCGTTCACGTTCCTGAACAAGCGCCTAAACCACGTTTTAGTGGGTTTTGTCTTATGCTGATGGATTTCTTTAAACTGCGAGGGAATGTTTCGAATTTTTTTATTATGAAACTGACCAAATATTATTGATGTAGAGAAACGTATCTTTCCAATTCGAAATTGTCTTGGCGAATTGGTGTTTTGAATTGTCTTGGGTTTTGGCGTTTCAAAAGCGGCCTTGAAAATGCCACTGAAATCCGTAACACCCGAGTTACGGATTTTGGTGTCGGTCGCTTAAGCTCTGAAGTTACAGGGATGTCACTTCCATAGCGTAAGCGACCGTCAGCGTGAAAACCAGTCTTTTGTTCTGAAACTGTCACTAGTTCCTAAGGTGGGCTTCACTGTACGACCCTGAATTGTTGAGTTATAGGTGTTGACTACGAACTTGCTTGATTACTTAAGCACATTCATCGCAGAATTATCTTATCATAACAATTTGCATATCGTGATTAGAACTTATGCAATAAGTTATTTCTACCAGTTAATAACGGTAAGAGACTAAAGAAAATAATACACTCAACATACTTACGAAATTGTGTACATTTAATATATTATTTTAGTATAAATATTTCTGAAATGTGTTACACACGTTATCATACTAAATCGATAATACAGACCGTGAAAATCCGCAAAGTGAAAATCCTCCAAATTCGTATCGTCAGTGAGTAGAAAGAGACAGCGCTCTTTCCATGTTTTAACAACACACAGCAACCGAAAATTTGTTGTTAAGTCACCGACTGAAATCAAGAATGTTTATTAAGAATAAAACCGTTGTCAAATCTATTGAGATTGAGAAATGAAACAGTTATTGAAAATTTCAATGAAACCCAAAGAATCCTTCCCAGTTGTTGATGGGTATGAAGAGTTGGCTCCTGAACAATCGTCCGAAAGGGTCCGAGTTTTTGAATATTGGCAAGGCACACGATGATGATGAGGTTGCTCTTCCTCAATGGCCTTTACCCTGAACTAGCAGGCGCTAACTAGGGACGGGTGACTGTTGCTCACTGTTTTCTTCAAACGCGGAAACAAAACAACTCTTTTTGGCCTATAATATATTTTAATTTACTCACAAGCCTCAGGGCAAGTTAAAACAAGAAGTTTCAATCTTGTTCAATAGTTTGCTATTAGGTAACAGTTAATATTACCACCTATTCTTTTTTATTTATTTTGAATGAAATTAGTATAAAACAGTCACTTCGTACTTTCTTTTCGAGCAACTTCTGACATTTAGAAAAGTCGACGCCTAAAATTCGAATCAAATACATTTCTTTAAAAAAACGCTATTCTTTTCAATGAGGCATTCAGTACTTTAAAATTCTAACGTTTTGTCACATATCTATTCCAGGAATCTACTTCCCAGTTCAAAACATACATTTAAAATCCAATTTTCTGAAATAAGTGAATCAGTTAAAAAAAGTAATTACGATTGTAATATTTTAGCATCTTATATCCGCAATTCTGAAATTCCTTTATGTCACAATATATTTTACTTAAAAATTCGTTACCTATTATAAAACTCTTGTATATTAGGTTTTTAATAATTGAGGGAATATTCACAATATAACAAAGACACGATAGAATGAAAATGATTGGAGCGCACCTATCGGCTAAGGTTAGACGTTAGTAAACCTAAGACGATAACAACGCGATATCGAAACGAAAGTCCAACTACAATGCAGTAGCGCAGCATCGAATTAGTAGAAAACGGCCAAGAATTCGCCTGACGTGCATACATGAATGGCTCGAACAGCTCGTAAAGTGCACGCTTTCTCTGGATGCTTAGACAATGCAAAATACCCGCCCACGATAAAGCACGTTTCAAACACATGTAAAAGTTGATAGTGAAGTAGTAGCCAGTAAGCATATCAGCTGTAAAGAACTTTGCGTGTTATAAATAATCCTGCACAGTTTCTGTTTCGTGTCATTATATATCTGTCTGTCCCTATGCGCTTTAACGATGTAGAAGTAACAGCATTTCGGCTTTCCATGCACTTAATTCTTGCGTATCATTTGTCCTTTCTTACTGAGTAGACGTTACGCTACAACTTCGTAAATTGGACTTTCCTTTCGATCTCTCTTTTTAGGAATGTTAACTTTCCTAAATTCCCACCTTGGCCATTAGGGGCGCACCAATCACGGCCATCCTATCGGCTATAATACCTTTCCTAAACGTGTACCATTTCTAACTTTCCTTCGGCAGCTCTTGCCCTAAATAACGCCTTTCTTTGAACTCTGTATATACACAGAGTCGATTCACATTATTATGATCACCTCCTACCTTTAACGTCAACACTGTTTTGCCAATGAAAGAAGACACGTCTCCTCAGCTAGATTGGAGTGTATATCACATATCACTCGTGGCTGTCATGGATAAAATGAGAGATTTTCCAGATTTGCAAAACGGGATGATCATGCGCTTTCGGGGCAAGAATGGCAGTATTTCTGAAAAAGCGCAGTTTGTAAATTGTTCGCGTGCTGTTCTTGTTGAAGTATATCGTGATTGGAGAAATGACACCATTGCAAATAAGCGATGTGGAAACTGTAAAGTACCACGTGCCACTGATGTGAGAGGTGAACGTCGGCTGTGAAAGTGCGTGAGGGCCGATCGACACGCTACACTGGAGCAACTCACTGGACGAGTGAACAAGCGGCTACCCGAATTGTGTCTAAAACGACAGTTCAGCAAACCCTACAGCGTATGGGGCTCCGATGAAGACGTATGGTAACTGCACCTATTTTAACGAAGGTGCATCGGCAGAAAAGGCTTACATTTGCCCGGCAGTATGGGAATTTGATCTCTGCTAAATGACAAAGAATGGCTTTATCCAATCAGTCACGGTTGTTGCTTCATCGAAGGGGTGAACGTTAACTTATAAGGTGAAAAACTTCGTAGAACAGACACTCTTCCACCACTGCTGGAAGAACAGAAGCTGATGGGGGCAGCGTTATGGTCTGGGAAATATTTTCGTGGCATTCTCTGTATCTGCGCATACCTGTGGAAGGCACTAGGGACTGAATTAGTTATGAATCCGTGCTTGCAGACCACGTACACCGATACATGCTGATTGTTTTCCCTGGAACGGATGGGATCTTCCAGCACGATAATGCGACATGTCACACATCTAGAGGAACCTGACCCATCGAAAACTTCTGGGACGCAAACAGGTCACGAATTGGTGCTCAAAACTTCCACCTCTTGAAAAAAGCAGAGCTTCATCCATGCGCTGAGGGAGGAGAGGGCCGATTTTTCTTAGACTCTCCGGGACCACTTGGTGCTCAGCATGCTACGACGCTGCGAGAGCTGCATTGTTGTTTACAGTGGACATATTCCATAGTAAAATGTATTTCATCCTTGTTATCGATAAGCGCTGTATATCAGTTCACCAACTATGTCTTTCTGAAATTTATAGCTTTTACTTAAACACTGACTACAAGTGATTTATGCGTTATTTATAAATATTTTTTATGTATTTGCCTGGGTTCGTACGCTGGCAATATAATTATTTATCTATTTGAAAGCAGTCATGTATTGTTTTTCTTATTGAGGTGAAAATGTAGTCCGTACGTAGGTTTTGGGCATCAGTGTATAACCCCAAATACTGGTTATCGTATTTTAGTGACACAGAAATGTTGGCTTTTGCTCTGGACTTTGCGTAATAAAATTGGTAAAACCAAACGCAACGAGTGTGCCTCAAACATGTTGACAGATTTGTACTGCGGATAATCGTCACGCAGCGAGTAAGAATGTGTTGAAATGTGTAATTCAATTCATATTCCATTTCATACTCTAAGATTTAAATGAAAACAATTCTTTTGGATTTCATTCGTTAATATATTAATTGGTGTCTCAGAAAATAGCATGATATCTTTTAATCTCATAAGATTTATTCATATTACATGCAATACCCATTTCTTCTGACGAGCTAACAGCAAGGGGCACGTTATAGTGTTATACAGGCATAAAACATATCCAGCGTTTGGCAACATTAGTCTCAGATTAAGGTTTAGTGGTGCACCATTTGGAAGACTTTTCTAGGCTCATTGCTGGTTGGCAAACATTTTAGCTGTTCGGGGATTTAGAATGTTGTAGTGCCACAAATCGATGTATTCACGAAAAATATATAACGTATTATATATAGTTTCTTGAAGTCAGTATTTTACAGGAACGGGGTTATTGTTTCCAACGATGTACACATCTTCAACCAGCGAACGCTTATTTCTAAATAAGTCCAACTCACTTCAAACCAAAGACCTTCGACAAGAATAGACTGTCAAATACCTGACTACTTTCGTCAGTGTTTGAAAACCGGATGTTCCGCCATTAGCGAGGACGGAAAGCTGTTCATGAATATACGCCGATTGCGTGCGTGTTGTAAAGCGTGGTATGAAGAGTTGTTATGAATAATAAATATGGTCAGGTATTTGTTAGATACGAATTAGGAGAATGCGGCCGACATAAAGAACGGATATTTCCACAAGAAAGTTAAATGTTTTGTTCATTGTTGTTCATAATGTCTTTGGCTGTAATTGCAATGATAATGCTTTTTACCAGTATGAAGAAATATATGGACGGTTCATCATGTTCAAAATATAAATAAAAGAACTATAAAACAAAGTCTTTTGGTTTGAATATATACTAAAAAGCAATTGAATTAGAGACGACTGGCGTTATGCAAATGTGGTGCTGTGGGCGACCTTCTAAATGGAAACGACATGACGTATGCAGCGATCCGATAATATAAGGAGTGATGCGAAGGGAATCATTAAGTCTCGTATGCAGTGTGTGTAAGACGAAGGATCTAAGTGCATTTGATAGTGGGAAAATTGTCGGAGCCCGACGAATGGGTCACTCGATCTCGGAAATCGTGCAGGCTTTGGGATTTTCACGATCCATTATGACACGGGTGCACCGTGGGTACATCGAATCCAGTAAAACCATCCCTGCAAGGGCCAGCTGCCGTGGACAGAAGCGTGTGGATGAGCGGAATCATCGTTGGCTAACTCGCTATGTAACAGCGGATTGAGGGGCAACAGTGCAAGAAATCACCCGCCAATTTAATGCTGGTGAACAAAAACGTGTAAGCAGCCACGCCATCCAGAACCATCTCCTCACTATAGGGTACAGAAGCCATCGTCCCACGAGGGCACCGCTGCTGACCGCACATCACAGGGTACAAAAGATTAGCACGGGCGCGGTAACATGGCCACTGGACCCTAGACATATGGATAAATGTTGGCTGGACTGATTAGTCGAGATTCACGTTGCTACATGCGGATGCCAGGATACGAGTACGGCGCAAACACAAACCGCATGAAGCGATGGATCCTTCTTTGCAGCAGGGTACTCTTCAATCTGGTGGGGTTAGGACTGTTTATGTGGACTGAAATGGGACACCTTTTACGTGTGACATCGTCCCTCACAGGTCAACGTTACCGGGTTTTCCTGGACGACTATTTGCTCCAGTTTCTGCGTCTTCAATATCCCAATGGGGACCTCATCCTGCAACAAGACAATGCACCGCGCCATCGCTCCCGAATTGTATCCTAATAGTTGGATGAACACTCCATAGACGTGACCTCGCTTCTTTGGACAGCTATGTCACCTGACCCTAATCCCATCGAGCACATCGGGGATGCCATCGAGAGAGATGTTCAAGGCTCTCACCCCTCCATCAAATCTTCGTGAACTCTGGGAGCTTGTTCAGGGGTCGTGGATCCGTAAGGCTTCCCAACGCTTCCGGTGTCTTGTCGAGTCCATGCCGAGACGAATCGCCACAGTCATCAAGGCGAAAGGCGGTGCTACATGATACTAGACAGGTATCTCTAATTCAATTGCCTTCAGTGTAGGACTGTTAACAATTTTTGAACTCCCTCTCTTGTTCATTTCAATATTTATATACAGTAAAACCGAATCTTACTAATTATCGAATTATCCATGAAGTCACAGCAGCTTTTACAAAACGACTTTTGCTCTTATCCTGCTGATTCTCATCTAGGTATCAGGACGCCCTGTGTCGTATAGGCAACTTGCATTAACTAAGTTGAACATATTAGGTTGTATAGCAGAAGCTTTTAGGCAAAGGAACGTATTTTATTATTTTAACAGAAGCCCAGGTGAAGATGATTTTTGAGTGAAATCCCTTCTAAATTACAGGGGTTTTCATTAAATACTTTAAGAACTATGTTGTTAACTGCAATATGCTCATCAGAGAATGTTATTAGCGAACTGACTCTGAAATCGGAGATTCTTTGAAACTTGTTTTCACCAGCTGTAAAAATGACGTTCGTATTCCAGCGAGGCTTGCAATAAACTCCTTAAAACAATTTTATAAGTAATCATCATCATCATCATTGTCAACCATTATCAATCCACTGCTGGACGAAGGTCTCCCCAAGTTTCCTCCACAACGGTCTGTCTTGTGCCAGTCTCCTCCATGTCACTCCCGCATATTTACGAATTTCATCCACCCATCTCCCATGTGGTCTTTTTTCTGGGTCTTTTCCTGTCCCTTGGAATCCAATCTAAAATTTCGGCTGTCCATCTATGGTCTGTCCTTCTGGCAGTATGTCCAGCCCATTGCCATTTCAGGGATTTAACTCTGATCATGATGTCTTCCACTCTCGTCATTTTTCGGATCCACGAGTTCCTCTTCTTATCTCTCCTGGTTATACCAAGCATGCACCTCTCCATGCTTTTTTGAGTTGTCTGCAGCCTTTGTATGTCTCTTTTAGTTAAGGTCCACGTCTCTGCACCATACGTAAGCACTGGAAGGATGCATTGATCAAACACTTTTAGCCGGAAAAAAAAGATTTCAACGCTACAATGTTTATAGGACATATGCAATTAGACAAGAAAATGATATGGCCTTCGTGAAACTTGCATACCAGTAAGCAAATGGTATCCATCATGTAGATTTTTACATACTGAAAGCCAATCAGAAACGGCAGTGACATTTTCCATTCACATACAGGAGGGAAAGCTGTCTTGTGGCCGCAAATAGTACTTGTTTTTATACAGTTTCTGGACACCTTTCCGGAAACTTTATAAAAAAATTATTTTCCCTCACGGAATGTGAAAGTTATATTTGCAGCCGGTTCTATATTTCAAGGAGCCTCCCAAAGCAAAGCAAATCATATTTTTTTTATTTTTGAACCCATGAAGACTTGCAAAGCCTGGGAGACAACAAATCGGCTGAAAGTAACTGCTTCTATATTAAATCAGACATCGCGTCTTCGCAAAAACGTTTAAACAAAAGAAAATAACGGCAATAGCTCAGGAATAAGATATTTAATGATACATAACGAAAAACATTATTGAATTCAAATTGAAAAGTAACAAGACATTCCACTAATGTATTTTTAGAGAGACAATGGTGTTCACGGTTTCTATCTCTGATTCTATAACTTACTTGTCTCCCTTAATATGACAACGATGTATTTCCCATCGCTTCAGAATATCAATCCATACAAAGCGTGACTTTCAGAAAGCACATTCCATCCGTATATCAAAACGGAAATTTTCATCTCCCCGTAGATAGCAGATTCTTGGCTTATAAATGGACATTTCCCTGAGTCCTGGTAAGGGCTGTAGCAAGTGAAAAATTTAAGGCGATGCTGCAACAAACAAAGCAGGCAAGCCTAAGAATTTTTTAGGTAGGGGATGCTGCAAACAAATAAAAAAATGCTAGAAAATGTTTTGGAATTTCCATAAATTGTTAACCAATAATATACTTAAAAATATATTACATTATAGCGGTATTTATTGAAAAATTAATAAGCACAGCAATACTGTTTGAATACTGTATATGCATGTCCCGAGCGTACCTCTTCTTTTAATGTCTTTAATGACTTCAAAGACAGAGGCACCATTGCGATATTTACTTTCTATTTTTTTTTCTAGAATAAAATTACTCAAACTCTTTAACAAGTAAAGACGAAATTCGATATTTTCAACTTTTGTTTAAAATAAATTATTGTCGATTTGGTTCAAATTGGACAAAAGTAATTCTGTACAATGAAGGCTAGGCGATTTTCTAAAAAACAATTTGACGAAATGTTTTTAAGACCTCCAAAGAAGGCAAATATTTCAAGGAAAGCAGAAGATAACAAACTGATAATTTTTTATACGATGAATAAAAAATTACTGACTGGAAGATATATGAACCGGAAACTCTATAGAATCAAATTTATTCAACGGAGAAATGTGTTTCCGAGCTGATACAGAGGCCTGGAAATACCACACATATCTAATAATAATATGTTTTGCATTATGTTTTTGTTGTGTCTACACTTTTAAGACATGAAGATTCTCCTGTTTTCACGTGATTACTGTGAACGCATAATTATATCGATTCCATGTATTGGTTACCAATTAAGCAGTATAATGCAGTTGGAGGTATTCGACTTGTCTTTCAATGTTTGTGTTCATTTGATTCGCGTTTTTGTAATTTTTTTGTGCCTTCAGTTTTCCCACGGAACTCAGTGAATGCAAAGCGTTTCAAAAATGAGTAATCGTAATGTGTACGGGGAATGGACAGGTACACTGTACGATATTGCTGCACTTTATGTAGGCACAAATTGATCTGCGAATTGCATTGCTGTATATTAAGCAAGCGTCTGTACGGTCATATTCTTAAATCTGTTGATTTACAGGCTTTCCTTACAGTCAAGTAGATATATAACGCTACACCTCCAATCTCACACTTTTTCAGTGTTATACTAAACTATTTTCTTCATGTATTGCAAATATTGCATGTACTACTACTCATTGTTACATTCTAATTGCCTTACGAAGGAGAGGCTCGAACTTTTTCAGGATATGCTGAGCCTCCCCTGGTGTACACAAATACTTGGCCGTTAGAACAATATTTTAGTGAAATCAAAATTTTCACTGTTGTATTAAGAAGAAAATATTACTATCCAATTCTTTTTGCATATAGAATTTAAAATGCAACTTTGAAAAAGTTTACTGAAAGACAAAAGGTGGGCAACAGCTGTATCCAACTTTGTAAAAAAGGTGAAATTTTAAAATTATAAGTATTGAACTTATAATTTTCTAATTATATTAATATGAATGTAATAAAGTGAAACAATTTTGATACAATTGGGTACTTATTACCTTTGTTCAAATCTTTGCTTTAAAGAGGAAGATTTTATGATCAAAGTTTTATAATTAGACCTGATGGCAAGTCTTTTTGATAGAATTTGCAGGTATTAGCTTTTTTCAATTTTTCTCTGGCAATTTCTGATCTCTAAAAACGAATGACTGCTGTAAGACGCGTGCGCATAAAAGTGCTGAATTTCCAAAAAATTCGAAATCAGTTTGATTTCGGTATTATTGCTCATTCTTAAACTGTAAGACTTAAAAATAATTTTTCTTATAAAAATATGGTAAATAAGTAAAAAAGAGAGCCAGTCAACTTCATGAGCTGCAGCATTTATTTTAATCAATGCAATCTTGCCTGTCGTTTCGAATTACTTATAGACCCATTTCAAAAGATAGACATAAATCATAACCAGACAGATATATTTTTTACGGTTTGTACTTTTACACTGAAATAACACTCTAGGCTAGTATATGAGGAACTTTGTAGTTCAGAGTTCTGTCGGTAGGTGGTGTTTGTGTGCTTTAGTTCGCAGCTGTGTCACCACTTCTGAAAACGCTATTGAGAAATTTCTTTTTACTGTGTGCCATTCCCTTAGCTAAAGGTGTGGAAAATTATACTCTACTTATAATACGACCCAGTGTTTCATAAGTCTCACACTTCCTGAATTAACTGAGGAAGTGTCGTCTGTCATATTATCTCAGAACCGAAAGAAAATGAAAAATAATCTTAGCGTAAGAATGATATTAATCTAATAAGGAAAGCATGCCAAAAATACCTTAAAGAATGCTAACTACTGAGATTAATATCTGTAATGTTTAAAATTTTTTTCGGACGCAAAATAGCGCTACCTAATGCTATAAAACAGGAATGGTGAGAATGCTTAGAGAAATAATATTCAAAGTAGCAATAATAATCTGAAATTGAATTGAACACTTCATGTACTGTGTATTTTAATTGATATTGTGTTTCTTCGTTAAGAAAAAGAAAGGCTGTGGCAATATCATCATAAGCTAAAAAAAGTTTTTGTGTTTCACATCATCTATCTATCTACCTATCTATCAATCTATCTATGTAGCATTCTTTAAATACTGATGCTGTTCAAACGATAAATGAAGCCCCGTTCCATGGACTCTGCTTTATTTTAGATTCTCCAAAAGCAAATGAAATATTGCAGCATGAATAATAACACACCCATGTGCTACTCTCAAGCGTTTCGTCGAGACATGATAATAAAGATGTAGTTTGTTAGTCTCACACTTTGAAATCCATCGTTAGGGAAAGAAAGTACTTTTAATGAATTTCAAATAAGCAACTTACATTTTGTTGGTAATATTATGTAAATACTTATCAAACTTAGAGTACTGAGTTTCTAAATCACTATGCAATTAAATCATTATAGTTTACACTTTACTGGATCCATATTTTTATGCTTAAGTCGGCCATTCACTGCCCTGAAAACTCAAATGCATATCTTGTAGACCCTATTTTAGCAAAAATGTTCTAAAAAATATTTTCTATTGTTGACTTGTTTCAAATATCTGAACTCAGCTTTGTGATTCATTTCGGACAAACGTAGAACTTTCTCCCCGAAAGTGTTACAGACTTAACCTTTCCGAAAAAGTTTATGATGGTTCACCAAATACGTACCCAAAATATTCACAAATAAAGGTTAGATAAGCAGATTTTGTATGAAAGTAAATTTTTTCTCGAGAAATAATCCGACTTCATTTCGTTCAAAGCATGTCCTAGCTTACTGAGATAATATTTATAACATTTCTTCTTGGTCGTGAATAAGTGAAACAATTGAAAGAAGAACAAGGTACACAACATGAAACTTTGATAAACCGCATGGAATATTGCTGAGAATTATAATCTTTAACATGCATATAAGCGTATAAAAAATTCAGAGAATTGCACTATGTTGCATCTGAAATTACACTAGACAGAAAATGTCTCAAAATTTCAAAATTCAAATAGTCAAACATTTTATAAAAAATTATAAAAAGTTCTGAACATTTGACGCATCAGGTAACAGTCCACAATTGTGTAGTTCTCAGTTATTCTTTGCTTTTTCGAATAAGCTTTATTGTTACTGATATAGTTATATCCACATCTGCGTGTCCCTAGATTATGTGATTTAAAAACATTTTGGTAATTTATATGAAAAATATTCTATGGTTACAAACGCAAATGTGTAATTTTTGTCGATGGGGTGTTTTATCATTACTTGAAGTTCTTTCGGTGTGTAATGCCCGAACATCTACCCCTAAACACAAAATAAGGGAGGTGTAAAATCAATCATTGCAATGGGAGTACAATTTCTAAAATTTTAAAATAAGCTTTTCTTTTTACGTGAACACTGAAATCTTGGCCTACGATACCTTCGGAATACAATTTCTCAAAGGTGTTTCTGTGTTAGAAAACTTTTTGCCAGACAATTCTTCCTTGTCGTATTAAAATATTACGTTTGTCTTGTATTTCATTATTGATATTAATATTTGGAATTCATGAACAGCATATGAGGAGAGCACATAGATATTTAAAAAAAAAAGCTCGTCAGTTTTCATTTTTTAATCCGTGTGATAGGTATTCTGATTCGTCGAGGAGCAAATTTTGGCAAGGATGAAAGGAGTTTCAATATCTGAAATTCTATAGTTGGAATTTGTTGTTCTTTTAACTCCAGGAAAATAAAAATATTAAAAAACTGTTTTACGTGAAAACAATTAACCATGAATGGCACTGAAAAGCAAAACATAGAACACGGAGCAGAGCCATATATTTTATGGTATAAACCTAGACTGATGACATTACCTGCACCGTCTTTTTTGCAGACTTCACAGGGATATGTGTAACTCACTCCCAGGTAGGAATTTAACAGATTCCTGACGGCGTTGCGACAGCTAGCCCGCCGGACACCGGAAAGCACAGTGTTTCACTCGGACAGAAACGGTCCAGGGACTTGTGGGGTTCTGCCTCCCCACAGGTCCAGTACCTTGCACTCTTCGATCATAGCCCGTGTGTGTGACGTGCTATGGGCGAGGCAAACACATTTTTTCAATACTTTTTCAAATCTCGTTGCTAGAAGATCGTCCGCCAACGCGAGTTTTTGAGACTAAAGTGTGTTATTCCGTAACTAAGAAAAAACAGGAAAATACATGCACATTGACAATTTGACGGTCTCATCCACCCTTCTCACAAATATTCAGCCCAGAATCACATTAGACACACACAAAATTATTTAAATACTTGTTCCACAGGACTAGGGCCAGTGCTGTGGTGATGACCTCGGACCAGAATCATAAAAAAATACCTTGGTCAAAAAACCAACAAACTCAAATTCGAGAGCGACGTACCTCTAGGGTACCACAATCTGTCAACCACAGTTGACCCGACTTTTTCTTTGCTCAAGTTCCCTAATAAGATTTCGACATGTCTTACTGAAGCTAAAGTTAGCAACATCCAGATTCAAGCGGAACTTAGCATTTGCAGCTCAGCAATTGCTGCACTTCGGTGTGGCTGCACACTTGTGGTGCTGGTGGCCAACTTCACCGCAATTGCCACACCTATCTTCGGACGTTGTACATTTGCTCCGGAAATGACTGAAGTCATTGCAGTGGAAACACCTGACTTCGCGCAAATACTCCTTTAGGCGAAGCACTGACAAATCCAAGTTCAGTGACTTCCGCCTCATTAAGAGCTTGAAGGCTTTGGGCTCCACATCAAGCATACTATGGGCCCTGCGTCTCTTGCCCTTGATGGGGAAACGCGCTGTGAGCCCGTTTTCGAGGTCGGTGTTCTGCCCACAAACATCTTACTCGAACTCCTTGCCGACAGATCCCCGTCGACGCCATATACGATCAACCGGGGAAGTCTCTTTCGTGGGGTTGTGGGAGACTTGCAGTCTTTGGTCAACGGATTGCTTCTCAACTCTTGGGCGAAGCGGTCGAGCTCCTCGGGACGGGAACACTCCACCGCAACCCAACCATAAGTTCCGAATGCTCTTGACCATAACTGCAGTTTATCTAGGTTGGCTGCAGTTCACAGGGTCATCTTTACATCCTGTGAGGACGTACTCTCGACAATGGGATAGACTAGGAGAACGTGTTTCCTGTATCCCGACTTTTCTTTTTCCCACTTGAGATGGGCGAAGGCCCTTTCGCCGTACTAGCCCCTTTCCTGGGAGTTACTGCATAGGAAACAACTTCAGTTTCGACCTGGTATCTCAACTCTAGAGCTGCGGTCAGCCTTCCTTCTAATGCTGCCGACTCACGTGCTTGCAAGATGCAAGCCCTGCGGATCTCATTTAGGCCCGCGTCTATTTGTTCACAACCTGGGGAAGTGAACCGAGAGTCCCTAATAGCGGACTCTACTTCCCCTAGGACAGAGAAGATACGGGTTAAGATGGCCGGCGGTGCTGGCACGAGGGTTGTCCTGGGATGCTGGTTAGCCTCCAGAGTTTCTTCTGGAGGGCGAGCTGACGATCCCTCAGAAACCCGAGAGGACTCGAGTTGGGGCGATGATGTCCCCTTGTCTGCCATTAGTAGAGGTGACAAAAGTGAGCTTTCACCACGTTTTGACTGAGTTGGCTACGTCGAGGTGGGGGAGGGCCACTTCATGGGTGTAGTGGCCATTGAACCCTTCGCACCAAGAAGAGACTTTGAAGAAGGCTTCAACCTGGCGCTTTGTTTTACCTTCCGGTTGGTCTCGGAAGTAGGGTTAGGCCTCTTAGAACTACCAACAGGGCTAGGTAGTTTCTCGGCCACTACCTTCAGAGTCCGGGCTGACCCGGATGATTTAGGGGCTGTCCCCTTTGGAATTGCTTTGCCCTTGTGGATAGCTGACATCTCTGTGAGAAAGGTAACTCACGAAAATTTTCTAAGTGCTGAGTGGGCACCCTGGGTTTCTCCCACTAACGCAAAAACTTAGAAATCTGGGCGCTACGGCTTTGGCATAGCCAAGGATCAAAGAGACCTTTGGATAGGGGGAACAGAACTGCGACTATGTACCCGAAGTCTGATACTAAAGTCACTCTGTGGGCTGCACGGAATTTCGCCCTTAGAAAGGCGTTTTCTAAGTCCGTAACTGCTCTGATTTGTGTCAACGTAGAGGAGATGGAATCTAGCTAGATAAGAGCGAGAGTGGGATGAATCCCTCTCTCGCGCACTAGAAAATCAGATCTGCTAAAGCAGAGCAGTAAAGCTCAGCCAACGCACACACAATTCGCTCCCCTGTTCGGTATCAGACCGATTGGTCATGACGAAATATAACATATTCCTCGTAGAGAAATATTGAGCTCTACTCTGCTAGGATATTCGAATACATAGTTTACTAGTAAGCAACGTATGATCATTTGCAATCGAGCTGTTATGTGCGTCGTTTACGTAGCTAAATGCTCGAAACAAAACTGTTCGTTTAGTTTTTCACCATGGCAAAGTTATTTATGGCCTACCACACATATAGCAAGCTTGCATAATAAGAAATCCAGCATTAATCGAAGCTTTTATAAATAATTAGAATTTAGTAATGTTCTTCCTTGTTAATTTTACCGCATATTACGAACTAGATCTTTAGATAAAATAACATGCAGCGAAGTTCACTACAGTTATCAGAAAGCAAAATTAAGTGGAATTTTAAGCTCGTTTTTTTTGTAAAACATTGAATTTCTTGCTCACGAGAAGACCTTTCCGGTTCCCTTACAGATAGGTCACTAAATTCGAATGTTTCACACATTTTTACTACTTCCCCGTCGTAACGCTTGCTCAATATGTAACTTCTGGACAAATGAAATACTTTTCTTTTTTTTTTTTTTTGAACATTTTCCTCTCCTATCGCCATTTTTCAATTACTTAATTTCCGTTTAGAAAATCTTAGAACTTACTTTGTATCTAGAAATGTCTTAAGCACCTCCTTAAAGGAGTCGATAAACATTTAAAACAGACATCACGATAAGAACAGAAGATGCAAAAATTTACTCATATAAACATCGCATCATGTAACACCTGAAATTGCAGGATTTTGGCAAATGCAGTAGCTCCTGCATTCGGTAAATTCACTTGATTATCTGTCTCATAATATTTTACTAGTTTTTCAAATATCAACTATTTTTTCATTCGAGTAAATGATAAATAGTTTATAGTTGGCTAGTTGTAACCTGTGTAATATGTTAAATGTGCAAAAAATAGTCATTTCTTACCTGCCAGGTTGTAACGAGCTTAGTAGATATTGAATGCTATGGCGGCAAATAATCTCAGAATATATTTGCAATGAAGTTTGTGTAAGAGGAAAGGGAGTTTTTCAAATCGAAATTTTAAAAGCAGAGGTATCGTGATATGCATGCAAGATTGGGCCAGTGACCAGTTTAGCCGATTCGTAACAAAAATGGTTTATTGATAATTTAAGAACAAATTATATAGGGTTACACTAACATTAATTGCATAACACTAGCTTTAACCTAATGCTATAAAATATATATTCTGTTCTGAACGCTTAATGTACAAATATTTGACGTTACTTTAAACGACTTAGTGAACTTAGCCAGTAAAGTGTTACTAACTGTTTTAACAAAGGAAACTAGATAAAAGTAACACCGTAAAATGTACTGTCATGAGCTGCAAGACTTTCTTGTGAAATGTGAAGGTTCTTACAGAAAATCGATTTTTAAACCTTTCACATGGGATTTAAAGTTTTAATTTAATTCGGATAAAAATGAAATTATTGTCCAATGGTTTATCTGAAGCTCCAACTTTAGCATTTGCATTTAATTATCTTCGATTAACTGTGATGTGTCACTTAAAAATATAGTCCGTTGCAGTAAAGTTCAAAAAAGAATAGACGCAAATTAAACAGCAATGAAGCAATGAGAAGAAAGGTAAGAGAAAAATATTTGAACGCAAGGATTTATAATTTTTTAATGAAATATCATCAATGGATCTGAAGTGCGTCAACGTAAAAAAATAATAAACGTTCCTAAGATGCAGTTTTCAGCATTATTTTCGTAAACTGTATTACTATTAAGTTTTGAAAGCTAAACTAATAATTATATGATCACATGAATTACAGTGTCCTGTAGATTAAAAGAACTGCGAGTTGGCAAACCATAGCTGTGAAGAAATTTTCAACTAAGTGGCATAAGCAGTATGTCCATCCTCTTTAAATCAGGTTGTTAGATTAGCGAATTAGGCAGTAAAATATTACTCATAAATATGTTCTCTGAACTGATAGTGGCAACCGCATTTCTTATTTTGAACCCTCAACTAATGGCATCCGATGCTGTATAATATCCAGCACTAAGCGGGTCGTGCATCCGCTAATATCACGAAACTGCTAAGGCATATGTTTTGATACTAGAGGTGGGAAACTATCGATAGTTATGACTATCGACGGTTTTCGAAAGTCAAAAATAGCAATCGACAATCATTGCTAAAGAAGAAAATTCTGCAATTTTTTCTGCAGATTAATTTTTGGCACTTTTGGGGAAATCGATATGTTTCTCCTGTTCCGGATTTTCATATGTGGTGATGCATTAATCACCTTTAGGAAACGAACAACAAGGGAATCGAAGAAAAAATTGATATTTTAGATATATATATTAAATTTTTTAAATAAATTAACGCAAATTAATTCTTATGTGTTACATGTAAGCGAAATCATTGAGCACAATATATGAATACATTTAATCACAAATAGATTATGTAACTTACGAAATAACTAATTTTAGCTAACAACGCAATGTTCAAAATTACACAAATTGTGAAAAATATCTGACAATAAGATATCACGTTATTGTTGCCAGGTTTGTTACGGTATTTTTGTATGTTGCCTTCACTTTATGCTGTAGTAGAATTTTCGTTCTATCTTTCAGACGAGGAAAAGCGAAGATCATTCAAACTGATGCAGATACATGTGCTTCGTTATATGTGACAAAAATACAAATTATTGATTTGAAAAAAATTAAAAGGTATATCTTCGTGTGCTGACATTTTTTCTATGTGAGATCATAATACCAGCTGAATTCTAAATTTCAAACATTTTGCTAAATTATACATTGACTTTGCCATTAAAATAGTACGTGTTCTTTTTAAGCGGAATACTGTGATTAGACTTCATATGAATACGAAATTTTACTTCTCGAAATTAAGAAGTTAAATCTTCTAATATTTGGTGCTGCAAATATCGCTTTTACTCTAAATGAAAGTCATTAGTGCATCAAGGATTTGGTTACAAGGGAAGATTGTGAAGTGAATTTTATAGGTGTACTCGTATTTTAATGAAAACAAGTTAGTAAAATCATGCAATGCATTGATTATGATACGCTTTCCAACATACTAGAAATCATTACTCAAGTTATTAGGATAATGGCTGTGGAATAAATCTCGCTCCTGTGCCCTGACCTTTGATCCCATTTCGACGATATTCAACAGAACCGGTTCAGTATACCTCCGAAATAACATGATAAAGTTTTGTCGCATTAGAAGCATTTTTACGTACGTTATGTTGCATAATTGCTATGGAATAGATCCCGCCCCTGTCTCCTAATATTTGACCCCATTTCGCCCATTTTAAATAGGATTTGTCCCCAGGTAGGCCCCTACAACATACTAACAGTTTATCCAAATCGAAGCATTTTTACATAAGTTATGATGCAAAATGGCGATAGAACTAATTTCGCTTCTATATCCTGATTTTTGACCCCATTTCGCCCATTTTTAATAGGGTTTGTAACCAGGTGGTCTCCTACCACATACTAAAATTTCGTCGAAATCGAACCTTTTCTTTACGTTGGTTATGACGAATAAGTGCAGTGGAATGGATCCCGCTCTTATATCCTGACGTTTGACCCTATTTCGTTCACTTTCAACAGGGGTACTTCCCAGGTGGTCCCCTACCACATACTAAAATTTCATCTACATCGAACGATTGTTACGCGAGTTATCGTGCGGACGGGTATACGCACACAACGCGTGACGTAATGAGACCGATAGGAATCGCAAACATCTGCTCGAAAAAGTGTGACGTCATAAAACTTTAATAGGATCCACACACAACACGTGACGTAATGAGACAGATGGCGAGACCGCGCACGAACATCTCAATCACGAGCTTGTGACGTCATGAAATTTCTAAGCATGGGTAACATTAATGGAATGACGCCATGACACTCAAAACGTAGTAATTTGGGGTGGTTATTTAACCCACTAAACGAATTTTCCTAAAGTCGAGATCAAGCTAAATCGATTTCTAGTACCAGGAAACGGTAGGTAATTACTTTCATCAAAATCCTGAGAGCCGTTTTCCAAATAAAATTTTCATAGATACTGTACAAGAATTGCTCCACCAAGGTGTCGGACTTCAAGTAATTTTGTTTCCCATATACTTCCAACGGAAAAACTTCTGTTCTCATTTACTTCAGTATTTCGTCACAAGGATGAAAATTTGAACATCGATAAAATAGCTTCACTTTATAACTTGGAATACTTAATATTTTCTAAAACATAACCATATTTATGCATTCCAACATTTATTTATCTACTGACATCATCAGAGTACAAGTCGCGCCATCTTTTTACTGGTTTCAACACCACCAAAGGAAACGTTATTAATTTTTAATATAATTATGGTTATGTTTTAGAAAATGTTTAGTATTCCAAGTAATAATATGAAGTTATTTTAATCGATGTTCAAATTTTCATCCTTGGGAACACACTAATTGTGAAAGAAATGTGGAGAAAAGTTTTTCCATTGGAAATATAGGAAGCAATATTGCTTGAAGTCCACCTTAACAGTATGGGATAAGGTCTATGGAACGAATACCGATCTTATGTCCTGACCTTTGACCTCATTTGTCCCATTTTCAATAGGGTTCATTCCCAGGTGGTCTTCCACAATATACTAAAATTTCGTCGATATCGAACCATATTTACGCACGTTATTGCGCATAAGGGCAATGGAATGGATCCCGCTCCTATGTCGTGATCTTTGACCCCACGTCACCAATTCTCAACAGGGTTCATTCCCAAGTGGTACCCTACAATATTCTAAAATTTCATCGACATTGAGCCATATTTGCGCAAATTATGACGCATAAGGGTAATGGAATGGATCCCGCTCCCATACCGTGACCTTTGACCCCATTTCTTCCATTTTCAATAGGGTTCGTTCCCAGGTAATCCCCTACCACATATTAAAATTTTATCGAAATCGCACCATTTTTACGCGAGTTCTCGTGCCGACAGGCGGACGGTCAGACGGACAGACCAAGCTGGAGCATATATGCTTCTTCAACCTACGGTTGGAAAGCGTAAAAAAACACTTCTGCTGTCAATAGCTTGTAAAGCTCAAATTAGTTTTTGAATTGGGATTTTTGAAAACCTATTATAGTATTCTTCACAAAAACAATTAAACAAATGTTTTTGCAATGCTATGTGTGTGGGTGTATTTCATGTAAAATGGTGCTCTTCGTTTATTTATTTAATAACACCGTTTAACAACGGTACTTCCTATTTACTTAAAGAAATCGCTCAGAAATACAAGAAACAAAACAAATAAAAAGTAATGTATATTAGGACAAAGTCCTCTTTTTAGTATATGAGCTCAGAAAAGACAAGTTGACTTCAATGATAATGGAATATTTATACCTGAATTTAGGAATATTTCTACATGTACAATACATTTACATTGAAATCTTGAAAGGTCATATAGGTTATATCCAGTGAGACAAAAAATTGGCAATGAAGTCTATGGAGCAACACATATTGCGGTCACCTTACCCCGGTTTCAGTCCCTCTGGTTTGCAATCATGCTTCTTGTCCGGTGTCCACTGTTGTACCACATCATCAAAACTATTTCACGTTCAAAGTTCAACATCAACACGAACATCAGCACATTTCTTACTCCAGCTTCAGTCCCTTTGGGTTGCAATTAATTATGCCTTTTGTCCGGTGTCCACTGTTGTACCAGATCATTAAGGGTATACGTTCAAGGTTCAACACAAACACGAACATCAGCACAGTTCTAAAAGAAGGGGGTGATGAGTTAAAATAAGTTTGAGACAAATGCTAAGACTAGATTACTACGACGCAACCAGAATTTCAGTAGCCGAAACACTCCGCTGTTCTATACCAAGCTATTATAAAGTATCAAGACTAAAAGATTTAAAAGTCAACAAGTCCCTCCTCGCTCGCCCGGACATGTTTCAGGCTACACTGTGCCCATTTTCAGAGGTAGGTTGTAAGAGACATCCATATGATTTTATTGTACTGATTACTTCCTTGTCACCAGTCGACTCATCGCTCATTGGTCCTCTATCCGTGCGTAGGTTAATCATGAGATTTACGACATTTGCTATTGTTGCACCATCCGGTGTTCTTTTTATGTAATTTCATTATTCATCGTTGTTGGATGAGACACTTTCAATAAATTTAATTTTTATGTACTTTTCTTCAGTTTCTTTTTCTTTTGTTATTATGTATCGCCTGGCAAACGGCAATTCAAGTAGGTCTTGTTCATGGCAATTAGTTCCTCTGAATTTTTCTATCACAATGGACTCAGAATACAAAATCTTTTTATGTGTGTTATGCGTAGTATATATTTTTATATTTTCCCACACGGGGATCGAATTATTTATAAAGCAATATGTAATAAGAGATGTCCGTTGCTCACCTCACCTTTTTTCCAATTTCTCTTGTGTTTTTCCATTCGTGTTTTCAATCGTCTTTTAGTACTACCTATGTAGATAATTTCAATATTACCGTTGTCATTATTCTTTGTGAGTATACCGTAAACACCTGCTCTATGCATAATTGCGTTATTACTGTAATCGGCGGTAAGGAATTTGTTGTTATCGATTACAATATCGGCGAATCTTACATTCACTTTATTACATTTTTTTCAAATGCTGCTTAACTGTGGTATATAAGGCAAACGCCCGCAAAACTATGTGATGTTCTCAACGTTATTTTCACTCTTAGGTCTCCTAATATTGGTTTCAATTTTAACAGACTCTTAGGTCGGTTAATATTGGTTTTATAGTGAGAATAACGTTGAGAACATCACGTAGCTCTGCGGGTATTTACCTTATATACCACAGTTAAGCAGCATTTAAAAAAAGGAATGTAATAAAGTGAATATAAGATTCGCCGATATTGTAATCGATAACAACAAATTCCTTACCGCCGACTACAGTAATAACGCAATTATGCATAGAGCAGGTGCATACGGTATACCCACGAAGAATAACGACGTCGGTAATATTAATAACATCAACATAGGTAGTACTAAAAGACGATTAAAAACAAGAATGGAACAACACAAGAGAAATTGGGAAAAAGGTGAGCAGCGAACATCTCTTATTACATATTGCATTAATAATAAGTCTATCCCCGTGTAGGAAAATGTAAGAATATATACTACCCATAACACACATAAAATATTTTGTATTCTGAGCCCATTGTGATAGAAAAAACCAGAGGAATTAATTGCAATGAACAAGCACCACTTGAATTGCCGTTTGCCAGGCGATACATAATAACAAAAGAAAAGAAACTGAAGAAAAGTACATAGAAACTAAATTTATTGAAAATTTCTCATCCAACAACGATGAATAATGAAATTACATAAAAAGAACACCACATGGTGCAACAATAGCAAATGTCGTAAATCACATGATTAACCTACGCACGGATAGAAGACCAATGAGCGATGATTCAACTGGTGACAAGGAAGTAATCAGTACAATAAAATCATATGGATGTCTCTTACAACCTACCGCTGAAGATGGGCACAGTGTAGCCTGAAACATGTCCGGGCGAGCGAGGAGGGACTTGTTGACTTTTTAAATCTTTTAGTCTTGATACTTTATAATAGCTTGGTATAGAACAGCGGAGTGTTTCGGCTGCTGAAATTCTGGCTGCGTCGACATAATGTAGTCTTAACAATAGTCTCAAAATTATTTTAACTCATCACTACCTTCTTTCAGAACTGTGCCGATGTTCGTGTTTATGTTTAACCTTGAACGTGGAATACCCTTAATGATGTGGTACAAGAGTGGACACCGTAGAAGAGGCATAATTCATTGCAATCCAAGGGGACCGAAGCCGGATTAAGAATTGTGCCGATGTTCGTGTTTATGTTGAACTTTGAACGTGGAATACTTTTGATGATGTGGTGCAACAGTGGAAACACTGGACAAGAAGCATGATTGCAAACCAGAGGGGATGAAGCCGGGGTAAGGTAAGCGCAATATGTGTTGCTCCATATACTTTATTGCTGATTTTTATGTCACACTGGATATAACCTATATGAGCTTTCAACATTTCAATGTAAAATATTCTTAATTTCAGGTATAAATATTCCATTATCATTGAAGTCAACTTGTCTTTTCTTAGCTCATATACTACAACGTGTGTTACAGTACTATAGAGGACTTTGTCCTAATATTCATTTCCTATCTCCCACGTATTTTATTGTTCAAATATATGTATATATAGACTGAACGTCTACTAAAATAAAAGTAGTTTTCCCTCATCTAGCTGTCGTCACGATCAGAGCAATTACTTACCTTGTGTGATTAGCTTGATACTTTGTACGGAGGAGAATCCAAAAGTGAACTTAAATACCTGTAATGTTGATAAAATGAACGTAATGGTTATCGCAATTCTTTACATCGTCCCGCTGCATGTCGATTCACTTATTTTATCTTTTTCTCAGCTTTTTCATTCCCTGGGAGTAAAAAAAATTCCGCTGCTCCGAAATCTATGTCTGCTTCGCTTACGTAACCTCATCATCAAAGATGAATCAATAAGGCATTTGGGTATCCACACTGCGCAAAGTTTTCAGAAACCCAATGATCTTACACTATGGAATGTGCTGATCAGTCGCTGATATCCAAATGGGGAGCAACAGCGGACAACCTAACCATTCGATTTTCTCTGACTAAGCCATTCGTTCTGTCGATTTGAATTTGTGAGTGCGAAGCTGATAGCCGACTGTATCGAGTTTCGTCGGTTAAACTAGCTCTTCTCGCTTTAAACCTTTCTACGCTTTCATAAAGTTTGTGTTGAGGTATGTATCTGTTTCTGTACTGAGACAACAGCCTTCGCCGAATTTCAACAAGTTTCACTCCCTGTACCCAGAAAATTATCGCTGCAGCATGCTGTTCAAAAATAGTGCAATTCAGCAGAAGGGTCATTCATGTTTATGGGACCTCGGATTTAACTACACTAACGGCAGAGCGCTGCGCTGTACGTGTTTGAACCACCCATAAACCCTTGGGGATATGCATGCTTGGTGTAACCAGGAAAGATTCGAGGGATTACTCGTGGATGAGGAAAATCATAAAGTGGAAGGCATCATGATCGCAATAATATCTCTGAAATGTCAATGAGCTGGGTGTGTTGCCAGAAGAGCATACCATCGATGGACAACCGAAATTTTAGATTAGGTACTAAAGGACAGAAACAGACACAGAAAAAGACCACGAGGGAAATGAATGGATGAAGTTTTAAAGCCTGCCGCAGTAACCCGGGGAGACAGGCTCAAGACCGAGAGTTTTGGAAGACACTTGGGGAGACCTTCATGCATCAATGGATTGATAATGGGTAACAACGATGATAATGATATGTAAATATATTTCAAGCCTATACACTAACTTGAATTTCCTGAAAATATTCGAATAAAATTCAAAGTGCTACATGTCGCCGTGTACTTAATATTCCAAATATTTCACTCACGTCGTTAGTTTATCGTAACTGCTTTTCGATTTCCAGAAAGTCTCATCGCAATTTGCCATTGTTGAACTTAAAACAAAATCCCCGAAAGAAAAAAATGAGATTTTAAATATGAGGCAAATAATGTTTGAAGTAATGCTGTCGCTCCATTCGGGTCTACTGCATTACGTTATGCCTTATCTTATTTGGTAAATGATGGCGTTCCGTCTATTCTTCCACAGAAGGTGAAGCAAGGTAAAAAATATTAATCTACGAGACAAAACTGTGGAAGGAATACCAAACCCACTGAGAGAGACAGGACCACATTGAAGAGGATTGTGAGGGCAAGGAGGAAGACCACGGCGGCGAAAGTGACTACTGAGCTTAATGCACATCTCCAAAACCCAGTGCCGACCCACCCCGTGCGAAGGGAATTGTATAAGCACAATATTTACGTCAGATCTGCGATTGCAAAACCCCTAGTGTCACAGGTGAATCTGAAACGGAGACTATAGTGGGGCCAGGAATATAAAACGTGGACTGTGGGTCAATCGAAACAAGTCTTGTTTTCCGATGAATCACGTTTCTCGCTACTCCCCACCACAGGGCGTGTTTACGTGTGGAGAACCCCCGCAAAATAATAATATGTATCAGATTCGATGAATCAGATACATATTATTAGACGTTGCGCATCTGATTCAACGAGTGTCCTGCATCAGTGGCTAACTTGATGACGCTTTCAATTTCGTGTTGTCTTGAAGGGGTATTGGAGGAAACGGTTAAGTCTTTATTAATTCGAGAACGGAAGATAGCTGTTTTGTATTCTGCGGGACAGAAAGAGCTGCGGTCCATCAGGTTGGGGACGGAGGTGGATTTTCAGTAGACTCGTGTACCGAGGCAGTTGTCAGACGATTTTCTCAATAGAACATCCAGAAATGGTTAAGCGATGTTGTGCAGAAGCTCCATCGTGAAATTGATCGTAGGATGCGTATCATTGATTTTATCAAGGAACATCGGAAGAGTCTCTTTTCCGTGAGGCCATACAAACAATACGTCGTCTGCATAACGTAATCAAGTGGTAGGCCGTGGGGTAATGCTGGAGAATATATTCCGTTCAACTGGGCGAAGTATTGCTCCTGCAAGAACGGGTAAAAGTGAGGATTCCATCGGAGCGCCATTATTCTGTTTATATACTTGTCCTTGGAAACTGTAGAACTTAGTATTAGTGACCAAGTCTATTAATCTAAAGATGCTGAGGCATGACTCTTGCGTATAAAATGCCGAATTTCCTATGGCATCCTTTAATGTTCTGATGGCTTCCGGAACGGGGATTGAAGGGGAAAGGGAAACCACGTCGTAGCTGCCAATAATGTCGCATGGTAGAACAGTGAGTTGCTTGGCTTTCGTTATAAAATCCAGAGTGGAATTTATTACAAAGTACAATCCAGAAAAGAAAATTATGCAGGAATTTTGATTGTGCTTTCTCTAAATGATACGTTGGTGCAGCCTTTCTGGATACGATGGGTCTCAGTGGGTTTCCAGGTTTATGGTGCTTGAGTCTTCCGAAGAGCTTTGGGATCTGAGGTCCAGGTGGTAGTTTGGAGGCTTTCCTGAGATCGTCTGGGATAGCGGGTAACTGGGCCGCTCTTTGTACATGCGCAATCCAAGAATTTAGAGGGTTGCTTTGGAGGGATATACATCCAGAGACAGTGATAAAATCTTCACGCTTTTGGTTGTAATCCGCGGCGTCCATAATTGCTATCTGGCCATATTTGTCCGTTAGTGCCATCATTACGGACAAGTCATTTCTAAGGATCGAAACTGGCCACGAAATTATAAATTTATTAGGCATTTTAGTAGGATCGTACCAAGATCGGAATTTAGAAGAACATAGTGGGCGTAGTTCATCTTTTGAGTCGTTTGAAACTCGTGATATTACGCTTTCGAATTCGGAAAACACCCTTTTTGGATTCGGTCTGGTTCGAGAGCAAAATTTTGGTCCAAGCTCCAAAACTTTTGTTTCATATTGGGAAATGGTCCGGCTGGAAATATTGATGAACAAAATGGCGAAATCTTTTTTAACTTTTAGAGTCTGGGAAGAACTCAAGTAATCCAATTTTTTTATTGTGTGTGTATAAGGAAGATTGGATTTTTTCAACTACTTATCTACACGGAGGGTCAAGATGTTGAGGTTATCGGGTCGTACAATCCGTGTACTTTCATGTACTGGGTGTAGCACTTGGTCTCCAATGACATGACGTCCTTCCTTTTAAAGTTCACTATACGCAGTGCCTGATTTCTGCATGTGAATGTGGTGCACGTGCACAGGGCCTCCGAATTTGGACGGGCCTCCAAACTACCTTAACAATAATATAAATTTTCAGAACCAAAATGTATTTTCCGTTATAGCACGATATTATTATAAGGTTCGGTTTCAAAATTTAGGATGAGATTTTGGAAATCAAATTATTGTTATTTCCTATAATAAAGTTCAAGCGTTGCGGTGAGCTGTGACCGGCCAGTGTAACATCTTAATCTCACCCTTATTTGTAACAATCAATATGCAATGTGATCAGCCAATATTTGAAGCAATACAGTGTATTATACATGAAAAACATTTCAGCAAACATGTAGAATTAACTAAAAATATTTTTATTATTAATATTAGAATCAATATTCATAATTGTGAATCAATATTCATAAATGTGTAGGGTTTATTTTTACATAAACAAAACTACAAAAAAGTTCTACCGACACTACTTTATTTAAAGACTGTTGTAATAATTTACATGGATTACTGCAATAAAATATCCCACAATATATTTGGTCAACTTTAAGACTTTGTGAGGGATTACTTCTTACAGCTTAAACCACCATTTGTTCATCATTTTTATTACATTTATGGCAAACTAGGTGTTTTAAATTATATCTCTGGGAGGATAGTTATTTGTTTCCGTAAATGCAACTATAAAACAAAAATAAAATTCCAGAATAATTAATGTTACAGCTGTAAGCCCTACAGATGTGGGGAAGTACAAGTGGTGTAAATATATTACAAGCCACATTGGCTATAAAGTTGACTAGCATGTGGGATGTGTTTTAATGTTTTTTACTGCTAGAAAAACTGCTTTCAAAAAATGTATTTGCCGGTAAATATTCTTTTCGACTGTTTGACTGAAAATCGTAATCGAGGGGGCCCCTGAAATAAGATGTGCACAGGGCCTCGACTGACTTAAGTCAGACCCTGACTATACGTGACAGGGTCTGAAAAATAAATTTATACTTTTTATTATGAAACCGGGATCCCTTAACTGTTGATTTAAAGTTGTGGAACTGTGGGATTAGGCCCGATGTTTTGCAGGCGGTTAAAAAGTCGAGGTGGGAGCGTTCCTTCTCCAGTTTGAGTCGAAGACGTCTAAAAAGTTTGTAAGTGTTCCACATTGCTCGAAGAATGGCAAAAACAAATTGATAACGAGTAACAGTACACCAATCAATTCGTTAATAGTAAAACTTTACTAGTGATCCGATTAATTTGCGTAGGAAGTAGACACATTAGCGTTTCCAAACTTTCGCACATCAACCAGATGGCTTTTTCAAGGAAGTTAGACAGAAACTACAACTGAAAAATATAAAACCTTTAAAATTTGAACGCGGAAACTTGACTTGAAAACAATGGATACGACGTTATACTCATTTAAATATATGACGCATCACGTTGGTTGCACGGGCGGTATCATGGTAGGCAGAAGGTTTTACTTGAAGAATCGGTTCCAAATTCGTGGCAATTCGAGTGAGACGCAATCATTGCAAATATCACTGTTGGTAACGATCTCCAATGTTTCCCAAATGGCCGTACCTTTAGGGGTAGAGTAGGTAGCTAATTTCTCTATATCGTCCCACATAGGAGTTGTAATGTACCAGGAGATGTGACGTATTTGCCCGAAGGACGCACACGACATAAAGGCAGATAGGAATCAGAATAAAACGTCCGCTTAGCTCAATTGGTAGAGTGACTTATTCCGGAATGAGGGGATCCGGGTTCTAATCCTGGCGTGGACAGAAATGACGTAGAAATTTATTTCGTTATAGAGTTGCGGACTTGAATTTCACTTATCTGGATAGTGCCGTGTCTACGTTACCGTATTTTGGGTCTCGTTCATTTTCGTTGACTCTGATTCCAAACCAACGTTTGGTCATTCCAATGTAGTTATATTTATAGTATAATGGGATCGCATAAACACCTGCTTCGCAGGAGAGAGGTGGTTTTTCAGTACTTCCCTTTAGCATAGTATATAAAGATGCAGACTTTATGCCGACGCCGTAGTTCATATTCTTCAGGGAGTGTTTGAGCGTGTAAGACACATTTGGTGTGTAGGGATTTGAACCCAAATAACGTATCTGCGGCATAGGAAGATTAGAATGTTTGACTCTGGTTTTTTGGAAAAAGTTACGTATCTGATTCAATAAATATCCTGCATCAGTGGCTACCTTGATGACGCTTCCGATTTCGTGTTGTCTAGAATGGGTATCGGAGGAAACGGCGAAGGCTCTTCGAATTCGAGAACGGAAGATAGCTCTTTTGTATTCTGCGGGAGAGAAAGAGCTGCGGAGCATCAAAGTTGGGAAGGGATGTGGATTTGTAATAGACTTGTGTACCGAGGCGGTTGTCAGATTATTTTCTCAATAAAACATCCAGATAAGGTAAAGCGTTGTTGTGTTCAAGCTCCATCGTGAAATTGATCGTAAGATAAATATAACCTAATTTATCAAGGAACATCGGAAGAGTCACTTTTCCGTGAGGCCACACGAAAAATATGTGGTCTGCATAACGCAGCCAAGTGGTAGGCCTTGGGGAAATGCTGGAAAATATATTCCGTTCTATTGGGCGAAGTATTGCTTCTGCAAGGACGGGTGAAAGTGAAGATCCCATCGGAGTGCCATTATTCTGTTTATATACTTGTCTTTGGGAACTGTAGAAGCTGGTATTAGTGAGTCTATTAATCTGAAGATGCTGTAACTGCGTCTTAATTTTTCAGAACGATGCAGTTCACAATTCTATCAGAAAATGCAAATTAGTCGACAGAACATGAGTCGAATCCTTTGCAATATTTGCATAAACGCATATTCTGCGGCGGGTATGAAACGTGTTTATACGAGATTAAGTCGCGCACTGCAATAAGTCGAAAAGGAAATGAAGTGGTAGTCGTTGCTGAGTACCGCATTGCGTGTCGCCGTTCTGTCTTTGGTTGGGACGCCTAAAAGATGAACAGCTACAAACGGTTCATTAGGGAACTTTTGCTGTACGAGTATGAATTTAGTTAACACGCTACCTAAGCAACACGAAACATTTGTCATGCGAGAAGGGAAGGTTCTGTGTACCAGAGCATCAGAAACAGGTGTTTCAAGAAATTTTGCTCAGGTGACAGAAAAGTCGAAAATCAGCCAAGGTCAGGTAGGCCGCAAACCGTGGATTCGGAGACCGGGCGCCAGGCAGTGGATGCAAATCCGACAACCCGCACTCAGAGATTATCAGGCGAGCTGAGAATGTCACAGACCACTGTGGTTCTTCTTCTTCGGGACCACGGCAAGGTCTACAGGTGCTGCTGCATTGTCCCTGACGAACTGACGCCAGCTGAAACAAACTGCCGGGCGAAGTGTGTTCGAAACTCTTGGAAAATCCGCGTGGTGTTCGTTGCATCAAGAGAATACTTACGTGCGATGAAAAGTGGGCCTATTTTCGACACCCAACATACAACGGCAGTGTTTGAGCTTGGGCTAACTTCCTCAACCTTTTGTCAAATGTGGACACTTCGAGCACAAGGTGATGCTCTATGTCTTGTTGAATTTCGAAGTGATAATCCATTACGAATTTGTTCCAGACGGTAGAACCATTAAGGCCAATCACAACTCCGAACAGCTGGAGCAGATGTATGCCGTTTTGGAGGAGAAGTACCGGCACTGCTTAACAGAAAGCGCGCTCTCTTACAGAAGGACAACGCTCAGCCTCATACCGCGCGAACGACCCGGGCAGAACTCCAGGAACTTATAGGCATCGAACTGATGCCACACCTGGCATATAATTCGGACTTTGCCCCCATTCGATTGTTACTTGTCCCGGACCTTGGGCCACGTCCATAGCGGGATGGACGTTAACAATCAGGAGGTGGTGACCGCTGGGGCTCTCTTGGAATATTAGTACGATTGTAGAAGGATAAGTTATCCCTAAGAAACGCCAATTTGTAATGTCCCTCTGTGATATTATGACGTGACTTCAAGCGCTTCCTCTTCCCATACGTAAAGATCAAAATAAATTAGAAGATTTATTTTCCCTCTTAAATAGTATCGAAATGGTTTATGGACGTTTTGTGAGAACAACTATACAGTTAAATTTCCAGACTGAAATAGCACATAACCGGGTAAATTAAATTCATCAAAAGAATATGCAGCTTTTCCATTTCTGAATATAATTAAAGACAGTCTCAGTTATTCGACAGAATAACGTCACTCCAACTTGTATACTCATAGCTTTAGAATTATTTTGGAAACTATTTATAGAAATATCTGAATACAAATAAATGCCCTTCTGAACAAGAAAAAGAAAGAAAACGCGGCGGTTTATGTGAATCTGTCGGTTATCAATAGAACGCAATTTATATATTTATAAATGCAGTTCTTCACTTATTGCAGATATGCGGCTATTGCATGAATAAAGGTTACTATGAACGGAGTGCGGCAATTGAAGCTTTAGTTGGAGTGTTAGTCTTAGAATGGCTCAACACTCGATCTTTTAGAAGAGATGTTACTGTGAGAATGATCGATAAATTAGAAGTAGCACAATCGAAAACTTAGGCAATAACATGATCGAACGCGTCATTGCAATTAATTGGCTTCGAGCCTATGGCGGCAGCTGCAGGAAACAGGAACAAATCCCCGAACGTCGCAATATGGACGCCCTCGTGCCACAATTCAGGACGAAAGTAGTTTATCCCTAAGAGCTCGCTGCCATAGCGAGCCTACATTTATTAGGCATTTTAGTAGGATCGTACTACAGGAAACACTACTGTACTACAGAAAATACGAAATTAAGGTAAACATTTATTAGAAAACTTCACGAGAGTATTCTGCATGCAAGGGAGCCAATATTCTGTATCACACTCCGCGTATCACAGGAGTATACATCTCAACTGTCTCAGACAAAATCCCACCCGGACCCACCGCTTATCAACTGTTCTCTATTTTCTCCATTGGGGGTAGACCTTAAACACGTCATACGGAGACATAAATATTTGGGAAGAAATTGGAAGTGGTAGTCTTTTCTCCAACATTAGGAAGACTGACCACTACGGTGGTGTGATACTCCTGGTTTGTGCTGACATCATGTTGGCTGAACACACGCCCCAGCACATGTTTCCAGGAAGCACCGAAATGGTTGCATGGATATAGAGATGTCATTGTTGAGACCTTTCCAAGGTTTTTTATGGGAGCTTTGGGCCCTAGTTTCCTTTTATAGACGATAGCTCGTGCCCTTATAAGGTTCTTCTAGCTGAGAAATACCTTGAGAATGTCGATATTCGCAACAGTGGGTTGCCTCTCGAGATCTTCCTTCGTGCACACGATAGAGCATATCACCTATGACCTAAGTACAGCAACAGAAAGCCGGCAGCTCCTACACAGAATACCCCCACCCCAGAACATCGAAGAGTCATCGTGTGGCAGTAGCGCTTACTACACGATGCTCTAATGCATAGCCTTTTAACAACTTTCAACCGACATGCTGTTTTCGTCAAGTGACAGGGAATGCAAATAAAGAAAATTGTGAGTAATAAAATTCAGATATGCTGGAAAAATAATTTAAATAAAAAGTACAAGAGGCATGAGGGAGAATAATACTCTCGTTTTCATTTTATAATTTTAATATGGAAGAATCCAACGTTGCATATTTTGAAAATGTAGTAATTCCACCATTTACTAAAAAGAGTTAGTGGTTAAACTTTAAAGCATATGAATAAAGAGCGGACGTAATTTAACTAGATGCACACCAATAATACCTGTTTGTTCAATTTTAGAATTCGAGAAAGCAGTTAGGTAAAAGAATGCTGAAACAAATAGTAAGCAGAGATTCACCTTAAAATTAGGACACATAATTATTACTGGAAATCAAAATTACTCTCACAAAATTATCGGCTGATGTACATATTTTTCTGGACCGCAGTTTAAGAAGAGCCATAGGTTTTATTTTGTGACGACTATTTTTTTTCTGAAATTCTGAAGAATTCAGCTGCAATGATATGAACAAACAGCATGTTCCAAAAAATTTGCATCGCAATATCTTTCAAACATTTCTCTGCGGCCCAAGGGTGGGCAAGAAATAACTATTGAGAGGTGACTTGCACTTTTTTGTAAAACTCCAGGTCTCTACAATTATAATTCTCATTTTAGGATAATAAATCGAGCAGTTTTTTTACTTTAACATGCAAAAAACTCGAACTACCTCACATTTCAAGATCATAAGTGCCATACTACGCACTTTCATTACAGCCATGTTGTCTAGTTTGAAATGCAACAACAACAATGAAATTCAATAATATAATTTATTTCCAAAATAAATTACTGCTCATAGCTTTCTTGTATAAGCATTCGCTTGTAGAACAGAAGTGCCAGAGCATTATCGATTTAAATATGTCATAATATTTATATCGATCATATTCTTATCACATAGCAAGCCATATGCTCCGCTTGAACTAAATAAGTACAAATGACAATTTCTCACTTTTACCACATAATTTATTTTAAATACTAAGGCAATACTCATCATTCGAGAATATATAAAATTTAATGATTTTTTTAATCGTAAAACGATGAATACCTTTAATAAATTATACACATTTATATAGAGTATCAATGCACAATGCTATAAAGACCAAAGTCTTTCGAGGTGTAATCTGTCATATATGCATTTAGCCATAGCTTGACACGACCGAACATGAAGGTACCCTCAATTAAATGTACAGGATGTCTAGAATAACAGTGCTTTAGCCAAAAGTCACTACGTTGGTGGTGACTCCTGGCTTGTTCCACTCACGTTAGTGAGTAGTTCTGTATTTTGCGTGTGGAGGAACTGTTAGCCTACAGTTGTCGTTATGCTGAGCACTGCTCAGTGGATGTGCATATATGATGTAGATATATTTCTACGATTTCTTTCTCATTATGAAGTCTTCATCTCTACACCAGCAGCTTTATTGCTGGAATTCTCTTTTGAAATATCGCATTTTCTGGGCTTTCTTATTAATATTTTTTAGGTAGATTTTTTTTAACAACAAAGTTTAATTGGGTAGAGTAGTAGGCAAGAAATGTTTTTCCTGCTTCCACACATTTACGGGAGCTATTTTGATTTCAATTTAGTGGAACAACGAGTTTTAGGTGGCAATCATTAGTTTTTTAGTTTGTTTTACGGTAAACATTTTGAAAAACAACAACAAATTATTTACTTATGCGTGTGTGCCAATGTTTTGTAAGCAACGCCATTTGCAGTTTCTAAAGGAAAGCATCTTGCACTGCCAGAAAACTGTGCAGTGATCTATACAAAGTGTCAACATCTTATATAGTAAATTAAGTAAACAGATGACACTCACGGATAACAGATCTAACGTCGTAGTAACACGTTAACACTGCCATTTTAAGATGTTTATGTTTCGGGATTACAAACGGCCCCGTGGATGAAAGGCCTGCAAACACGCATAGGTAAAAAAAAATTCTCATTCGTTTTTGTTTTTATTTGCAAACTTTAAAATGAACTGCGAAAATTATTGTTCCTTTTATTGAACGCAAACGTATTTCCTCATTTCATTGATTCGGTGAAATCTTTTGTTTTCGTTAATTATATATTTCGATTTTCGTTGCTAATCACACCAGCTTCTACAGGATTTCAATAATGAATGTAATGCAATATCTGCTATTCGGTAACTCATTTAGACTAACTCACATTGTCACAGCCCTTACTCCCTCTTTATTTGTTCGTGGCTTTAGTACGAAAGCAATTCGTTATGGAACATAAAAAATTACTGTCGTTGACCACCATGTCTTTTGGGTTCCAATCGAGAAAGTACATACAGTCGTCAAAATACGCCATTTTGCGTTGGTGGAAATATTTAGAACTAGCAATGATTCAGTCTTTTAGACGCCACCCTACAGGCCACAGAGAACTTCCTTTAACGTCCAGTCGCACCAGTACGTGACTCAGCATTATAAATTTTCGCAATATCCTTCTTTCGAAATAAAGGACATATAGTTATAGAAATGTTATGCATTGGTGTGTGCGTGCGTGTATCGGAGAAAAATGTTGCTTTCCATATCTTAAATTTTTCACTATTTTATTTCACCAAAAATCTATTATTACAGCAATTCTTGACCACAATAACCTCCAGATAGATTCCGACTGCTGTACGTCTTTCCACAAGTCTTAATGTTATGTTAATTAGCTGGTATTTTTGGTGTAATAGATATTTTGATTTTGTCCTCATTAATTGTGTGGTGGATGAGAGTTGAAGTTAAAGTATGGTATTAGTTATATTATAATTAATTATTTCCAAATTGCTCAAACTGGCTTTTGTAGTGTACACATGTTAACTGCTGATAACCACTTGTACTTAAGATGCTATTTTTTTACCAACAAATAGGGCCAATATATTTAAATGTGGACCTTTTAATTTCATCATATCTTGTATTCAGTACAATTGCTTGTACTTTGTCAGTGTTTCTTTTTTGCATGATGTTTATTTTGAATTGCATTTTGTAATTTAATCAAGTGCAAGTAAGATAGCATTTGCACTGCCATCCATTAAGTGATCGGTATTCCTAATTGCTAAGCAAGCAACTTACTTGAGGTTTTCGGTTCTTAATAATCCTGTGTGTGAACAAATCTTCCTTTTGTACAATAAAACATTATTCACTCAACAGTTTTACACTGAAGTGTTAATTTAGCAGAATATGAAAACAACTCATAGTAATTATTTCTTTAGGTGGTAGTGCAAGCTTATACTTTTTACACCATAATCAGAAATACATTGTTACACCTTACTTCAATGTGTGCGGATGTGAAGTTTATCAGTTTCACACATGGGAATAAACCAGTGTCGAATTCAAATTTCTGTCAAGAATTTAAAATTCAGAGATCACATTTAACTCTTCCAAATCAGATGAAGACACGAAAAATGAGACAAAACCCCTTGTCTATTTCATTGTGTGGCATTTTGTATGTCTGTCCAAACACTTGTTTTCTCTGAATAAATTATGCCATTATGTAGGAAAAAATAAATACATTTTTGTGTAATGAAGATTTTCATTGTGCCTGTGTATATATCTTCAGTTGCACATTTTAAACAGTTACTCAACACATAAATAAAAGTTAAATTTTGTCACAAGCTCAACGTTTCAGAAAACAAGGTGTTTGTGGGGTAATTTCATACTAAAAGTCCTCATAACCAAATTTTTTGTCCTTTAATTTTTGAATAAAAAATTGCACTGTTCTAGGAAAAAGTTAAAAAAAAATTGGATTTTCATTTTCTGGCATTTTCTAACAAGTGCAATTTTCTTGGAAATTTAAAAGTGCATTAAGTACTCACATGAATGAAGTACACTAAAAATCCATCACATGCCAACCTATGCACACACACCTCCAAGGGCAAGTATGCAAACCTGCAGGTGTTACTGGCTATTGCCAAACATATAAAATCTTTTCTTTATTCAGTGTTGTAACACAGATTAATTAAGAACATAAAAATATTTACATTAAACTGTGATATTGGCAGAGTTTTCAACTTGAAGTTTTGGAAAATATTTAATTTATAAGGAAGTTTTGTGACGGGGCGCATGTAGTGTGCATTTTCTGTTTGCAATAAAACACCCAAAAAAGCTGTTTTGGTTTTATTTGAAAATTGTGGGTGTATTAAAGTTAGTCTTTCATGAAACACAAGCCACATAATGGTGTTTAACCACTAGGTTCTTTATCTTTAGTGACCTGTTTCCTTTTCGTTCCAGAGTTTAATGCCTTGAATTTAAGGGTACACTCATTTATGGTAAGCAACAAGTCAGTGCTTTGAAATAAGTGCTTTACCCATACCTTATCCCAGATTTGAATTTGCACCCTATTTGGATAGAACACTTAACTACTGGTTTGAGTACTCGCCAGGAGACCACTGAATCATCTCTGCCCACTCAACCATGGGTATGATCACTTGCAACATAACGGGGCTGGGCTCGAATCCCAGTGAGTCAGGAATGTATTTGTCTTTACAGCACAGGTTCTTTCTCTTCTCTGGAATTAGAGACAGGGACTGCTTCATAGTACATCAAATAGTCTCTGGAATTAGAGATATGGACTGCTTCATAGTACATCAAATAGTTCATGACGGTTATTAAGCCCGCCAAAAAAACCAGAATTGCACTGTGGCGCAGTGCTGTGGGCTAAGCGATGGCTTCTGATCATTCGTACAAGATGGGCCCGGGTTCTGTGTTTGTCTTTGGGTACTGGCTCTCCTTTCCTTCCCTGGGACCATTGGCCCTAAATTAGGGATGGGTGACTGCTAATAGCCCACTTTGTTGCTCATGGTGGTCATTAAACCCCAATAAAAAAATTGAATTACACTAGGAAACAAGGGTTAGTTACACTGCAAACATACCATCACATGAACTTTAATAGATAGTGATTTTGCTCGGGTAAAAAAAGCTGAATTCCGTAGATATCTATACATAACTGCTGACCACCCTGCTGCTGTGAGATTCAAGAACCTATTGGAAAATTGGAAAAAGTGAAAGCTTAGAAAAAACTCTTCACCAATTTTGATTTTCTTTAAGATTAGCAGGATATTTTTGACATCAGACTTTTCACTAAAGTCTAATCTGTATATAAAGAAAATCCACTGTAAAAATATTGTTGCACAGTCTCTCGTAGATGCTGACTATGTTGATGGTCTGGGGTTCAGGCACCTATTAAAGATATTTACACTGCTAGCCATCCAAAAGGCAACACCAAGAAGGAAGCATCCGATTGGCCTGACGTTCACAGCATGCGTCGCCCGCGAGAGGACATACAAAAGATTAGCATTGCAGGGCAAATTCAAATCATGTGCGCCGTGAGCCACCGAGAAGCACTATAAGCAGGATGCACAGAAGGCCGGGTGTAAGAAGTGAAGTGTGTTCTGCTGCCGGACCTGTGCGTACGTATCTTCCTGATGCCTCGTCGCAGAATACGGCCGTCATTCCAGCACGTTTTGGTGTTAGACAGAAAACGAATATTGGCTTATCGCGAGAGCGGTATATCGTACCGAGACATCGGCGCCCGTGTCGGACGACGTCCAGCTACATTGAGATGAAAATGGATTCGGTGGATGCAGAAGGGCCGGACGAACCGACGTGAGCGTTTGCCGCAGCCGAAGAAAACCACCGAACGAGAGGACCGGCATGTTGTGTGGCGGGTATTGACGGCTCGCAGTGCCACATCAAGAACGTTAGAGTGAGAATTAGGGTGTGTTGCGCAACAGCATGTGTCAGCACGTACCATTCGACGTCGTCTGCCGGAGCGGGTACTTGTTGCATGGAGCCCATTGCCCCGATTACCATTGACGTTACTCCACCGACGAGTGCGGCCGAAGTGGGCTGTTGAACGCAGCACCTGGACTACGGAATGGCATGACATGGTCCTTTCCGACGAACACCGCTTCTGCCTGCAACACCACGATGGTCGGATCCGCGTGTGGTGGCACCACGGCGAGAGACTGTATGTCGCCTATATTATGCATTGCCATACCGGTCCGTTGTCTGGCGTTATGGTTTGGGGCACAATTGGATATGACACCCGCAACCCTTTGGTACGAATCGCTGGTACACTTAACAGCCACCGATACATTTCCGACGTCTACCTGCGTCCATGTTTTAACAGGACAATGCGCGCCCGCACGTGGCACGCATCGTGCAACAGTTCTTCATGGCCCACAAGGTGTCACTGCTGCCCTGGCCTTCTTGTTCTCCCGATATGTCGCCCATCGATTACGTCTGGTCGCTGATCGGCAACCGATTGGCCTGGCAAGCACCACCCGCGGCTACGCCTGATGAACTGTGGCAACGTGCGGACGCAGCCTGGACCGACACACCCCAAGCCCACTTCTAGAGCCTCTTTCGTTCGATGTCGCGGGGTGTAGCGGCCGTTATTAACAACCATAGGGGCCACACGAACTATTGATGCCTGTGTGTTCCCCAAGTCGCCTGGGCCTGTAAGCTCAATCGTTTCATCTTTGTATCAGTTGTTATTTTTCCAGTAAATCTGGCTTTGCTATATCGTGTCCTTCTTGGTGTTGCATTTTCGGTGGCCAGCAGTTTATAATAATGACACTTTCCTCCTCCAAAAAAAGAACAAAAAAACAGGTAACTGTTGAAGCGTGCATAATGAAAATTATATATCCATTCCAATTTTATAAGCCTATAACTGATTAAATCGTTTAAGTTGGGATTTTCACTGAAATTTATTCGTCCGCAAATCAATTCGACAGCGTAATCACAATGTGTAATAGAACTACACCAAAAAGTTTTTTTTCTGTCCATAATTGTACCTAATTTTTACGAATTTATGTAAAAGTGTTGTCCATCCACAGGCAAAAAAACTAGGAGCACTAGAAATAAGACAGGGGCGGATCTAGGATTTTTGAAAAGGGAGGCGGGCGCAAGTGTCGGGAATAACCGGAGACCTTTCTGACATTTTTCCTCAAAATGACAAAGTGTTCTTAGTATGTCTATAAGTTCTTCCAAATAATTAAGGAAAGTAATATATACTTTCTTTCTCGAGAAAATATTAAATTTGTTATTAAAACCTGACATCGAAGATATTCCTTGGTTCTGAAAGGAGGTGTCCCCCGCCCTCTGGATCCGCCCCTGGAATAATATAACTGGTGGAGAGGGGCAACATTTCCTGGTTGACCAAACTTGTCACATAAAAATACCCAGCACTGCCAGTTATGTCGCCTCAAAATTGGAAAAAAAAGAGAAAAATCAAAAGTATCGAGAAAGGCAAGCCAAGGAGGTGGTGTACTCCAGCCGTCCTAAAAGAACTAGGAGGGCCATAGGAACCCCGAGCTCATAAAATGTTAGATTAGGCCACTTGTACACATTGAGCTTATTAAAATCCCCTCCCCCTTCCCACCCAGATTAGCCAGTAAGCTTCAAATAAGTCTTAAAAGTGAGAACTCAGTGCACCACAGTGCTGGTTGAATGAGAAAAACGTTATTTCTGCATGATATTCGACTCGCAGCTTAACATTATATATATATATATATATATATATATATAGCGGTGTTCCAATCCTCAGGAATCTTTCCTTCATTAAGGCATCGAGTGAAAATTTGGGCGAGTACTGAAAATTTGGGCGAGTACTGAAAATTTGGGCGAGTACTGAAAATTTGGACCGCTACAATGATCCTGCTACATAAGAAAGGTGACATTGAGGATCTCGGAAACTACAGACCTATCAGCCTCCTATCAGTAGTTTATAAAATCTTCACTAAAGTTCTTTCACACCGCTTGAAGGTAACACTGGACATGGCTCAACCGAGAGAACAAGCTGGATTCAGGAGTGGCTACAGCACAATAGATCATATCCACGTACTGAGAGAACTAATTGAAAGAGCGAGGGAATATGAACTTCCATTGTGCATGGCTTTTATCGATTATGAAAAAAGCCTTTGATTCGGTGAAACCATCAGCAGTTACAATGGCTCTGAAAACCTGCGGTATTGAAGATGCATACATTAATATTATTAATAACATCTATGAAAATGCAAGTGCAAAGATTCGGCTGTTTGAAAATACAACACACATAAAAATTGGAAAGGGAGTGAGACAAGGTGACACCATATCTCCGAAGCTCTTTAATGCCACATTGGAGGGTGTTTTTCAGTCGCTGAGCTGGGAAAACAAAGGGATAAAGATGAATGGAGATTATCTAACCCACCTTCGTTTTGCTGATGACGTAGTCATTTTTGCAACTACCCCATCAGAGCTGCAGAGTATGATCCAAGAACTTGCTGACAAGAGTAAAGAAGTGGGATTAAAAATGAACTTTCAGAAGACAAAAGTGATGTTCAATGCTTTTACAAGAAATGAAGATTTATTGATTGATGGAGAAAAGCTGGAGATAACAGACACGTACGTTTATCTTGGACAGCAGATATCAAGTGAGGGTCACATTGATGAAGAAATTAATCGGCGTACAAAACTTGCCTGGAGAGCTTTTGGAAGAAACAGCATACTTTTCAAGAGCAATATGCCATTATGTCTTAAAAGAAAAGTGTTTGATCAATGCATCCTTCCAGTGCTTACGTATGGTGCAGAGACGTGGACCTTAACTAAAAGAGATATACAAAGACTGCAGACAACTCAAAGGAGCATGGAGAGGTGCATGCTTCGTGTAACCAGGAGAGATAAGAAGAGGAACTCGTGGATCCGAAAAATGACAAGAGTGGAAGACATCATGATCAGAGTTAAATCCCTGAAATGGCAATGGGCTGGACATACTGCCAGAAGGACAGATCATCGATGGACAGCCGAAATTTTAGATTGGATTCCAAGGGACAGGAAAAGACCCAGAAGAAGACCACATGGGAGATGGGTGGATGAAATTCGAAAGTATGCAGGGGTGACATGGAGGAGACTGGCACAAGACAGACCGTTGTGGAGGAAACTTGGGGAGACCTTCGTCCAGCAGTGGATTTTTAATGGTTGACAATGATGATGATGATGATGATATATATATAGCACCACAAGATTTTAAACAAAGAGTAACCTAGCCACTGCTCTCATCTAAAGGAAAAGAAAAACATCCAACACCGACCTAATTAACTATTTTTTGACATGGAGCTAATAAAAAAATTCCAACACCCCCTATATACATTTGTCAGTAAAAATCCACATGAAGTGAGAGTTAAAAGTGAGAAACCCACGTACGCCAGAGTGCAGGCTGGGTTAGAAACAGTGATTCTGCACGTTTTTAGACTCGCTACATAATTGCTGAGTACGAAGGCTCGATACAGCCCGCAGTGCCGGGATCGAGTCACGTGATTTCCGTTTGCTCCTCGGGCTACGAAAAATATAATTACTTTATCCATAAAACTCCATTTGTTTTACACTTAAAAACTGATTTTATGATTAATAGTTACACTAAAACGGAATTTTGACGCTTTAATAATTTAAATTAATATCGTGTATGCTTATTTACCTAAAAGTATTTATCATCGGTCGTGAGAAATCATGACATATCAAGACACTTAACTTCAACGTATTCAGAAAGAGGTTCCTGTTCCGGAAGAGTTCAATTTTAAAATGATCCATCTATTTTGCCACATAATTGGTGATTTGAAATTATTTGAAAATATTATGAGGATTTGCAATTCTATCCTGCATTTATTCATATGCACAAGAATAAAAGCCCTAAGTTTCTCAATTCCATGCACGTGTACCTTTTTGTAAACCGTTAATTGCTTTTTGGGGAAGGATAACACGTAATCTGAATTAAATGTGAAAGTTACACAGTTCTCTGCACTCTGCGTGTGATATAAATACTTCAATGAAGAAGACAGGAAGAAACGTGAAATGTGTCTTTATGTTGTCTGGTGTTCTTTACACTACTGCGTTGGCCTTGTACCCTATATTCAGGTTTTTCAGAAAACGGATGTGTTTCAGAAATATTGATATCATCATAGTAATTTTTTTTATTGGAGGTTTAACGACCACCGTGAGCAACTCAATGGGCTATAAGCAGTCGCCCGTCCCTAATGTAGGGCCACTGGTTCCAGGGAAGGGAGAGAGCCAGAGCCGTAAGACAAACACAACATCCATGCCTCACCGGGATTCGAACCCGGACCCCTTCCGTGCTAATGATCAGAAGCCATCGCTTAGACCACTGCGCCAGGCCATCATTGTAATTGTCGACAATTATAAATCTACTGCTGGCTGAATATCTAACCAAGTTTCTTCAACAACGGTCTGTCATGAGCAAGTCTCCTCACGCAACTCCTGCGAGAATTCCAGCAGTAATTTGAATACTGTGGAAGTTTTGCTTAACCCTTTAACCGGCCAGTCTACGGGAACAAAATGTCGCCAAAAATCACCCGAAGCTTGAACGCGTATTGTCCCCGAATTCACCTTCCTCTTCGAAAAAACTGGTCCCATTGCGGCTGGATTTCAGCTTTTCCAACATAGCGATTGCTGTCCCCCTTCTCACCTCAGCGGGTGGAACACAAGCCCGTACAAGGATTAACGATGCCATCAAGTGTCCTTTATGCTCCGTTCTTTGACCCAAGGCGAGAAGAGGAAGGCTAGTCTCTTCCAACACAATTCTTGCTGAGTCGGTCGGAAGAAAAAAAAATTGAAGGAAAGAATTAACATGTAAAGATAGTGATGCACACTACACTGAGAAAAAAAGAAAGAAAACAGTTTTACATCCGCATACATTGGATTTAACCATAGGGGTTCAATCGAATGTAGACGGGAACACCCGTTCCCCTCAACTTCCGTTATCGAGAACAACACCCTCTGAATTTTTGAACACAGTTTTTCACATAACTTATTATTCTTTCCAAATTGTTTTTAATTTCAAAACTTTGTATTTATAAAATTTAAATTTAATTCAAAATAATTGTGTTCTATATTTTTCTAAAACCAAATGTATCGAAATGAAGTTACTTTTGTTTTCATACCACTGTGTGTTATCAGTGGCGCACACCCGGGCAAAACCCATAAGGTCCGTCCCCTTACCCCACCCTTCCAAAAATTCTTGTCCATTGCTCAGATGAAGGAACAAAAATGACTTTGAAATTACCTTATTCCAAAGGATCCAGGAAAACTCGTACACCGGATAACTCGTACACCCTCTCAAGTAAGGGGATGTACATAAATTGCGTTTCGGTCCGAGATTTTAACAAAGTGTACGAGTTTTCCTAGATGAACAAAACGGAATGTACCAGTTTTCCTAGGGATCCCAATGGGTATGTAAGATCAAAATGGCTCAAGGTTTATGTAGAACCTTTCTGACTCCTTTAATCTTGAGTTATGATTTTAATATCTCCCATGTGATAACAAGCAATAAAGGCTAATTACAGGGACTCAACGAATCGATATTCAGGTGCTGATCTTTTTAGAAGATTTAAAATTACAACCTTGATATTCCGTATTTCTAAACATTTTATAAAACCTAACAAAAGGCACTCAATTTATTATTCCGCACCTATTCACAGGCCACCTAGGCCGCGGGCCCTTTTAGAAGATTTTAAGTTACAACCTAGAAATTTCGTATTTGTAGACATTTTATTGAACCTAATGAAAGGCACACAACGGATTATTTCTCACCTATTTACAAGCCACCTAGGCCGCGGGACTTTTGAAAAGATTTCAAGTTGCAACCTAGATATTTCGTATTTGTAAATTAAACAGTGACAAACCGTATTGATTTGGACATGTCTGCACTAGTATGAATTCCACAAGAACCATAGATCTTATATTATGCAAACGATGTACGTGTAAAAATATCTCATTCCCTTCTTCACCTTCCCCTTTATTTTCTTTCTTTTGAGAAAAAATGATGTTATTGTACCTTAATGAAAAAGAAACAAGTACAACCCTTCTTACGAAACCACAATATACATTTCAGGAACACTTTTTTTTTCTTTTTTTTTTTGTAGGGGTGTGTGTGGGGGGGTTAATCTCTAGTGGGACTCCGAAGTGTAAGGGATACCCAGAATTCCTACCACTCATTACCTATGCTCTTTTCCGCGAAACGATCACACCATATCATATCGGTAAACGGTAAAAATACCCCCGGGGAAAATACCCCCCCCCTGAAAATACTCATGAAAATTGAAAAGCGGTAAAAATGCCCCTGGAGGAAATACCCACAGAACAAACGGTTCACTGAAAACTGCCACACAGGAACACTGATGTGTGGCAGTGTTCCGGTGTGGCAATTTACCGGCAACCCTGCCACACATCTTTCAGTTTTTCATTAAAGGGTCGGGTACAAATTGCTGTTCCTCCGAAGAAGACTTTGAATGTGTGACAATTTTGTCAGTGGGGCAGTTTTTGAAATTTCTAAATTCCCGAGTTATGTGTGGCAGTTTTTCAAGGTACCTAAAGAGAGGAAGGAACTCTTTTGTTTGTTTGAATTTTTATGCGTGTTAATACGAGTTTAGGGCAACTGGCCACAAATATTCAAGGGGGGGGGCTATAAAGATTGCCGTTTCTGAGCCTATATTAAGAGCTGAATTGGGAACTCCAAACGAATTTCGAGAAAACGTTCCATGTTAGCCGAGCGAGAATTGTACTTTAATTTGAAGAAATAAATTGCCGAGGATTCGAGGTACACTTGGTATGGGAGGGGCTCTATTCCCAAATTCCGTAATATTATATTCTGGGTCGCTGGAGTCTGTCAGTGTATCCAGGATGTTCCTCTTGAAGTGTCCGCGAGGTCCGTGAGATTGGGGGGGTACCACAAAATGTTAAAATGGAGGTAGAGCTGTAAACATCAGTACCATGTTTTATATAATGATTATGTACACGACCACGAATTTTCAGGAGGGTGGTGCGAATTCAGCCCCCCCTCCCGTGTCTAAGAGCACTTAAGGGGTAACATCGAGGATACACTGAACGACTCTAGAGGTCCAGAATATAAAATTACGGAAGTTGGGGTAAAGCCTTCCAAACCAAACGCTTCGTAGCCTTTTTACAGAATTCACCAAATTACGGGAGCAGCGGGGAAGGGCATACATAGTCTGCCACTAAACACAACATGAAGTATAGAAATTGAGAGCAAATCCCTTACCTTGAACACCTGTCTGCGCTCTAAGCGGCCCAGAATATAATATTACGGACGTTGGGACCCCCCCCCAACTAAGTGTACCTCGGATCATCGGCAATTTATTTCTTCAAATTAAAGTACTGTTCTCGCTTGGCTGACATGGAACGTTTTCTCGAAATTCGTTTGGAGTTCCCAATTCAGTTCTCAAAATAGGCCCAGAAACGGAAATCTTTACAGAGCCCCCTTCCTTGAACTTTTGTGGCCAGTTGCCCTAAACTCGTAAGAACCCGCATGGAAATTCAGACAAACAAAAGAGTTACTTCCCCACGTCAGGCACCTTGGAAAACTGCCACATATAATTCGGAATTTTTTTACTGTCACATATAATTCGGAATAAATTTGGAAAACTACCCCATTAGAAAAATTGTCACACATTCAAAGTGTTCTTCGGAGGAACAACTATTTGTGCCCGGCCCCTTAATGAAAAACAGGGCAAATTTCCAAGTTGCTGAAAGATGTGTGGCAGGCCGCCCCGGTGGCGCAGTAGTCTAAGACGATGGCCTCTGATCATTCGTCCGAAAGGGGTCGGGGTTCGAATCCCAGTGAGGCATGGATGTTGTGTTTGTCTTACGGCACTGGCTCTCTCCCTTCCCTGGAACTAGTGACCCTAAATTAGGGACGGGCGACTGCTTAAAGCCCATTGAGTAGCTCACGGTGGTCGTTAAACCTCGAATCAAAAAAAAAAAAATATGTGGCAGGGTTGCCGGTAAATTGCCACACCGGAACACTGCCACACATCAGTGTTCCTGTGTGGCAGTTTACAGTGAACAGTTTGTTCTGGGGGTATTTCCTTCGGGGGAATTTCTTCCTAGAGTATTTTTACCGCTTTTAAGTTTTGTGGGGTATTTTCTCCGGGAATATGTTTTCCAGGGGGCATTTTTACCCACATCATATCATATTATATGCAGAGGTTTTTAGGAAAGGAGTGCCTGACCCCAGTTCTTAAACAACCCTTAGATATAGGAAGCTAGGAGATTTGGGCTAGAGTGCCCGATAGGAAAGTTACACGGAAGCGAGGTAGAAAGAGGGTGGAAGACGCCCTTATTTATTACCGGGAGTCCAGTACCCGGAGTCTGATGGCTTTACGTGCCCATTGACGCGCCCGTGAAAGGCTCGGGTTTGAATCCCGCCCTGTGAGGCATGAACGTTGCGTTTGTCTTACGGCACTGGGCCACATTCTGATTTTTTATCTATTCAACACTGGCGTGAGATCACTCTGATTTCATGCCACTGTTCCCTTCCCTGGAATCAGTGGCCTTACATTTGGAACGGGCGATAGCTTGTAGCCCATCGAGTTGCTCACGGTGGTCGTTAAACCTTCAATCAAAGAAAGAAAGAAAAGAAAGATCAGAATTGTCGTTCTTTTGTTTTCTTTGTAATTTACACTTTTAGGACAAACGGCATAGTAATAACACAAGAAAAAGAACTGAGGAAGAGTCTCACATCTCTATAATACACTAAATATCTCAATTAAAAGGAACACAAAATTATGAGGGTCGTTATGAGTCACAACTGGGAATGTTTACCTGGAGCAGTCAAATTGACGATTATTATACGGTCCCTTTATATATTTATGTTCAGTTCTCTGGGTGATCAATCTCCGGTGGCCACTTCTCTTGCACCTATATCATCATTGTCAAACGTTATCATCCACTGTTGGATGAAGGTCTCCCTAGCTTTCCTCCATAACGATCTGCCTCGAGCCAGTCTCCTCCATGTCCCTCCCGCATGCTTTCGAATTTCATCTATCCATCTCCCATGCGGTCTTCTTCTGGGTCTTTTCTAGTCCCGTGGATTCCAGTCTAAAATTTCAGTTCTGCGTCGGTGGTCCGTTCCTCTGGCAATATACAGTATTCAGCCCATTGCCATCTCAGGGATTTTGCCCTGATCAAGCTGTCTTCCACTCATGTCATTTTCCTTATTCATGAGATCCTCTTCTTTTCTTTCCTGATTACATCAAGCTTCTTTTTAGTTGTCCTTATTTTTGTAAGCTTTTTTTCGTTAAGGTTCACGCATCCACTCCATATGTAAGCACTGGAAGGATGCATTAAATAAACACTTTTCTTTTAAAACATAATAGCATAATAGCATAATAGCATACTGCTCTTTAAAATTTCACTGTTTCTTCCAAAAGCACGCCGATAAGTTTTATACGCAGATTAATTTATTCATCAAAGGGACCATCGCTTGACATCTACTATCGAAGGTGAATGTAGATATCCGTTATCTCCAGCTTCTCCCTATCAATCAGTAATTCTTTATTTCTTGTAAAAGCATTGTACATCATAAACGGAATGCAGGATAACACCATACAATACAAATCTGGAAGATATGAATCATTTTTGGTGTAAATATGGCATGGATGGTAACTCAGATAATATCCGAAAACTTGAAAATGTCGTCCTCCTGAAGCGGGAATCAAATCCGCGTCTCCCGGATAGACTTGGGCGCTATCCGGGTGACGCGGGTTCGATTCATCAGGAGACGCGGGTTCGATTCCCGTAGCAGGACGACGAAATTTTCAAGTTTTCGGATATTATCTGACTTACCATCCACGTCATATTTACACCAAAAAAAAAAAAAAAGATTAATATCTTCAAAATTTGCTTTGTACATCAGTTTTTTCTTCTGCAAGTTCATTTTTAATTCCACTTCTTCACTCTTGTCAGCAAGTTCTTGGAACATACCCTGCAGTTTTGAAGTGCCAGTTCCAAAAAGGACTACGTCATCAGCAAAACGAAGGTGAATTAAATAATCTCCATTAATCTTTATCTCTTTGTTTTACCAGTTCAGTGACTGCATGACATTTGCAATGTGGCATTAAAGAGTTTGGGAGATACAAACACCTGATGACTTATATATTGTTTCAAACATCCGATGACTGATATGTTGATATCAATTTACCACTTTTTCTTATTTATTTAAACATATCAAGCATTATGATTGTAACAAAAATTCTGCTGAAAAAGCCTAGGGGCTTTGCTCGAGTTTCATGTGTGGCACAATTTTTTTTATTGGTAATTGTCATTCGTATACAAAAATGAAATATCAAGCATTTAACGGAAAACGTCGTAAAAAGAGCTTAGGTCTTTTTGTTCATGCAGGCATCTTCTCCTATCCCAATTTTAGAATGTATATTTGAATACACCTCACCTTAAAACTCCAATGTAAAAGCTAAATTTTGTTGAAAAGTCCGAGGCATAGGAATTTTGTAAGCGTTTTAAGTTCAGTGCGTTCTTGCTTCTTAATAACATTTGATTGCAAGTTCACACTTACGAGATATTAAAATTGCTGAGTTTCTTCGACAAGACTGTTGTGAAATTTTCAGAACTGTTCAATTTCCTTGTAATGCTAGGTAAAGTTCTGACGCTCAGCAGAGGAAATGATCTGACTAGTTTTGTCGATTTCTTAGTTAAAATCAAGATATTTTTTCGTGAAATTGAAAATGACATCTTGTTTTTAACAGACGTAAAAAAACAACACACATCTAAGTATTATCTTATTTTCAAGGTGAACATTTTTTCCTTATAATCGAATAGTGCGATTTTTTCTGTGAGCAATATTTCTGTGCGCATTTATTATTCACATCGGATTAAACATAACAGTCACGAGATTGTGCATTAGGAGACGTTGGCTGTTTTTAAAATAAATGCAAGTGTTTACATGACTGCATTTATGAAAAATTAATCCAGTCTGATCTCTCTCCTCAAAATATGCAGGTTCAAAAAATCCAAATATGGGCAACTCGATATTAAGCTTTCCGATAAGCATAGCTTGTAATATTATTTAATTCTAAATAACATACAGTGAATGAGAGTCTGACTGGACTTCTGCAAGGATAGCGCGATTTTTTTCTAGCTAACCGTTTTCCATCTCGAATCCGAAATCATATGTGTTCAAAAGAATTAGATCAACTGTCTTCGTACAAAGCATGATGATTGACAATCGACCTACTATTTCCTAATGTTAAATGAAAGAAACTCGTCTTTGTGTCTTGTGTGTTTTATCTACTTTTTATTGCTCACACTTATATGCAACTATCTGTTCTCACTAATAGTTCAAATTGTTGCTGTTTTCATTTAAAATAGCAAAGCACTTTTGAGAATTTTTAGAATAAAGTAATTTTGGAAATTTAAATTTGGTTTTTCCATAATTTTAGTACCACCACATGAGAAATTTCATTAAAAAATTAATGTCATATTATTTAAATTATTTTTAGGTTGCTGTTGCAAACCGAAAAATCAGTTTCACAGTGGATTTCCTATTTCTTTAAATAAAAACGCGTTAATTAAATATTTTAAAATTAAAAGATTGTGTTCCCAAAAGTAATATTTTTTCTTGCCAAGTTGATTACAGAGAATTACTGAAATACTTTAAAGTTTTCCTTCAGTTTTAATTGTCGCATAACTACAGTTCAGGCTTCGTGAATTTATCTTTCCAAGACAAATGTAGAAACTGAAATGACATCCAAACGTCACTCCTTTTAGATTCAGTGCAATTGTCCGAACCCTTTTAGCAGGTAATCAGTCGGAAAGGATTAGTGTCAACCGTCCCCGTAAACGAGCAGTTTGAATAACCAAGCAAAGGGGAAATGCAATGTTCACTGTTATCCGGAGTTCGAGGTCACTCGGGTGAGCTGGGCAGTGGACAGATTGCGTACCCCGAGTTATTGTATGCCAGCAGCTATGGGCGACTGAAACGTACCCCGAGTTATTTCGTTCGAGCCGCTTAAAGAGTTAAATAAAAAGGAACACTACACCAAATATATAAGACTTAAATGCAGAAGTATAACTATACTAATGATCCGAATTCCATGGTGTAGAACAGAAATAAGATTTTCCAGTATTCGCACATCAACCAGATGACTTTTTGAAGGAAGGTAGGCAGCAAACTGCAAACTGAATAATAGAACGTTTCAACAATTTGAACGCAGTGACATGACTTTACAATAAACGAGGTGATTCGAATGTAATCAGGCATTCAAAGACACGAGGCTTTATGCTCGTTCAGCACGCGGAATCATGGAAGGAAACAACGAGCATTCACTATTTGAAGAACTGGTTCTCAACTCCTGCTACCTCCAATGAGAAGGTATCATTGCATGACTTGCTGTAGATCATGATCTCCAGAGTTTAACGGATGGCGGTAGATTTTGAAGTGGAGTAGGAAGCTGATTTATTTATGTCATCCCACATAAGAGGGGCGGACTTTAACCAGACAGCTGTTCGCCATAATAATGTGTCCCCCTGGAACTGAAACACAGAATGAGAGGTCCATGTATTAAAACGTTTCTTTAATTCTGAAACAATGTATGGATTAGGAACAACTAAATGCGTTGTTTAAATATTTACAAGTGATCACATGAAACACATACCGTAGTCTGAAGGCGAATTTTAAAAGGAGGTTGTTCCGCTCCTATTCACCGCGTTCATTATCAGTTTGATTTCACGTGGCTTTGACCATGCAAACTGGTGAACCAGGAATCTTGAAAGAAGAAAAATATGCATTAAACGTTTATCTCTGGAAAGTTAATTTCAAAAGGAACAATCCTCTATCAGAGCTAAACGTGGATTGTAAAGAAATGAAAATAGCATGTGATATGATATTTATATTTCATGTGATATTTATTTACATTTGCAAGTTTGTTACAGAATCTTCTTTTATACAGAGTCATATAACATTATTTTAACCACCTCCTACTTTTGACGTCAACATCGCATAGCCAATAAAAGAAGGAGCGTGTCGTCAGCTAACTTGGAGGAAACATAAGGTGTATTTGTGGTGTTCTGAAAACAAATCTTTCGTTGCTGTCCTGGATAAACAAGAGCGATTTTTCAGATTTGCAAAAAGGGATGATTATCGGCTTTCGGAACTAGGGTGGCAATATTTCTGAAAAGCGCAGCTTGTGAACTGTTAGCGTGCTGCTGCGGTTAAAGTGCATCGTGATTGGAGAAATGGTACCATTGCGAATGAACGAAGTAGCAACTGCGGAGAACCACGTCCCATTGATGTGAGAGGTGAACGTGGGCTTCGAAGGTGAGTTTGGACCGATCGACACGACACAGTGGAGCAACTCACTTGTCGAATGAACCAGGAGACTACGGGAAATGTCTCTAAAAGGACAGTTCAGCGAACCTTCCGGCGTATGGGACTCCAATACAGACGGATGGTCCATGCACCTATGCTAACGAAGGTGCATCGGGAGAAATGGCTTACATCTGCACAGCAGTTTCGAAATTAAACCTCTGCAGATAGGCAAAGGATTTCATTCTCCGATGAGTTAAGCTTTCTTCTTCTTCAAACGGATTGACATATATGGCAAGAAACATCGGAGAAGTAACACTCTTGACCATTTCTGGTAGAACACAAGCTGGTGGAGCCAGCGGTATAGCCTGGAGAATGTTTTAGTGGCATTCCCTGGGATTACTCTTACCTGTGGAAGGCCCAATGGACCGAATAATTTGTGAAATAATTCTACCGGACAACGTACACCAGAATATGCTGATTTTCTTCCCTGGGGCAGATGGATCTTCCAGCACGACAATACGACGTGTCACACAGCAAGAAATATCTGAGTATGATTGGAAAAGCACGATGAAGACTTAAAAGTACTTCACAAATTGAGCATTTGAGGGACCACTTCTCTCGTATTGTTTGCTCTATGTATCATCCACCATGCATCCTCCAGCAGCTGTCAGATGCACTGGTGTCAGCATTGCTTGTCATACCTGTGAACACCCTCCAGCACCTTATTGAGTCCTTCCCAGCCTGTCTAGGTGCTGCCCGTGCTGCACATGGCGGTTACTCTGTATATTAGCTATTGGTCACAATAATGTTACTCGACTGTGTATAATGGCGCAGCCTGATTACAATTGTAGGATACGAAGAAAATGCAAAGCAGGTGCTGGAGCACGCATCGACAGTATATCATATTGAATTACAGGGAAGCACAAAGTGAATTCGAACAGTATGCTTAGGAACTCAGTTCAGATACTCCGGCTTTACAACTTCCATACTTATATATGTAATTAAAAAGTGTTTTATTCAGATTATGTATTTTGAAATCTTGCATGAAGAGTAATTATATAGGGTGGCCGAAACAATACTATACTCATAGTGGCCCAAATAACACTATACCAATTGAACAAATCAAATAAGCACAAGTTTTATTTAATGTTATAGTGTCCAAGGCAGTTCCTACAACAGGTGTTGGAAATGAGCACCCTCATTATTAAGGCAGTGGTCGGTTCTTTGCAGCATGTTTTAGAACACAGTTTGAAGTTGTGATGTAATCTCAGCAATTTCAGCGGAGATGTTGGTTTGAAACTCTTCAAGAGTTCTGGGGTTATCGGAATACACCTGACCCTTTAGTGCACCCCACAGGTAAAAATCGTATACAGACAGATCAGCGGTCTGAGCATGACAAACGTCACGACTCAAAACACGGTCTTCCTCAAACACCTCAAAAATCGCATTCATTCAATGGTGGGCAGTATGAACTGTAACTCCATCTTGTTGAAAGTAACAATATGTCTTCTCGTTGGTAAGGTGATTGATAAATGGGTTGAAAATGTTTGCAATATGTCGAGCTGACTTATGGTTTCGTGGGGGAAAATGAAAATAATCCTACGTGTTGACACAGCACACCACACACCAAGTTTCAGCGCATGTAGAGTTGTCTCCACAAATTGATGTGGAATTTCTGTGCTCCAATATCGACGATTCTGAAATTTTACATACCCACTTAGGTGGAACCATACCTTATCACTCGTGAAGTAGAGATTCATGTTCAGCATTCTAGATGCAATTTCTTCCTGTAACAACCGGCAGTCTCTCACACGTGCAGGTTTATTTTGAGGTTACAACTGATGCAATGCAGAAATTTTGGTAAATGTGTAGTTTAGCGTCCTAAATTATTTTGTCTGAAAAATGTAACTGTGTGGGAAAAGTGCTGCGTACCATTTTGTAAGCATACAAAATAATAGGCAAAGGTGCAAAAATATGGTATTTTTACGTGAAAGAATTTTTTACGAAGAACGTACCTGCGAGTACGATGGTTTGCAGCAGTTGGTGCTGGAGGCTAAAGCGATGCTAACAGCCGCGAAGTAAAGGTTCCATGCGTCGGAAGGGAATAACAGTTGTTAGGGAATGCGCAGAAGAATACAACAAGAGTGGGGTGTATGTCTCGAAGGAGTGTGATGCGTCGTGTAATCGCGTGCAAGAAGAAGTAGTTCAGAAATGTTTCATTAATTATTAATAAAGAAATGTGCTAAATGTTTTTCTTTTTATTGTTAAAATGTCTGGGAATGTAAGTAAAACAAGGAATGTATATCATATAATGTGCGTCAGAAGTGTTGAGTCAGAAGTTTTGGTTCCGGTTGAACCCCAAGTTTTGGTTATGGTTTCGGAGATGTTTAGGGGTAGGTGATTTCTTCAAACACCTTATTTGTACTTCTGATGTTTCTCTGTCCATCGTTAGTCCTTTTCTTTCCTCATGAAACGGATATTGTTGAAAATAAACTATTTTCTTATAATCACGAAGCGTACTATGGCAGGGAGGCCAAGAGTTTCGTGTTGAATTATGGGGAATGATGAAATTTTAAGCACTGACCAAATCCGAATTTATGTTCAGGACACTATTCATAGACAGAACAGTTCACGGCAAATTGCTGCTTACCATTTCGCAAAATTACCTTTGAAAAAAATATATTACAATGCAGCATTAAACCGTCCTGTTTCGTTTAGCGTATTCCAAAAACCCGCACCGACGACTACGTACTGCTGAACCGCTTCCTTGTGTATTCTTCCGCGCGTATCTTGCCGTTCTCAACGACGCTTCCATTCACCGGTATCCACCTTCACGCTGTCATCTTAGGCCTACCGCACGTACTCTTCCGAACCTTCACAATATAAGGTAAGTTCTTCGGAATTGTTTTTCCTTTCATGTTGAAATACTATATTTTTGTATCTTTCCCCATTAATTCTCATGCTTAAAAAATTGTACGCAGCATTTTTCCCACACAGTGAACATTTTCCGACGAAATAATTTAGAACGATAAACTACACATTTACCGATATTTTGTACGATTTACCACCCATATTGAGTTTCAATATTCGCTGGCGCGACGAACGTGAAATTCCTGCTTGTTGAGATATTCAACGCGTACATTTTTAGGAGACTATAAGATTCACTCGCAAATGTTTTCAATGTTCTCTGGAGTACGTACGCACTTGGCATAATTTCTGACAGCATTTGTCACTGAACCAATGGAACGCCACTTGTTTACCAAGTCATTGATTGCCACCTTTGTTGGTAGTCTAATTTTAAACATCGTTTGAAATTCCTTTTGGCACATTTTAAAGGACGTATGTTTCACATATGCCTGGACGATGAAAATTATTTGCTGTAAAGTCAGGGCCATCTTCTCTGCTGCTAGAAATCTTGTCACAAGTGAACTGGTATGTAGATCGATCAATTGTCAGCACCTGTAACCAAAAAAGTTATCATTAAGGAGTAACAAACTGTTCCGTTAATACTGTAGATTGACAGTACCTGTACCCCAAATAAATTTTAAATTGGGATACCAAGTATACAGATTTGATGGGGCACCTATAACCCGCTGACATAAGGACTCCCAAAGTGTCCCATGTTAACTGAAGAAATCAGTTTACTTCCTTATATTAATTTTTCTCCAAAAAATAACTGCTCTATTATGGAACAAAATTGCAAATAACGCATCTTGCATCATGATTTCTAAATTTGCATAATTGAAAGAATTCCTCGATTTCACCCTTCTTTCATTATACACAACGAAGAGTAAGAAAACGGGAATAACATTATGACCGTTTCCCCAATCTGATGCTGCTCATCCACATGCCTCCAAAACATCATTTTCCTTTCGAGGAATAGGTGTTCTAAATTTCTAAAGATGTTTCGATGCATCTGGTAATACGAAGTTTCCAGCAGATCAATTAACTCTTGATAATTGCGTGTTTGAAAATCGCATATCTAATTTTCTGTTTCATCACAAAGAAAGAGATGTACGATTGGATTGATGTCTGCCGAATTTGGAGGCCAACGTAATGCCTAAAACTGTTCACCATGTTCCGCGAACCATTCTCGAAAAACACGGGCAGTGTAGCATAGTGCATTATTCTGATAAAATAAGGCACTGTCCGATAGTAGTCATTTTGCAATGAAATGACGTACCTGCCCAGAAACAATGGTTAGGTAGGTGGTAGACGCACTGCTTACCTGCACATGAACGACTGGACTCCTGGTTTCCTAGCAGACGGCTTTCCAAAGCATTACTCTTGTTTTTGTTCCACGGTGCAATCACATGCCAAGTCTTATCCAGGTAAATAGGGGCACATGATGCAAAAGGAAAGGAGGTTCGTCGGACAAGACGACCATTTACCACTCATTCAAGGTCCAGGATTTCATGACCGGGTGCACAATGTAGAAGCTTTCGAATATGAACCGAGGTCAGCATAGACATTCGGAGAGGCGTGTGGCTACATTGCCTCATTTTAGCAGAACGTGATGTACTGTGTGGTGTGACACATTACTCCTGTCACCAGCATTTACGTTCCTGAAGAGATATCTCAGAGTATTCTTTCTGCCCGCTGTTACCAAACGGGATAGAGTTCACTTACAACTAGCATCGATGAAATGTGCTCATCTTACACTTGCAGGAGGCTCGTGGTCTTTTCTGCTGAAGAAACCTCCTTGAAGATACTGACCGCAGTTGACGGTGAACACACCAGATGCCTTGATATCTCGGAAATGCTCTGATCCAGTTCTCTGGCCATTAGTTTGTAATTTGCCGGGTTCGCAAAAGTCCCTGCACTATCTCAAGTGCAGACTATAATAACAATGATGAACAGAGTTCAGTAAGAAGCAGCTGTTATTTATAACATCCATGACCTTTACACGCCCCGTAGTTTACCAGCAGCTCCTTGTATATGAATAGAAGCACGCTGGTAATAATGTTTTGTCTGGACTGCAAAATTTTCGTTATTTGTAAATAAAAATTGACTCTGGAGCCTCATGTTAATACTTCTGTTTGCAATATATTTGGGGCCATACTATGTAATTGACACATACCTTAAATTACGATTGAGAGACATTTGCATACGTTTCCCTTCCAAAAATATTGGTAGTTTACTAGCAAGAGTAGGAGAATGATAATTAAATAAGTGTGCAGGGAGAGAGATGTCAAATTAATCAGGCAGGTACAAATGCATAACTCAGAAAGCTTGAAATTTAAATCGTTCTGGAACGGGAATAGAACCAGCAGCTCTCGTTTTGCGTTCAGATATGTTTTCCGTTACACAGCCGACAACGAAGAATCTAAAAAGCAACTGAGGATGTGTTTCAAGTCTCAGATGAAACGCTCCGTTTGAGTTTCACGGCTGGAGCGTTTCACCTGAGTCTTGAAACACATCCTCAGTTGCTCAGAGGTTCTTCGTTCTGGGTTGCGTAACGGCAATATACCTGAACCTAAATCGAACGAGAGCATCCCTGTAGGCACAGTGGTCTAAGCGATGACCTTCGATCATTCGTCCGTAAGGGGTCCGAGTTCGAATCCTAGTGAGGCTTGGATGTCGTGTTTGTCTTACGGCACAGCCTCTCACCCTTCCCTGGAACCAGCGACACGACATCAGGGTCAGGCGACTGCTTATAGCCCATTGAGTTGTTCACGGTGGTCGTTAAACCTGCAAAATAAAAAAAATCGAGAGCTGCGTGTTCATTTGCCGTTCAAGAACGGTGTCATGTTCAAGCTTTCTGAGCCATGCATGTGTACCTGCCTGAAGAGTACGTAAGGTTTCATCATTACTACATCAAATTTCTTATTTGAAAATATGTTTTTGAGTTTTTACTTTTATATCCAATATAGTTTAAAACAAAGAAAGTGTTCAAATATTATTTTCTGTTTTTCATCAAATCCACGTTTTCCTGTTAGCAACATTTAGGTCTAGCTTTACCTAAGCTTTTGTTGAAATGGCACCCAACCCCATACACCTCTGAGTTGTCAACTGTTGAACAGTGCTGCGTCTGTTGCCCTGTACGTATTAGCGGATACGCGCTCGCCTCTCACATTAAATTCTTGCTGTTCTTTTCAGTTTCCGGTTAGTTGTTAGACCATTCTGACGCCACTCCTTAAATATGGATCGTCGCGAACAGCACAACAGTTCAGCCGTTTGGGAAATCGAAGCATCCGTTCTCCAAGCTCCTACAAAATGTCCTTCCTCAAAGTCCGAAGCATCCCTCTGTTTGTCCATCGCGTTTCGAAGTTTACTACCTTCTCCTCCATTTACATCTCATGTAAGCTACGTCGACCGAATAATCACCTCCTCTCAAAAATTACAAGTTCAATGGAGAGCATCCATTTTTGAGAGAGTGCTTATAATTCAGTAATCACCCACTGCATTTGTCTGCTGTTATACAATATTTATGACCGTTATGTTTGCTCTCTGCTCATGATAAATATTTCAAACTATTGTTATGAGCTTTCTTTCGTATTATTTGGCTTAAGAATCTTTTAAGTATGTATGGAGAGGTAATGATGATGGAAAACAAAACAAATAATTCAAATAAATGAAAAACTTGAAAATTAGTTTAAGTTTACTGTAATCTCTTAAACGTTAGTCCGGCCAAGCTAATGAACTGCAGTGATCATTTTTTTTAATTTGGAGATATGAAACATTTCGCTATGGGAGTTGTCATACAAATGATTTTTCTCAGATACAGCCGGAGTTTTAACATGATGACTCTAAGAAACACACAGAAACTGAAATTAAACGAAGAGCAGAGATTACTTCCAATTTTTTACTACGTTGTACAAATGGATTCTCAAAGGATTCTTTCAAAAATTTATTGATTTCAGGACAAGAAAACTGTCAGTTGTATGATTTTTAACTTGAGCATTACTTTTCAACAAGATGTCATCGTTCAGAATAAAGGTGGATTCAACTTTTCAATTTCTTTCTGAACTAGAAGCAATACATTGGTGGGCAATATTTTCGACCTAGCAGTTTATCTTACAGCTTTTCAGTTTGGCGACGTTTTTCCTTCGAGGAACAAAAGCCTGTCAGTAACTTCTGATCTGCAAAATTTGGTTTTGACGTATCATAATTATTATCAATTCTCGAAATAAATTACTGCAAGACTTCAGCTATGAATAAACAGTGTTCATAAAATCTCAGGTAAATTTTGGTTTCGAAAGGAAAACTATGTGATAAGTAAATTGAACGAACATTGGAGATCAGTAATAAGCGCAGATTTCTACATGATATGTAAATTAGCATCACGACAACACGGCCTAGATCTTTCAAGCTCCGATTAATTTAGCCTGCTAGAAGTTTGAATCCTGGTCTCCCGAGAATAACCACCGGGAGGCAAGATTGCTACCTCACAGCAAGTAAGTATTCGGAAAAAGTCTAATATCATCAGTACCCAACACCTAGAATGATTTCGAGCTTTTTCTGGAGTCACAGTATATATTCAAACAGAACCAAACATACTTCACGAATACGGACTCATAGCAAGGAAGCCGCCGAGATGTTAGCATTATTTTCAGCTCACCGTGGTCAGAGATGTACCTGAGCCCAACAGTACATGTCACGAAATACGGAGTGGTACAATGTGCTTCACAAAGACGAATCCCATTTTACCCTTTATGCTGATACTTAACGAGGACACGTGTGAAGAAGATTCGGCTCACAAATGCTGGGGCGTATGCTTGTCTGTAATGTCTTGCAGGCTACGTGAGCCTTATTCTGATTGAATGGACCACTGTTGTGGCGTATATGGGCAAATGTTTACTCAGAAGTTTTGTCCGAATGCTTTTTATCATAAAGTGTATGTCAAGTGCAATATTTGTAATTTACATAAAACGCTGATGATGTGGCAAAAGATTATACTAATCACCGTCGTTATATCATCATTAGTACTGATTCTAGCACAACACGCGTTACGTGAATTGAAACCTGACCTCCACATCAAATGCAAGATTTTCTGTTTTGAAACCAGAATAAATGCAAAAGTTTGGCTCAATTTGGGCAGTGTCTTAAAAGTGTTTATTTTGATTTAGATTATGTAGCTGTGAATGCTCAAAGCTAAATTTAGTACAAAAATTGTAAAGAACGTATATTTCACAAAAGTAACAAAACAAAGCGTGCTTTTGAAACCGAAAAACTCATACTAAAAATTATTTGCATATTTTCTTTTTCATGCATTTACCCAACATCCTGTGCCAGAAACTAAAAAGTAAAGAAATTTTGAAACTATTCTAATATCTTATCAAATATAGTGCATGCCTAACTTGATAAAATAAGTTGAAAATAACAATTTAGTTTTTGTTTTGTAACTCATGAAGCATTACTTCGTAAACGAACAAAGTTTTATTTTTTGATGAAAAATAATAAGGAGGCCTATTGATGATAAGCCTTCTTATGCGTAGCATGCTTCATCATTGTGAAATACCACACGACACTATTTTTCCTGCGTGTTATGACTTTTTGCTGAGATATACGTTTTCTTTCCCAAACCATTTGTTTAAAGTAAAGTTGCGTGTGAGATAATTATTCTGAGCAGAACAATTTTCAGTTCGCATTTATTCTTCTAGGCGGCGCTGCTCGTTATACGAATAAATGCATTTTCCATATACGTAAAGATTAACGTCATCCGTGAGAGCAAATTCGCATGAGTAACCACAAGTACCTGTTGAAAATCAGAATGTCATCATCCATCAGACCAATTCTTCAGCTAATTCCCAGTTGTATCAGTTGTTCTAAAGTGGGAAAAAATATGACAACATTTCTCAGCGTATTTCCTAATGTATTGTCGGGGTTGCAAAGGGCAAAAGCGTGTAGGGTCGGTTGGTTGTTTTTGATTAATGAGGACATAATATTTCTGTAAAGTGTTATTCGGCAAAATACAAAATTCTAGTTAAGAAATATATCGGATAACGTGTAACATCATTTTGTTTAATATCTAATATAAAATATTGTGAAGTTTTGTTTCGATTTGTTAATTTAAATTTGAATTTCAATTCCCAAATGGAAATCTCAGACATTTGTGTGATATTTGAGTGCTGTAAGGATTTTTTTAAAAGTAAATAAATGAAAATGCGTACACACCTGATTCTTTATCAGCATTTATTTGTTCGATGTTGTTAACGTTATTTAATTATGAAAGAATATGTGTTACGACAAACGAGTTTTAGGACAAATTATCACCGAATAGGTCGCCGCACGAACAACTTGTCACATATATACTTCAGGGGGCCGTACACAAAGTGAAATTTCTTGGTATCTTTCCTTTCACAACAAAAATTATTCTTGTGTAAATGTGATGTGCAAAACAGATATGAGTGTGAGCTGTAAAACACTTCGATTTAATAAAGAAATTTCAGTTAGTTTGAATATTATTAAAATCCAAAACGAGCACACAATTTTGGAAATTGTAATGATCGTTCTAATTCGGAAAAGTATGCTAACGAGATTTTTTTTTTACTCGGACATTTGAAATTGCAGAAACTTGGTCATTGTTAAATATTTCTCTCTAGTAACAGTGCACCTGACCTCACTCCGACTAAGCACAGCGGCTTACGGAGAAGTGAAATAGCATCCTTTCATTCAGGCAAAAAACCTAAAATTATGATGGCCTATGTCACAGTCTTTTTAGAAATTTGGAATTGACCAAGTTCATGTTAAAAGATTTTGCATCACATGTCCATGTAATATAGAATTGCACTTTTATATTCTCAGAGGTATTATTGCAAGACCAATGGGGTTCACCAATTGCAGTTCTAGCGACTTTGCAAAACAAGAGTAAATACCAACGCCATGGTCTTGGTTGCATATCGAGGAAGATATAATTCACATACGACAGGTGCCATTTCAAAGCGGCAAATGATGCCAAAGAGTTTTCTATTAAACTTGAATATTTCTTTCAACAGTTTGAAGCACATCGTTAGTGATCGGAATAACCCAATTCCTACGCTTTCGGTTCTGTATTTTATGAATATAAGTTTTCATTACGGGTGCGCGGGTCACCACCGAATTTAGAGTTTTATATTTGCATTCTGTGTCTAAGAAATGTCAATGTTTTTTCAAATATAACATTTTGTTTTGTCACTAAAGTATTCAAATAAATAAGTCCATAAATTTCAATATGTAACCTTCGCAGTGTTTAACTTTCTGTAAACGATCTGTCAAGCGAATTTATTTCGCAACAAAAGATAATTTCCCGCTGGTAATTGTATGGTGTACATGAAGAATTCCTTTAAGTCTGAAGCTTACGGAGAAATTTCTATCTTTATTGCGTCAAAGGAAAAGATAAATCCAGCGAGTTTCCTCATGCTATCCACGTAATGAAATTAATTGCTTCAGCAGCTGCGATCCTTCAATTTAATGTCTAAAAAGGTTGTTTCCCCTTTACCGATTATAATGAAATTTTAATATAAGTAAAGCACTCTTCAGAGTCATACCACGTCGATTCAACTAAAATAAATAACTCTATGCTCTGTAATCACCGATTCTTATACGTTTCTTTTCAAAAACACATACCAGAAACATTTTGAAATTCAAAACTTTTAGAAAATTTATTTCTTGCAGAATAAGAGATGAGAATTTTTGATGTGTTAATGATTCGTGGGGAAAAGGAACCTTTTTCTGCTTAGAAACGGAAAAGTTAGCTTCTTCGAAAATAGAAACCGTTTTACTCAATGGACAGTAAACCATTCTGTTTACCTTATGTGCATTGTAAAGCTTTTCTTCAAAATGAAGAAAGGATTATGGTGCAACCTGTGAAACTTCGAAATTGCAATTGTATAAAAACAAATAATTAAACTAATCAACAAGAAATAATAATACAACAAAGGCAAGAATTTTTCATGTGTTCTCTACAACAAATTTTTAATTGCGATGCATTTTTAAATTAACGTATTTTCCTAATTACACCCGCGGAGTCGGCACAAGGGGTTATCGCCTTCTATCAAAGATACGCAGTGAGAAGTTAGTGTCAAAGTTGAATGACAGCAAGTTGAGATTCGGGAATAACATTTTCTCAATAGTGTTTGTGCTATTCGGGGAATGGAATGTATTACGTGTGTTACACTTCAAACAGTGGAAATCTGAAACACCGCATACCATAAAACCAAATGTCTGATTGATTGATTGGAGGTTTAACGACCACCGTGAGCAACTCGATGGTCTATAAGCAGTCGCCCGTCTCTAATTTAGGGTCACTGGTTCCAGGGAAGGGAGAGAGCCAGTGCCGTATGACAAACACAACATCCACGCCTGACCGGGATTCGAACCCGGACCTCTTACGGACGAATGATCAGAGGCCAGCGCCTTAGACCACTGCACCAGCGGGGCGGCACCAAATGTCTGACATACGCAAAATACAGAACAGTAATATGTTCCGCTGCTGCAAAAGACAAGACGAATATGAAACTCTAATGTACATTACATCATACGACCGGGTATCATATTTAAAGTCCATCCGGTGCACCTTTAATGAGCACCGGATGTATTTTTGCCGTTTTAGTTTCACAAGCACTGACTTGAAACAATAATTTGCTGCTCAGGTGGTGTAGTGTTCTAAGCACTGGCTTTTGATCATTCGACCATTAAAGGTCATTGTTCGAATTCCGGTGAGGCATGGGTGTTTTTTTTTTTTTTACTTACGGCACTGGTTTTCTCGCTTCCATGAAAAAAGCTATCCTAAATTAGGAACAGCCCGCTGAGTAGATCATAGTGGTCGTTAAAACTTCAATAAAAAAAAATGAGGGCAACAGTAATTGTTCCTTGATATCAATTTCGGCTGAATGTAATTTACGTACTTCAACGGTAAATTAATTTTAATATTAAAATAGTCGTAGTGGATATTAATATTCGTTTAAAAACATTACTTAACCCTGTGGGTGTTTGTCTCCGGATAATTAAACCGCAATTGCTAACAATTTTGAATTATCGTTACCACAAAGAATAAGAATGATATATTATTGTTTTTATAAGTAAAAAGAAAGAACTGAGATTATTGTTATGTTACACGTGAATGACATACCTGATATAGATCTTCACTGATGCTTAAGTTGAAAAAAGAAAACTCTTAAATGATGCTTTTCAATTTGAATCGTTTCTCCCTTTAAATCTCTGGTCTTCTTTCTAAAATATTACGTTTACAATAGAATATTAACTGTTTGAACCATTCCTTAATCCGAAATATTTAAAATTTGGATCAGATACTTTAAACAGATAGGCACGTTAGTGTATAGTTTTGGAGCTCCAAGTTTGGCTTATTGTTTTAAATTATTTGGAATATCCATTTCGAAATTAAATTTATTTTTACTACTGAAAGAAAAACCAACATAAATTCTTTGTAATTTTATTACTTAGTTGAGATTTAAAAAGTATTCCGATTTTCCAAAAGTTAAAAATATTTATTTTCGCGTCTCTCAATAAGCACATTTCATCGAAATTAATAAATTTTTTGCATTACGAAATGAAACGTCAAAGAAAATAATTTACAGTTAGGGACTCGTTCATATTCAGTAAATGTAATCAGCCCACGTATCGGCGTTTTCGTGCGCAAAGGTTTCACCATCATTGAAGTACCCAGCTGTATTATTTTCCCTGCAATGGCTAAACAATTTAATGCTTGACTGTTTCTTTATCTGAACGTCGATACTTCCGTTATACGGTATTACCTCTTTACTTTGCTTGAAATGTCACTAAACGCTACATTGCCCATCCTTCTGTCAAATGCAATTTGAAATCTTCATGTGCGGCAAATCAGGAATATTTCTGAGCTTTCAGTACACAGCAAAAGACGAATCACATTCCACGGACTCAAAGTACGGCTTTCAGATAGCATTCTTCGGTTGCAATGCACGGGCTGTGCAGCTTTTATGAATATTTCTCAGCTTGCAGTACACAGCAAAAGAACAATCACATTCCATTGGTTCGAAGTACAGCTTTCAGATAGCTTCCTTCAGTTACAATGCACGGGCAGTGCAGCCCATATGAATATTTCATAGCTTTCAGTACACAGCAAAAGAACAATCACATTCCATTGGCTCGAAGTACGGCTTTCAGATAACTTCCTTCAGTTGCAATGCACGGGCTGTGCAGCCCTTATGAATATTTTTTAGCTTTCAGTACACAGCCAAAGAACAATCACATTCCATTGGCTCGAAGTACGGCTTTCAGATAGATTCCTTCGGTTGCAATGCACGGGCTGTGCAGCCCTTATGAATATTTCTTAGCTTTCAGTACACAGCAAAATACCAATCACATTCCATTGGCACGAAGTACGGCTTTCAGATAGCTTCCTTCGGTAGCAGTTCACGGGCTGTGCAGCCCTTATGAATATTTCTTAGCTTTCAATACACAGCAAAAGACCAATCACATTCCATTGGCTCGAAGTACGGCTTTCAGATAGCTTCCTTCGGTTGCAATGCACGGGCTGTGCAGCCCTTATGAATATTTCTCAGCTTACAGTACACAGCAAAAGAAGAATCACATTCCATTGGCTCGAAGTACGGCTTTCAGATAGCTTCCTTCGGTTGCAATGCACTGGCTGTGCAGGCCTTATGAATATTTCTTAGCTTTCAGTACACAGCAAAGCAACAATCACATTCCATTGGCTCGAAGTACGGCTTTTAAATAGCTTACCGGTCTTAGAGTACTCCAGCTCAACGCTCACCATGCGTGAGTCGCAACAGGGCAAATTCTTAAAACTGCCAGTGAAGTCGCTGCAAAAATACTGAAGTTACAGGAACCGTACCACTCCCATGGTAGGGTAGCAAGGTTTCCCAACTCCTCACGGAGGTACTACTCTCCATGCGAAAAACCAAAGGTGGCCACAATCGTTCTTGACCCAGACCTGGGAGCTCTGGAGCTGGAATGCACATCCAATTTGGTAGCATTTGGGCATTGAGAGCAGTAACAGAAAAATATTGCTTGTCAACGCATACTGTTCACCGTCAGGTGCTCTCTCAGAAGTGCTAAATACAGTCTTGCGGTTGCTGTATTACCACCCGCAGCACGAGACTATCATTGCAGGCGATTTTAACGCGAAGAGTCCCCTCTGGGGAGACCAAGAAGAAGATGGGCGAGGTAGTAAATTCCTGGACTTCTGTTTTCTTCAGATCTGACGATCAGGAACGACCCCGACAGTGTTCCAACGTTTCAACCTGCCACTGCGACGTCGTGGGTCGACCTCACCCTCACGAGGACATCGGTCCTCAACCTCCTCCAGAACTGGCAGGTACTGGACGATGTGAATTGCAGCGATCACCTAGCTATAACCTTCACGATAGGGTTTGAGAAAATTGGGAAAAAACCCAGGTCTAGGTTCGACGCCCGAAACCTCAAATGGTCGGAACTCCAGGGCCGACTATCAGATCTGCTAAAAGACAGAAGTGCAGCAGATCTCGATGAGGTAGAAGATCTAAATGATTATCTCGGTAATCTTACCACAGAGATAGTAGAGACCTGTGAAGGTTGCAGGAAAGCAGGGAGAAGGGCAAGACCCCTGCTTCCATGGTGGTCGGAAAATCTGTGCCTTCTGCGAGGAATGGCCAGACGTAGCAGACGAATAATGCAGCGCGAGAGATTTGACCCAGACAGGAGGGAGCGCCTGAAAAGGGAATATATTCTATCTTTACGCTATGTATCGCAAAGCAAAGGTAGCATCGAAGAGAGAGTACTGGAGACAGTTGTGTGAGACCACCCCTGTCGGCAATCCCTTTGGGGTACCGTACAAGGTGGCGAAGGGCTCGATCACCGGTCCACTGTTACTGGCATCCGTCAGAACAGAGAGTGGCACCAACACCGCCACTCTGCGAGACACAGTTGAAGTGCTTCTAAACCACTTTCCAACCGATGAGGAGACGGGGGACTTACCGGATCAAATTTCGATCAGAGAACACTGCAGAGAACCACCAGACACGGTTGACGACCCGCCCTTCACGGAGGAAGGGATAGGTGCTGCAAATAACGTCCTAAGCAAAGGCAAAGCACCAGGCATAGATGGGTTGGACCTCTCAATCATCAGAGAGGTTTTTCTAGCCAACCCTGGGTACTTCGCTGCCCTGTTTAATAAATGCCTGGAAAGAGGTTGTTTCCCATCATTAAGGAAAACTGCGCTGCTCGTCCTCTTCAGCAAAGAAAACAAGAGCCGTGCAGATTACGCAGCCTATAGGCCGATTTGCCTGTTAACAGCATAGAGTGAGGTGCTTGAAAAGGTCCTTGTGATCCGAGCAACCCATTACCTAGTCGGCCTAAGTAAGCTCTCCAGCCGCCAATTCGGTTTCACGCGTGAGAGGTGTACCGGCCAAGCGCTGGTCAGCCTTACTATGCAGCTAAAGCAAAATCGTGCACAGGGAAAGCACACCTGTCTCGTCTCGTTGGATGTGCGGGGCGCTTTCAACAACGTCTGGTGTCCACTGGTGTTGGACCGTCTGAAAAGACTTGGCATCTCCAGGTATCTGTTCCAGTTAATTAGCGATTTTCTCTCGCATAGAAGAGTAGAGTTTGAGGTCGGAGACAAGACCTACAGCAGGCAATACACCAAAGGGTGTCCGCAGGGCTCTTGCTCGGGCCCCTTGTGGTGGAATGTGGTTGCAGATACCGCACTTGCGCTTCCTCTGGAAGACGGGCTGCAGCTGCAGGCCTGGCAGATGACCGCATGCTAATAGTGTCAGCATCTGGTAGGCATGTGATTGAGCGGAAGGTACACACCGCTCTCTCAGAGCTAGATAGATGGAGCAAGGAGTGTAAGCTCTGCTTCGCTCCCGAAAACACGACACTAATGCTAATAGCAAAGAAGGGGTAACTGGTCACCTCACCAAAGTGTCGCTTCAATGGGCATACTTTCAAAGCGGTGAGAGAGATGCGGTACTTAGGAGTCATCCTTGACACCAGATTGTCATGACTACCGCATCTTCGCTTCTTGAAGGACAGATGCACCAGCATTCTAAATAAGATCAACGGAATGCGGCTGCATGGGCCAGCCAAAAAGGTGCTCTATAAGCGAGCGAGGGGTGGAGTGCATATTAACATATGCATGTCCCGTCTGGTGGTTAGATACCGTTAGGGTGAGAAATGGTATTAACCAAATTCAGCGCAGGGCGCTATTGGGCATGACCAGGTGCTTCCGCACGACCTCCACAGCAGCGCTCCAAGTGCTGGCTGGGTGCGAACCGGCGGACCTGGTCGTAGCGAGGGAAGCAGTAATGCAGACCCTCCGCTACGGGGACGATGTTACCTTCCTACGACACAAGTATCGGTCGTCCGAGGTGGAAATTCTGAGAATGGACTGGACTTGCCACCCAGCCAACGAGCTTTCTCTGAGTTGGGATAAAGCTCTCCCCACAGGTCAGGGGAAGGAACTGTACACGGACGGTTCTAAAATAGGCAGTAGTTTCGGCGCAGGTTACTGCGTGATCTCGGATGGCCACGAGATGCACGCGGAGCGAATGAAACTATCGCCCAATTCCTCTGTCTTCCAAGCAGAGTTATTGGCGAACAGAGAAGCACTGCGTTGGGTGCTTGCTATGAAAAATGAAGGGGCTTATAGCATATAATCTGATAGCCAAGCGGCCCTGAAAGCGCTTGTTCAGTTCGGGAGTAAGACTCCCCTTGTCAGGGAGATAAAAGCGCTATTCAAGTCAATGGAGAGCAGGAGGGTTACCTTCCACTGGATCCGAAGTCTTGTCGGTACAGTTGGACATGAAAGTACAGACCAGCTAGCAAAGGAAGCTACTGGTAAACATGACATAGATTCTAAGATGCGAACGTCGCTGCAAAGCGTGCGGACGAAACTCAAATCAGCCACATTGGTGGAGTGGCAACAGAGATGGGATGAGGGGGATACGGGTAAAAGAACATGCCGTATCTTCCCCCGAATCTCCATAAGGCGCATTGAGAGTAATGGCTTCCTCAACCAAGTACTAACCGGCCACGGAGTGTCGCCGGAGTACTTCCGCAGATTTGCGGTTAGGGAGCGAGTGTGCATGTGTGGAGCCCAGACTGCAGATGTCGCACACATGATTCTAGAATGTGCTTCTCTGGCAGGGAAGAGAGCAACATTAGTGCCAGAATTGGCAAAGACGATGGACCTCTCGATCCTGCTCGCGTACCCAAGAGCGCGACAGGGGCTCATCGAGATGGTCAAGTACCTCAAAGAGGAACAGGCGGTCTACCTAATAGAGGGGTGACCGAAGAAGAAAGAAGAAAGAAGAGAGATGAAGAATCGAAAAAGGGAAACTGATGACTCGAGCCCAAGATTCATCACCACAGAACCGACCATAGTCCTGTGGCAATGTAAATAACAATGTAAATATTTAAATATTTCTTAGTGTGAGAGGGCCCATTGAAAAAGGACTTGTTTCCTACGCGGAGATGGGTTGCTCAGTGTAAATAAATATTCTTGTATCTTGTTTGAATAAAGGGCAGACGCCCTAAACAGTTCGCGCCAGCAATTATTCTCCCAGTCAGGGGTAGAGAAAATTCTTTTCTAGCCTCTGCCAAAATGGCACGCACACCCAATTCATGATGTAGAGGTGGGAAGTGCCGGCCCACGGGGTAGCAGCAAGCTGCAGGTCTACGGACCGATTCTGTCCGGATGGGGGAATGTCCGATCCTGGCAGGATTACTCGCAACGCCGTCACTATTTTATTTCGAGAGAGTTCGCTTAACCCTGTGGAGTCCGCAATTGGATGGTACAGGTAAATGGTCATCAGCTAGTCTTTAAATAGGTTCCTTCGGTTGTAATGCACGGACTGTGCAGACCTTATTAATATTTTTTAGCTTTCAATACACAGCAAAAGACCAATCACATTCCATTGGCTCGAAGTACGGCTTTCAGATAGCTTCTTTCAGTTGCAAATGCACGGGCTGTGCAGCCCTTATGAATATTTCTTAGCTTTCAGTACACAGCAAAAGAACAATCACATTCCTCTGGCTCGAAGTACGGCTTTCAGATAGCTTCCTTTGGTTGCAATGCACGGGCTGTGTTGCCCTTTTGAAAATTCTTTGAGTCAAATGAAAAAAAGAACGTTAAAATTTCTATTTTCCGACTTTAAACAATTTTTACAGATATAATACCGAAAACGAATATTTGAATGTTTCCCAACACTCTTTTGCAATTTGAAAATATTTTTCTTTTGTTGCAGGTTTAACGACCGCCGTGAGCAACTCAGTGGTCAACAAGCAGTCACCCGTCCCTAATTTAGGATAACTGATTCCGGGTAAATGCGAGATACTGTTCCGCAATGCAAAAACAAAGAACCGTCGATGCATGACCGGGATTTGAACACAGACCACATCACGGGCGAATGGTCATAAGATAGCGTTTAGAGCACTGCGCCACCCGGGCAGCACTTTGAAAGTTAAGACGAATACATTGCTAGGTGAGCTTACAAATGTATCGTCAAGCTGTAATGCAGAAGCATGTGGGTCACCTTCGCAAAATCTGCACATGTCATCAACCAAGTGATCAACAACAAATATTCTTTTTTCCCACAATTAAGTAAATCTAATATGCCGACATCTGCAAGTTCTAGTTTTTATTCACGATAAATCTGCTGCTGAATTTTTTGCAATTTCGATTATTTTAAAGCAATGTGCCTGTAATCTTATTCATCCTCGGAAACGGGATACCTAATTTCTAAGAAGTGTTAAAAAAATTAAATAACGCGCATGTTTACCACTAAAGGGCGTAACGTCACAGTAAAGATAACTCCCGCCACTTTCCGTTTGCAGCATATCTGCAGCAATATCTACGCGTCAAAAAACCCGATTGAAATCTTTTTAACGGGCAGATACTACTAAAAAGTGAAACACATATCAACCCAAAATACTGCATAATTCTTCCGCTAGTGGGCGCAAACTTTGAATATCATTTTCTCGATATCTCTGCTTTTACATATTTTAGCTTGTGGAACACATTGTTTTTACTTCTAAAGTTTCTGTAGTTTGCATCTCTTTCTCGACTTGAAAAAATTCTTTTGAAAAGTTTATTGTTTTCACTACATACCATTCCAAACAAAAATACATGGATAACATTATCGTCTTTAAATAATGCACAGCTTTTCCAGTTAGGGATGTAAATACAAATACCGCTTTTTTCTTTGTCAGTGTTTCCAGGAGACGCATTTGCTAAAATATTTTGCTTAGCGATACATTTTGTAATGAATAACACATTTAGCATATTTCTGACTTTTCCATTATGCCCAATTCGTACCCTGGGAGACGTATTGTTATGCCATGTATTCATCTACATTTCTTCTTCTAACTGTTCGATTTGAAATACCTTTGTCTTCTACTCATACATTCTACAATGCAAAACGTTATGAGCCCAATTTGTTAATTTTTCTTATTTAATTTTACGCCCTGGGGCCCCAGACTATCGAATAAAATAACTTTATCAACTTAGACGTCAGAATGTCAGGCGCAGGATGACGCCCCGGAGTTAAACATTAGAATTTCGAATAAATATTGGTATTGCCAGTTCTTGTCCTTCGAGGCAAAGACCTCCTTCATCACAATTGCCATCTCCTCCAGATTGGTGAAGTCCCGTCCGCGAGGAATCGAGCCATGGGCCGCAACACAAGCAACAATCCGACGAAGTAAGGTCCGGTCTATATGCTGGGTTTTGTATGAGTTTGATGCCCTTTAGTTCCTGAAGTTCTGCCCTACACTGTAAAAAAGTTGTAGTTTTTACAGAACATTACTGTAAATCGCTAAAGAAAAATGCCGTAACCACATTTAACAGTTTAAAACTGTAAAATCTACAGTTTTGGGGATGGCAACGCGCCGAGCTACTGAACTACTTAACGCGCATGCTCAAACAGTTAGCCTCGCGTTTCGAAGTAGTTTGGTAGAACTTAGCAAAATAACGAGCAAACGGGATTTGTAATCTCAGCATTACAAGACATATTAATCATTCTCAGTTCCACTAAATTATTATTACGAGGTTAGAATTTCCGTGTTCCACTTCAGAGATTTATCATTCTTTGTCTTTCTTTCAATTTCAGTTAATTTTATTTGGCGTTGAGCACTTCGCCGGATTGTTTGTATGTTAGGCTTAATTTCTACGTTAAGTTCGCTGCATATCACTTCACTTTATTCCTATTCAATATCTTTCCCTAACGTTTTGTATCTGTTTGTCCAAAGTTTTTCTGTACTGTAGGTGACTAGTGCTTTTTTTCATTTGGAAACTTTTTTATTACAGTTTAACAGGAAAGTTCATGTGGACATATGCTAACTATTCGGTTACACGTTGGTCTAGGCATGAGTTAAGACTGGGCACTTATCTGCTTTTAGCGTATGTTTGCCGCTAACAGATATAAAGTACTTTTAACGACTACCTGTACTGTTAATGGTACTATCGTGTAAGTGATGGAATTTTACGATAAATTCATAACTTTTGGACTGGTGACATTTTGGATTGTATGTGAGAAACAAACGAATTCTACTACGTAACTTTGCAGGACGCTAAAGTACACATTTACCCATAATTTTGTTGCTTGGTTAATTCTCCAGGATGCAGTGCATTTGTTTATGGGATGCATGATCATCATCTGACAAATTGCTTCATCCAGGCAACTGGCTTATTCAAGGAAAATTGAAAAAAACAACTTGTTGATCATTTGTATTTACTTCTCATAACCTTTTCCCATACCACCCAGTAAAGACGGAAATTTACTTTTGCTCTGTCCGAATTTTAAATTAGTCTCAAATATCAGCTTTGTATAATAACATGGCCATGTAGTTTTTTTTCCTTTCTACGTGACTCATTAGGTGAATGTGAAAATTATTATTAGAAGAAGAAAGCATGGAATGCCTTCCAAAAAAGTTAAAGCCTGGAATAATGATACAGGTAAGCATAGTTTTTGCTACTAAACTTTTGAAATGTTGTACAGAATGTAGTTACATGCCTAAAGTTTTGCTGAATGAAAGTTTCTGAAGAAAGTACTTTATTCATGCCTTAAAACAATTCTAAATTTTAGTATGCTTGTCGAGTAACCTTTTAAAAATATACCCTTGTTAAAATAGTTTCTTTTAGTGTTTTTTTTTTCAATATCAAAATTATATGTTCAGTTCCAAACTAAGAAAAACCTACTTAACAAAATACAAAAGGGTTATAATGCAATTGAATAACATGCACCATCTGAAAAATGGTTTTACTCAGGTGATAAATTAATTGTGAGAACAATATTTCTAGATATTGTGACCACGATAGCAGATGAATACACAATTTGTACTACTTGACTCTATTTCTGTTTTCACTGCCCCGGTGACGCAGTGGTCTAAGCAATGGCTTCTGATCATTCATTCGACAGTGGACCGGGTTCAAATCCCGGTGAGGCATGGATGTTGTGTTTGTCTTACGGCACTGGCTCTCTCCCTTCCCTGGAACCAGTGACCCTAAATTAGGGACGGGCGACTGCTTATAGCCCATTGAGTTGCTCGCGGTAGTCGTTAAACCTCCAATCAAAAAAAAAAAAAGCCCACCAAAAATTTTTTTATTATCATAACTTCCTCAGAGTTGCATGATGAATCACTTAGTTTTGCATGCATCTATAAGTTTCCTTGCTCAACTCACGCTCGTCATCTGCCACAAAAAACAGAAAAACGATTACAAAAACCACAAGTTGTGAGAGTCTGAATAAATCATAAGATATATATATATATATATATGATCAAATGTAGATGAAAATTTGAACATTCAAAATGCAATTTTACCTTGAAAAAATGTAGGCACAGAGAAAAACTATCACACTTTAGAAACACTCCTGTTTTACTTCCCGTTTGACACTACCATGACTGAAAGTTACAAGAATTAGAAAATAAATTTAATTTAATGAAATAAGTGAATAAATCATACTTTCTTACTCTGTTGTGTAAGGCATCATTATGAAGAAAGAAAAACATTGGTTTATAAAACTTGATTGTTTAAATAAAGGAGGCCCACAATAACATAGCTGATTAATATTTTTTTTATTATTTTTCCTTGTTATACTTTTAAAACATAATTTAGATCTAAAAAGCTTAATAAAGATATCTGAATACAAATACATGCGTGCAATTACTTAGACATTTACCCTTCATGGGGCACGTAAACAAATATTTACAAAGTGAAATAACTGTTTCTTAACTGACATTTTGATCAAGGAAACAAATGCCACCATTTGCAGTTTCTTTTCTACCTTACAGTCTGCTCATTACTTCCTAGTGCTAGGACTGTATTTTTTTTCAACTACTCTGTTGAAAAAATACAGGGTGTTTTGAATGGGGCTATACAACTATGCATATCTGGAATAACTGTGGAATGAGGTGGCTATGCTACTGGCTCACCTCTACCAATCCACCCATCTGGAAGACAGGTGTTTGGGTACGCCATCAAATGACGAATATAACAGCCCGTTTCCACAAAATTATTGTGCCACACACACAGAATTTACCCCTATTCAGAGGTTATTTGCCATATTGTGTGCGAAAATTCCTTTGAACTTTGTGTCGCAGACATTGTTTCCTCAAACCAAAACACACAACATGCTTGCTCTGCACCTTCGAAAGTAACCATTTCGCAAGCGTTTGTTGTGGAACAAGTGCTTTAATGCCAGTCCAAAAGATATCTGGCTCCTGGATACAAGAAATTCCCAGAATGCAATTTCAGCCTCCTCTCGGTTCCTGAAGGTCCTGACCTTGACGTAATTGCTAAAATGCATGAACAGGTGGAAATCCGTAGGTGCAAAGTGAGGCGCGTAGGCAGGATGTGGGAAGGGTTTGAACCTCAGTTCGTATCATTTCTGTTTTGTCATATGTGACACATGTGGTCTTGCGTTAACATGGAGGAGAAAAGGACCCTCCCTGTTCACCAAAGATGACTGTTTGGAACACAACTTCTGGTGCATTGTCAATTTCTTTACAGTATGTAACTGAGGTAATGCTTTCATCAGCATTCCAGAACCTTTAGTGTATAACACTGAACAATCCGACACACTGTCAAGACTTTTTGCATCAACCTTGGTTTAAGATAATGTTTTGGTGGTTCAACAAGGTTCAGCCACTGTCCAGATTGCTTACAGTTGTCACATAGCACCCACTTTTCAACACAAGTTACAATGCGATCAAGTATGGTCTCCTTTTTGTTGTGAAGCAGAAGGTTACTGCACTTTTTGAACCATTGTTTCTGATGTTCCATTAGTTTGTGTGGGACCAACTTATCGAGCTTCTTGGCCTTACCAATTTGATGGAAATGATTGGCACCAACACCTTGTACTGTTTGGCGAGTTCACTGACTGATGTTGGGATTTGCCTTCAGAACATTGTTATCAGTGACCGAATGCCGTACTCACTCCTCAGCCCTCCTCATCTCGTTGGCTAATGTCACTTGAATGAAACTTTGCAAGCATTGTGGGAAAGTTGAATATGGCATCTAAGAAAATCTGCCATTATTTTCTGAACAACCTGATAATTAATATTATGAGTGAACTATCAATTAGCATTATTAGTAAATTTCATACTGGACCACCAGATTTTGTTAATCAGTGGTACACAAAAATCTTTACTTCCCCACGGGTGGAAAAAAAGGGTAAACCTTCCGAAAGTGGCCCAAAAGTAGTTTCTGAAGCGACGATAGATGGCGACACGTTATCGCTAAATCGTGAAGCGTAGCATAACGTTATGAAATAGGCAACGGAAGTGAATAATATGGATTTTAGGTGGCCCTTAAAAGGGCCTTTATGAATGTACATTCTTGCATATGTGTAAAATATTTATTACGACGGAAGAGTGAGTTTACCTCATGAATCTGAAACTGTCTACTTAGCAGAATAAAAGCCAGAAAACCTTTATCTTCCGGGGAAGAACTGCCTGATCGCACGAATCAGGACTTCAAAGCAATGTTCTGAGGAAATTGGGCAATTCCGTAGGAATAAATATTCCATAATATGGTCTGCCAAGTACATTTTGTGGTTGCCCTGTGTTAACTGATGCTTAAGGGGACGCCAATTGCTCTCTACTCCTTGTATATGCGCCCCTGTGATGGGATCAATGAAGTTGAGGGAGTGGTTGACTGTGAAATGTGCGTAGCCAGAGCGCCATCTATCGGAGCGGGCCACTTTCGGAAGGTTAGGCAAAAAAAGCTTGTCCTTAATGTGCTAGCTCTGAAAAAGGGAACCATTGATTTTTGTGTATAATGGGGGGGAGGGAGCCCTCTCTGTATTTATACTTAGTGAGCAATCAGACTGTGAAGTTAGAGTTCACTGTAAACTTAGCCCTGTGGCACAAATTGGGGCGAGGGGGGGGGGGTAGAGGTCTGCCCGGGCGAGGTCAGGCCTTTTTGTAGTTTAGAGAACAAAGCAACGGGCTGGGCCAAGTCGACCTATTCTTTTTATCGCAATGGTAAAGAAGCAAAAAATTCCTGGATTTCCTGGTGTGTTAAACTGTTTCGAAAGTTTTACTTACTTCCATGACAGCCCAGGGCGTCGTAAGAAAAGCAACAAGAGGCAGAGGCATGCACAGTGTTTTCACCAATCTAAAGTTAAGATGGTAAAACCATTTTGGGGCTTGTTGACAGCAAAAAATTTGCCACACTCCGTGAGTGTTGTGTAGGATGGGGGGGGGGGGCAGAGGGTGACTGCAGTGGGGTGAGGGTGTTTTTCTATGACGGTGGGACGGCATGGATTTTTTCTCCTATCCCTAATCTGATCTTTTGTAGTGTTACCGCTTACTAGTTCAGAGAAATGGATATTCTGAATGCATTTAGTCTTCCTTTTTCTCTCTTTTTAAAGTTTATGGCTGTCTACTTTCCTTGAAAAAGCCATCTGGTTGATGTGCGAAAGCTTGGAAACTTTGATTTATATTCTAAACCAAGAAATTTGGATCTCTAGTACTACTTTAATTTTAATTGGTGTACAGTTCCTTGTTATTAATTAATTATATTTTTTGGTAATTGTTAAAGTTTAGTTAATATTTTTAGGCTTACTACATTTAACTTGAAATTTTCAATAATATCCCATTTCATTACTTAATTTTCACATTTTCATAAAATACAATAGAAAAACAAAATAATACCAAATGGCACATCACAAGCCGAGCCAAGACTAAATAAGAGAGGAAATTGATGGGCCCGGGCTGAATGTCTGATATTTGAAACGGGCTGGGTCTTGAATGCCAGTGCTTGGGCCAGGCTCACCAAATTAGGCCCTTGCAGACCTCTAGAGGAGGGGTATTTTTGTCTACGTCTGGTGGTGCCCTAGGAAAATCAAATCCTATTTCTAGATGAAATTGACCCAGGAACCTCCGATATGGTATCCTAGTGCCTTAACTATGTTTTATAAAGATTTGACCACGTGCAAATTTGAATAGTTAGAGCAATCTGTTCCTTTTTATAATGTAAACTTAGCAGGGGTCGCACTGCCGATTGCCATCTTAGCAATTTGCACAAAACAAAATCATTTTGGTGATGGAAAAAACCTTTGGCGATTACCGTTTCATTATGTTATAACACTTTGGTGAAAAAAAAAATTGAATTTGGCGACTAAATTGGCAAAAACTTTAGAAAAGCCAGTGCAACCCCTGCTTAGTATTAACATAGTTGCTATATATGTATATCCATACTTGACATATCCTAGGTACCAGGCACTTAGATTTTTGTCCCTGGCAGCAAATATTTTTTATTTCAGACTTTACAATTTCTAGTAAATAATGTAATTTGTGTTGCATAATTTGCAGATTATCTGTTAAGAAGTAATAAATTTAGGTACTGCAAATACTGGTAGAGTAAAATAATTTAAAAAAAATTGGTACAGAATTTAAAAAAATATGTGAGGGTATTGTCAGGAGAGGTGTGATTGGAAAAGTACCAAAAATGTAACAGGAAAAACGTAACACAAACGCCGCAATAGAGGACCGCCAAGAGATGCAAGATTTTTTTTAGTTACAAGCATTCTGACATAAAATATGATGCAACGAAGTCTATATATTTGTGCATGTGGGAGTCTGTGTTGTGAGCAGCACACAGAGCTATTCCATGGCACTTAACCATTTTGCAATATCACATTCTCATTTTTTTTTTAATTTTTTTTTTTTTTATTTTGAGACATATAAAAAAAAAGTTAAATACTACAGATTTATGAGGTCTAACTAATGAACTACAGTAATGCTGCAAAACCCAGGGATATGAGTTCCTTTGTTTATTTAAAAGTAACTCAAAAGTACTTAAAAATTAGTTACTTTTTTATAAGCTGATAGTTTTTTCTTCATCTTTGGACTTCTGAGTCAGTCATCCTGTGAATCGTGGCTTTTCTGGTGGAAATTATGGTTCATGATTAACACGACAGATGGTGGCACATTTTCTATGGATTATATGTCACATTTTTTTTCACAGCCTTGTGTATTATACACCACCGTGGATCTTAGAAAGAAACTTTTTGTGTGAATTTTGTGGTCTGCAGGTTACACAAAATTAAAAGTACAGTACTTTGAATTAATATGTACAAAATATGACTTCTGCAAATAGTATTTTAGTAAAATCAAAGTCTTAAATTTTAATTTTTTGAGATCAGCAATGAATGAGTGGGAAAACAAAATTATGAAGCAAATTGGAACTTTGTTTTGCAAATAAGTGCTTTGGGTTAAAAAAAAAGGAAATTGACAACAGATGTAGTTATTATTTTTTGGCTTAGCATCATCAACAGACATCATGCATTTTTTTTTAAAATTTGACTTCATTCATTTGGCTTCTAGATCTGGAACATATTTGTCAAGTGCTGTATGTATATATACATACATACATATATATCTCAATTCTAGTTAAAAAATTCTATACATACCTCAGTAAAATAGTGGGGCAGGCATTCAAATTTTAGTATATCGAGTAGTCTACATTTGCAATAGACTTCTACACACTCACAATCACGGGCCACAGAAATTAGCTCCACTGTTACACTTTATGAAGTGCATTTGTTAGAATGATATAATTAAGGTGCTGTTATGTGTTTTTTAAACAACAAAAAAAAAGGCTGTTCTTTTTTCAAATAACAGCATGCCCCCAAAACATCATGTTAAATTGGAGAGCTCTAAAGCAAGCATTGGGGACATTTGCACATCAAAACATTTGGCACACACAGCCTGATGCTTCCTCATGCCTCAGGGTTTTTTTTTTCATTTTATGTATTTGTTTGTAATAGCTCTATTTAAAAAATTAAAATAAAAACAATTTCGAATTGCGTTTGGCCATATTTTTTGACATTCTTTAGCTGCAAAGTAGTTTGTTTTCCCTTTAATAGTAACTAATATAGATTTGTGAACTATCAGTTATATCCTCAGGGCGGCACCCTACCTCTGCCAGCCATGAATAACACCTGGAACAGGTGGAAAGCTCTTGAAATAAAATTATTGGTGAATAACATAGTTCAGTAATATTTTTTTTTAATGTGCAGCAGAAGATAAGCAGCAGGCTGATGGCTAAAACCAAACTGTTCTATTATCATTTGGTATTTCCTTTGTGTAAAAGAACTTGCATTTCTATTTATAAAAAACGGGTAGCTATTAGTTTCCTTTAACGGCTTTGTGTAATTTACCCGAATTTCTTTATAAAACCCATGTTTTCCCATTATTTGTGGCCATATAATAGCACATGTTTCTGCAGAGCACACACGTTTGGTGTTTAAAATTGTCAAAACGAAATTTGAAAATTGGTACCTACATGCAGCGGCAACCATCGTTTGCTATATAGCACATCAAGTTGTTTTCACGGCATAGGTGTCTTCTGCTACATGGAACTTCTGGTTACCAACTGATAAGCAGTGTATGGGTAAAACTCGAAGCTCCATGTTATTGCAGCAATTTCCACGAACAACCTTGGCAAAATGGCATAATGAAGCAGAATTTCGAAAAGCTCAAAACAAAATGTAGCTGAATATACAGCCCACAAAATACGAAGCTTTTGGTGGGTAGCGAGAATCGCGCAGTCAAACTGCGCCACATAATATCGCAAATCAAAAGACTTGAAGATGATCTTTTGCACAGCAAGAGTTCCCAAAGCAACCAGAACTTCCAGTATTTAATTACAGTCCCACGCCCTTTCTGCAGTCGAAAGGAAATATTTACTGATTTTTAAAAGCATTGATCCTATCTTATTTAAACTTCGCAAGATCTATTCGTAAAGTAGAACAGACACGCGTGGCAAAAAGATGAATATATAGATTAATATTCAGCTGGGAGAAACAATCCATTTTCCTGTGACCTTTGGTAGTTGAATGCTCTTTCGCTGCCCTGGTGGCGCAGTGGTCTAAGCAATGGTTTCTGATCATTCGTCCGACTTGGGTCAGAGTTCAAATCCTGATTAAGCATGGATGTTGAGTTTCTTATGGCACTGGCTATCTCCCTTCCCTGGAACCAGTGGTCCTAAATTAAGGAAGTGCGACTGCATATAGCCCATTGAGTTGCTCATAGTGGTTGTTAAACCTTCAATCAAAATAAAATTAAAGAAAAAAAAACTCTTTGTGCTCAGCTGTAATATGACAGCGTGCGGCTCAGAGGTTTACGCATCCACAGCTGATCGGTTGGCAACCAGCAATTGAATTGCCAAGAATTACCTGTGCTGTGAAAACAACTTTACGTGCTATTGCAAATGGTGGTTGCCGAAGCATCGCAGTGGGTAAGTACCGATTTTCTTTCATTTTGCAACCAAATTTAAACTCCAAAAGTGCATTCTCTGCAGAAACATAGTATCATGAGATCACAAATAATGGGAAAACATGAGTTTTATAAAGAAATTCAGATAAATTACATGGAGCTGCTAAAGGAAGCTAGCACTAAAAATGTTACGACAGCATTGAAATTTTTTCTAAGTACATAGCATAAAATTTACAGCTGTCCCAGTGACGCAGTAGGCTTAGCGCTGGCTTCTGACCATTTGTCCACAATGGGTGCAAGTTCAAATCCCGGTATGGCATGGATGTTGTGTTTATTTTACAGTACTGGCTTCCTTTCCTGGAACCAGTGGCCCGAAATTATGTAGCTCATAGCCCATTAAGTTGCTCATGGAAAAGTTGCTCACATTTACTGCTTATTCAACTTTCTCATGGTAGTTGTTGAACCTCCAAACAAACACAATTCTTACGAAGCATGCATGCAAGAATTGATACATTAAATTACGTGTTACGTTGAGATTCAGAAGTCCAGCCAAAAACTGCTACCTAATTTCTGGATGAGAAGAAAAGTTATAGTTTTACGTAAATAAACAACTCTCCAACAGGACCAGTAAAATAAGTAGTTTAGTGGTCCTGTGCAGTATTTATTTACTAATGCCAACAACAGATCATTAGCAAATCCAAAGTTCAAACCTCTGACAGCCTCATGCATATGTAACTGAATATGTATAAATTTCCTTCTATCAAAAAGTGTCAAAATTATTTAAAATCAATTTTTGTGTCAAAATTATTGTAAATGGTGCTTTAAAATAAGTTCCATGGTGGAAGCTTTATTTTTAAAGCGTCATTTACAATAGATATTTCTCTCTTTCTTGTGAGATATATCTAATGCATAAAAAGCTAAGATAAAGAACACTAAGAAAAATACCTTGTAGGATATTTTTGTCAACTTTTAACAGCTTTTTAATTCTTATGTTTAAGATTCTTGTTTTAATCCATTTCAGAAGAAACTTGTACTCTCACCCAACACTCATGCTCAGCATTGATCAAAAAATAATAGACAGAATTTCAAGTTCTGAAAAGGAATTTGCTTATGCTGCTGCCAACTTGGAATTCATTTAGAGGTGAGGTTTCAACTTAGTTTTGAATTGTTAGTTTTGTGTGCATGGCTAGTTTAGTGCTCATCTTATTATAGAATGAATAGTTCATTGCCAACTTCATATGAAATTGTTTTCGGAACTTTTGTTTAAATAAAATATGTTCAAGGTCGTTTGGAAAATTAAGTCTAAAAAAGTCTGGTATCCTTCTTGCAAAATTGCAATAAATAAAACTAAAATAGCTCTGACGTTTAAAAAAAAAAAAAAAAAAGGGGGAAGAACATTCAGCATTTTTTCAAAAAACGGTATCTCTTGTTCCTGTAGAGAAAGCCAAGACGAGCAAAGGTTTTGGTGTAGAAATAAAATTCCATTATAATGTAAACACTAGGTTGGCTCCAAACTTGTGTAGTGAGCAAACAGCATTTTCATCTAGGTTGGCAATCCGATTGCAGAAATATATGCTCTATGCACACTGATGTGTACATCAGTTGTGGAACCGGTACTAAAATTTCTCGTAGTTTTATACAGTGAAGCTGCTAGCAAATTTATTTTGCAAGTAATGTGTGTGTGTGTGGGGGGGGGGGGCTTGAGTTTTAAAAAATGTTCTAAAATTCCATTTAGTGAACAGGTTTTCTGTGTTTAAGTTCTGCCCATTTTATTTTTATTTCCTATACTCAAAATTGGTAATAGATTTTGCTGATGAAAACATTTTACAGTGTGTTCAGAAAAGTTATTTCTGATGAGTCTATGAGTCTGAAAAACGTTTTGTGCTTCAAGCCCCCCCCCCCAAAAAAAAATTCTTCAAAATCTTATCTGTAAAATTATCTTAGATAATATTGTTGTATTTTATATAGGTTTGAAGTCTTAGAAATGTACGTTATCTATGTTTTCTAACAGTACTCTTATACAAAGATATTAAATTACTTAAATTGAGAATGGTCTCAATGAAATTGACTGAAGATTTCAATGAATGTTAATAAGATTAACTCTGTAACTGTTAAAGTTAAAATCTTTAATAAAGGCTGGCTTTATAGTATTAAAAATTTTCACATGTTTAAAATAGTGTAATAATCAGCTGTTTGATAGTATCGACAAAGCTTGTTCTGTATTGTGTGGGGGGAAGACATTCCACGTTGGGATTTTTCTGTACAGCAATATTTTGTAATATTACAAATACTGTGTAACTTTTTCACTAAGAAGAGCTTTCAGTGTGTTAAATATCCTCTCAGTAGACAAAACATTAGAGATAAGGGTGATGGGCAGTTGAAGTAGGCATCCATCGCGCGAAGTGAAGCAGTTCCAAACCAAACACAGGTAATAAATAGGTGGTCAGCGGGGCTTCTCAACAGTGCGTTAGAATTGATGAACGTGGGTAAATGCGTAGGTCTAAGCGCTGGCTTATGATCATTCGTCCGTGAAGGGTCCGGGTTCGAATCCCGGTGAGGCATGGATGTTGTGTTTGTCTTACGGCACTGGCTCTCTCCTTTCCCTGGAACCAGTGACCCTAAATTAGGGATTTTTTTTTTATTGGAGGTTTAACGACCACCGTGAGCAACTCAATGGGCTATAAGCAGTCGCTCATCCCTAATTTAGGGTCACTGGTTCCAGGGAAGGGAGAGAGCCAGTGCCGTAAGACAAACACAACATCCATGCCTGACCGGGATTCGAACCCGGACCCCTTACGGACGAATGATCAGAGGCCAACGCCTTAGACCACTGCGCCACCGGGGCGGCTAAATTAGGGATGGACGACTGCTTATAGCCCATTGAGTTGCTCACGGTGGTCGTTAAACTTTCAATCAAAAAAAAAAAAGAAAAAAAAAAGTGGGTAAATGAGGTGATGTTTGGCTCATACATACTGACCGCTTAATGATTTAAAAGCAAATCACATCCAGGTTAAATATCGAAGGCCCAAGCATCCTGAGTAAGCAAATGGTACGGCGCATGCCCTGGGCTACAGCAGGAAGGCCAAGCAATGGTGTAAAAACAGGAACTCCAGCTAAAGAAACACAAGGGCCTTAGATGTGCTGTACTAGCAATGAGCTTTTGTTGTGATGGAAACTGTCTAGATGTCAATCCCAATGATCGACAAAAATGTAAATTCGTAAACTGGAAATTAAAGTTGGCAGTGAAATGTATAAAAGCTGCCCCGGTGGAGCAGTGGTCTAAGCGATGGCCTCTGATCATTCATCCAAAAGGGGTTCGGGTTCGAATCCCGATGAGGCATGGATGTTGTGTTTGTATTATGGCACTGGCTCTCTCCCTTCCCTGGAACCAGTGACCCTAAATTAATGACAGGCGACTGTTTATAGCCCATTGAGTTGCTCATGATAGTCGTTAAACCTCCAATCAGAAAAACAAAAATATATTATAAAATGCAATCTGCATTTTTAATTAAATAAGCACAGTAATTATTTTGTTGAATTTCTTACATCATAAGACTAGTAATTTACAATTCATGTTATTTGCTCAAACAATGATTATTGATTGAATTTTATGACAATATAAGTGATTTTTTGATTGCTTTGCATTGGAAAATATTGTCAATGCATACATACCTTAATAATAAAATGATATTTAAAACATGTTGTAAAAATATTTTCATGAAAAAGGACGTTAATTTTCTATTACAGTATATTGGATGGAGACCCTAGTCGTGCAAAGTGCCAAATTTGTCACCAACCTATATTTCATAATCTATAGACTCAATAATGATTTTCAGAATTTCATGTGATTTTTGTAAGCATTATACTGTATATACACATTTAGGTTTAAAAAATGGGGGGGGAGACTAATGTATGCAATGTAGTGTTAAAAACCTTTTAACAGATGCTCTGTGGATCATATGACAAAAATCATGGTATTTAGTGCACATTACAGAACTTTAAAAAAAAACGAATGTGAGTGCCAGTTTTCTAGGCACCTGGGATTTGTCAAGCCCTGGGACCTAGAGAGGGGATTATTTTAGGTGAAATTTCCAAGAAAATTTTCAACGATGACTGCAAAGTAATCTGGAAAAAAGTGTTCCTTGCACACTGGAAGGTCAGGCTTAACTCACTGGGTCTTTGTGGGGCCGTGATGACATTGTACTTGTGTAATAGTGAATTCAATTCTATGTTTTAGAATTTTTATTTTGAAATGTTAAAAAATACACCGCCTGGACCATTCTGACCATATCTTCTGACTGTGTTGGGAGCAGTGAACACGTGACTGCACTGCCACACGGCAGAGTGGCTCCGGGCGGACCAGGGGAACCACTGGTAAAGAGGATCGACGGATCATGCGCCAGGCACAAATGGATTCCACGGGGATCCGGTCCGCTATACAGCCAAATGTAGCTGCTCCTGTGTGCCCCCCCCACACACGCACACACATTTCTTGAAAAAATTGCTGGTGGTATTGGAAATTTTGGAATGGTTTTGGCAAGCAGTGCACCACATAATAGTCTTGTCATAATTTGACTTTAGCCAATTAAATGTTTTTATCCAAGATTCCTGAACTGTCCAATGGTGTTTTTTTGCGTACACTTTATCATAGTCCGCTTGCGTAAGTTTCAATTCTGCCAACGACACAGATTCAGATTCTGAAATTACATCACTCAGCAATGCAGAAGACATTTGTAACGGCCGCTGACAGATCGGAAATTCCACATAATAGCTTACTATGAGATATTCTCTCATTGCTGGACCAGCTCCCCAAAATCGTATCCATTTATAAATAAAACTTATATCCGCAGCTAACACAAACCACTGTTCTCTCAGACAAACTAGGTAAGTTATCGGTGTCGGTAATTTTTGCTCTTCTCCCGGCTAAGTGTACAGGCTCATTCTTAAATCATAAACGAAACTTAGGCTTTGTTTCAGTAGTACCGCTGTTCTTTGTGTGTGTGGGGGGGGAGGGGGGAGGCTTCCATTATTTCTCCTCCCTCACTCGCGCAAGTTGTATCAGAGACCCAACCCCACCCGGGGCTGTGCAACAAATATTCTGTGGTCACTTCCTCCTCATAAAGCACGGCTTTTTTGCCCATCAGTCTGCGTCCTCCTGTTTTAGGGCAGTTTACGCATTTTGTCACTAAACACCGGAGGCTAGTTTCAATCCAGGCATGCATCCTGTCGTTAACTGTAAACGCCATCTGGAGCAAAACTACGTATGGCCCCAATTTCTGGATGTAGAACATAATATAATTGAAGAAGCACTTCCTCCCATAATAATAAAACAAATTTTGGTGATTTTTGCAGTAAAATGAAAACACGCGACGACGGTCTTTTTTTTTTTTTCTAGAGTAGAAAATTCTCCATTCCAAACTTTTTTTTTTTTGAACCTAGTTGCCCAACCGGGCTACTAGATTTCATTTTTACTTACCCAGGCCAATAATTTACATGCCTCGGGCATCTCTGGCATGGTATTTTTCAAGCCCTGCTAGTATATGGATCATTGACGTGCCAGCGATGTGTGGATGAGATCCTACCACCCCATGTGCTCCCATTCCTGGCGGGGATTCCAGGTCGGACTGCGTGCCACAGATCCCTCTGTAATTGTCCTGCAGCTCTGTTTTTGCCATTTGTATCCATCTGTATTATTAAGTCCATAAAATTTCAGTTCAATGCGATGTTTTCTTCTAAGTGCACAAAATTCATTGTCCGTGAGTGTAGTTGCAAGGGTATTGTATTCCTGAGATTTTCATATTTTTTGTCTTTCTTTAGTATATAATTGGGCATAAACATTTAAATATTTGTTAATTGACCTTGATAAACAAATTCATTTTGTTATCAAGTGTGCAGCTCAGATTGCAATTCTTCTACATTTGGTAATGTTTTATGTGCTATATTTCCTAGATGTAAGCATTTAGATATAAAATAAATGAATATATATATATATATATATATATATTTCTATATGTTTCCTAAACTTGATACTTTTTTTTTTTTTGTATAGGTGCCTTCTCAACATCAACCCTGAGCATGGAATCAAAATTGAGAGATAAAATGACCCATACAGTCCAAACATTCTTTTGTTAATGAATGACTGACTTTGAGTGGACAAAACAATATTGTTAAATGAGCACTAAAACAAATATTTCAACTATGTACCACAATTTCTTTACCACTTATTTAATAAAAACGTTATTTGTAAAAGATAGTCTACTTCATGTTTAATATCTAGTCTGCTTAGTTACTGATGTTATACGACTTCTCTAAAACAGAAACTATTTTGAATCTGTGGTCTACATCTTTATTGTGGGAATAAAAACATACCTTTGACAGCAATTATCTTTGCTGATTTCTTGGGCCTTTCAGCATTGTCACCTTTTTAAAATTGCAACCAATCAATATAAAAGTAATTTTTAATGCATAATCCTTTGAACAAGCTGTACTGATGACAGGTTGAAATTCTGGAATTCTACTGTGCCTCGTGGTATAATGGTTTGGATGGTAATCACAAACTTTATGATTTGGTGATGAAAATTCGAAAGTATTTCTCAGTAAAGAGCCATTTTAAAAAAAAATAAAGTAGCCCTTTTATTGCTCTTTATGAATGACAGTATATAAATAAGAAAACACAGCTAAACATCTTATTGTGTAAAGAGGGAAACCATTGGGACAATTTTTTAAAATATTTTCTTTAACTTTATGTGGCAGTAAAATATGTATGAGGCTCTTGTAGCCATGCCTATGTGGCTTTCTTAAAAAGCTCTTTATCTTTGAAACATTCTGAAAGGTAAGTTGTGGCAAGGTCTGTAGAATAGAAAGGATGAAGTTCCTATTACCATAAAGCAGCCTGTATTATGTTGTCGAGGGCCAACAATTCCCTATCATTCCTGTGTTATTTTGTGAAGAGGGAAACCATGTTCAGGCTGCCAAATTGTAATGCAATACTGACCAGATATGTCTATTATCTTGTGTTGTTGCATCATGCTGTGACTGTGGTCTATGTAGCAAGTTAGATACTTCTAACATTTCAGATGTAATCAATGATCATCCTTGGGCAGCTCAATATTCGTTTGTGCTTTCCCTCCATGTTGTTGTCTGAAAATCTGAGCTTCAGCTGTTTTTTCAACCTTTGTGTTTTTCCACACCTAGCCACACTGACTGCAGTTGTTCTCAGAGAACACATTTTTATTGCTTTTATATCACACATATCCTACTTATAAGACCACTTTCACTGAATCATGTTCAGAACTGACTGATGATGCTGAATTTGCCAACACACAAAACAAGTAAGCTTATAAGTAGCATATGTTTATTATAAGCACAATAAAACAAGTGTGTTTTCATTGTTATACATTATCATTTAAGTTTTTTATGAGCACACTGTTTACTTCACCTGTTTCACAAGTGTTTGTATTAAAATAACACATTATATAAAGCAAGTTTTACTATTCATTCAGCTGAAGATGCATTCTTCCCTTATTATGTGGAACAAGGTCACAGGATTATTAACCTAGCTATCAGATATGCCTGAATTGCCTGTTTTTTACTGTTCAATATGTAATATCATGTACGAAAACTTAGAAATTGTCACCCTGGATTGAGATGTAATATTCAAGTTTTCTGATGTGATATTACATATTGAACAGTAAAAAATCACACGATTCAGGCATATCTGATTGCTAGGTTAATAATCTTAAAACTAAAATTTACAGTTTGACTGTTTCTTCTCTCTGTAAACAGTATAAAACTGTAAGAATTACTGTTTGTAATTCTTTCCTCACAGTTCTTTTCTGTAAATAATACAGTACAAAACAAAGCTGTAAAAATAACAGTTCCTGACTGTTCCTTCCCATAAAAAATACGGTACAAAACTGTAAAAATTACAGTTGTTTCCGTAAATAATACAGTACAAAACTGTAAAAGTAACGGTTTCTGACTGTCCTTCACAGTTGTTTTCTGTAAATAATGCAGTACAAAACTGTAAAAATAACGGTTTCTGACTGTTCCTTCACAGTTTTTTCCGTAAATAATACAGTACAAAAGTGTCAAAATAACAGTTCCTGACTGTTCTTTCGCAGTTGTTTTCCGTAATTAATACAGTAGAAAACTGTTTTTTTTACAGTCAAAGGATGGCAACCTTGTTAACGGTCCAAAACTGTGAAATTTACGATAATTTTTTTTACAGTGTACACAACTTGGTACAAGACTTCTGAATAGAGGTGGGTTAGTCTCTAGCCTCCCGTTTACAACGAAGCCGGGGTCGAAGAGGAGTGTTGGTACACAGGAGGCACTTCTCCGGTCTCCTGCGACCTCAGCCACCAGACATCCCATTTCCGCCTCACGGGTATCCGCACTCGGCAAACATGCAAGTAGGTCTAGCACCCAAACCAGCTAAAAAGGAAAAAAGTAATCCAAGGAAGACAAACCCTGGAAGGGAACCTAAACGGAATCTCAGCAACCTACGAACTGAGCGGTTAATATAAAACAGTTAGTGGTGGAGGGTAAAAAAACCACAAGACCAGGGTGTTAGTACATAGCGTGGTAGCGATTAGGTAGAGTATACAACACGGGCAACTAGCTAGTGGAGAAAATAAATAAAAACGAACACAAGACCAGCTAGGGATCGTGGGGCCGCGACTCCCCGACAGCTGGTCCAACAGCACCGAAACAAAAACAAGCGGTGGCATAACATCAGATGTTGACCAGTCACAAGGTCAGCTCGGGCCGTGGAGGCGCCGCTCCCCAAATAACTGGAAAACCAGTTATCCCCGTGAGGGCCCATCGAGGGTCTGTCCTATTGGCAATATATCCAGCCCATTGCCATTACAGGGATTTTACTCTGATCGTAATGTCTTCCACTCTTGTCATTTTTGTGATCCACAAGCTCCTGTTCTTATATCTCCTAGTTACACCGAGCTTGCATCTCTCCATGCATCTTTGAGCTGTCTGTAGTCTTTGTATGTCTCTTTTAGTTAAGGTACACGTAAGCACTGGAAGGATGCATTGATTTAACACTTTTCTTTTTAAGACATAATGGCATATTGCTCTTGAAAATTATACTGTTTCTTCCAAACGCTCTCCAGGCAAGTTTTATACGCCTATTAATTTCTTCATCAATGTGACCCTCACTTGATATCTGCTGTCCAAGATAAATGTAGGTATTGGTTTTCTCCAGCTTTTCCCCATGAATCGACAAATCTTCATTTCTTGTAAAAGCATTGTACATTACTTGTCTTGTCAAAGTTCATTTTTAATCCCACTTCTCTACTTTTCTCAGCAAGCTCCTGGATCATACCCTCCAGCTCTGATGGGGTAGGTGAAAAAATGACTACGTCATCGGCAAAACGAAGGTGAGTTAGATAATCTCCATTAATTTTTATCCTTTTTTTTCCCCAGTTCAGTGCTCGAAAGACATTTTCCAATGTGACATTAAAGAGTTTGGGAGATATAATGTCACCTTGTCTCACCCCCTTTCAAATTTTAATTTGTGCTGTATTCTCAAACAACCAAATGTTTGCACTTGCATTTTCATAGATGTTATTAATAATATTAATGTACGCATCTTCAATACCGCAGGATTTCAGAGCCATTGTAACTACTGATTGTTTCACGGAATCAAAGACGTTTTCATAGTCGATAAAAGCCATGTACAATGGAAGTTCATATTCCCTCGCTCTTTCAATTAGTTCTCTCAATACGTGGATATGATCTGCAATGCTGTAGCCACTCGTGAATCCAGCTTGTTCTCTTGGTTGAGACTTGTCCATTGTCACCTTCAAGCAAGAACGTGAGTGAATATTTTATAAACCACTGATAGGAGGCTGATAGGTTTGTAGTTCCTGAGATCCTTAATGCCACCTTTGTTTATGAAGAAGGATCATTGAAGCGTTGTTCCTATACTCAGGAATCTTCCCTTCATTAAGGCATCGAATGACATCTTGGGCGAATACTGTTTCAGTTTCTTCACTTTCTTCTTGTATGGTGTCTACGGTAATTCCATCCTTTCTGGAGTTTTTCCCTGCTTCATGTTCTTGAATGTATGTGCAACTCCTGTTGGGAGGACTGGAAGAACTCTGATACATTTTGTAATGTCTGGAGTCATAAGTAATATCTCTCTCTAAATGATCACTCACAGGAGAGACGATACAAGGTATTAATGGAAAAGAGTTCATTCGAACGTGATTTTTTTTTTAATTATTTTAAATTCAACGACTGGCGTTAGTAACTGTAAGGGTTATTCGACGTCGTCCATGCCTAATTTTGTACCTTTGATTAAGGGAACTAAGATATCCAAAGACGTAAGGCAAACGCAACACCCACGCTTCCTGGTTTTCGAGCCGGGAATTATCACGGGCGAATAGTCAGAAACCAACACTTCGATAACGGCGCCACAGGGGAGGCATTAAAAGTTTCATTCCAGAAGATTTAAGATCTGAAGTCTCGAATGAGAGGAATAAAAAATGCGTTAGTTTTCTGTGATATTTTAAGGAAATTCACACAATGAAACTTACTTTTGAGATACAGAGTTCCCAAATTAAATTTTCTTACCTAAATAGTCCCTGATATTATGAATAAGGCATGAAAGGTTTATGATCTATTGCAAACACCAGTTGTGACACTGAAACACTAGCACAAGCACATGTTTTGAAATTTTAAAGTATATGACAAAAATATGATGATTACGTGGAAATATGATATCGTAAATATTGGTAATATCGAATACTCGCACGCTCTTTAGTCCAATAATAGTAAACTCTTATTGTTCACCTAAAATTATCGCATTCATTCTCAGCTTACTCTCTTTGCATATGCAATTTTCTAGCAGCTTTTTACAGTACGCTTTGCAGTGACTAACACTAGGGCATCGCTTCATTGACGCATATATACCAGTGCCAATACGAAATTAAATATTAAAACACTGCATGTATTTCGAAACCAGGATCAATGATTGTGTTAAGTAAAATAAGACATTTTGAGCTGCGTCCGATGCCCTAAATCGAAGACGGTGAAGAAATCTGTTGAAAAATTAACGGTAATTAGTTATTACATAGTAACAACAAGGAACTGCATTTTATTGAACATACACATTCGACATAGAAAATACCACACCTCGAATGAATGGACAAATTGACACGAAACTTACTCCACAGGTGCACACGTAGATAGGCAAGAATTGGAACAACATCTTAGGAATCTGCTCAACGCAAATGGCGTGGAAACATTACAATGTGTCTTGAGTCGGCAGGTCGCATGAACTCCGGATGAACTACACATTAAGCAATACGACATGGAATCGAGTAAAAAGGTCGCTGGGTGTGTTCTGATGTGTATTTCACTTCAACCTACATTTTTTAAGGACATGTTCTTCAATGTAACTCGAGAATATACCTTAACCTTTGCATTCTGATTTTTACCTTATGCGAAATGTCTTGTGATCTGCAACATAAATACAAAACTACATCCTGATCGAAAAGAAAAAAAAACATCGCAGGAAACTTGCAAATGTAAAAAGGTCATTCCTGCTGAAAACTTTCTCTTTCATTATTTTATACGAGGGTATCACTGTGAATGCTTAGTTTCAAATACATAAAACTTGTGTTTTCATCGAACCGAGGGCTACGGTTGAATTAAAATGCCCAGTCAAAATTATATTTTCTGGGAATTACACTGGTTCTTGATATTCAGCATCGAACCGCTCCAGCCGATTGTTTAAAAATACAGAAATCAGTTTTTTACAGCATTTTCGGAATTCATAATCGATATTACCGGACGCTCGGCACTGCTGTTTATAATCAAATAATAATTCCAATTAAAAGTAATGACGACATGAATATAAATGAAATATGTGAGTCAGAGAAAGGAATTTTACCGCGGATTTTCAGTTGTATCCACAGATATATGTATTTATTGCAAATGACATTTATGCAAATGCAGGAACAGGTAATGCAAATAACATGTTTGAATCATGTAAATAAGCAAATAATTTACGCATGTACTTTTGGCGTTAAGAAAGAGCTGATTCTAAGGGTTTAAAGAGATGCGTGTGCATATGAAAGTTCTGTACACTTTACAAATCTTCTTTTAAAATTGAAATAGTTTGGATCTCTATCTCAACTCCTTTTATACACTGTATACACCTATGAGCAATTACATCCTGATTACCTACCTAATAAGTTGTAGGACTCATTTTAGCCCCCGAAACAACGGCCACTCTTGGAAGCATCGATTCAATGCAGTGGCGATAGGTAGCCTGAGGTTTCTGGTACCATAATCTCAACAGCAAGTCTTCCAGTTTCCGTAAAATTTCAGATACCTGACAATTGTCAGGGATTGTATTATTAGTATAATGGGGCCTAAAGTGCCCAAATAAAACATCATTCACTGCATAACACCGCCGCTGCCGACGTTTTTCCGCCCGACAGTACAACCAGCTTATAAAACTTCCGTTGGTAGTCGGCTTATCAGCGCTCGGGCGTCTGCGCAATGCACCAGGAATCTTGCTTCGTCAGACCAGGCCACTTTATTCTAATCATCTACGGTCCAAATCCTATGTTCTTGGGCACATTTCATGAGTTGTTGTCGATGACGTGCTGTGAGCATGGGAACCCGGTTGGGTTTTCGGCTACGCAGACCCAAACGCAGAATGCTGCGATGAACTGTGTGCTGTGATACATTTTCCTGATCACCACTGTTGTAGCTGCGGGTAACTGGTCGCATTAGGGTCCTGCGCTCGCTGTGAACAATGAGCGCCAGTCTCCGCCCCCATCTGGCATCAATGAGCTACGGACGACACACGGCTGGACGAGGGTTCGTCATTTACCCGTGTGTACACCACTTTTGATATGTACTCACTACAGCGGTACGTGAAAAACTCATAGGCTGCGCCGTTTCCCTGATCGTATTTACGAGACGCCATGCCATCACAATTTCTCCTTCATCAAACTCCAATAAATCGCCAGCTTTTCATATTCTGACTTCGAACACTCTACTAACCGAAAGCCAGTCCTCGGGCTATATATATATATACTTCTGTGTGAACTTCCTCTGCGCAGCCTTTCGTTCTCTAGGCTAGGGGTGGATATAATGGAATGGTTGATCGGTGTATTACAGAAGTAGGAAGTGATATCAAAAACACAAGTTCCTAGAGCCAGGCTTGGGATCCGTCCATTCGTTATCTCATTGTGTAGCGGTAGACCGACGCGGAGCAATTAGATAACGAAGGGAATACTTCTTTGACTTGAGCATTGAACTTGTGATGTGGAGGTGCGATAATTAAACAGTGATAACAATTTTGCAGACGTTAATCTCAAGATGTGAGAATCTAGCGGCGTTTCAACAAACAATTTTGATGTTTGAACTAAAACAGATAAAAGAAGAAACGAACATGACTATCTCTTCTAGATAGCTGATACAGATAGTTTATATTGAAGCATAATATAAGTTAAATACATGCAAACTTCATCAGCGACAAGAAGAGTGAGGCACAAGATACAATTCTGACATTCTGATTTCTACTGCAGTAAATGACTGTGTTATGTGTAACAACCCACTCGTACACTGTTGTCCTGCGAATTCTTTTACCATGATAAATATTCGCTTTATATGAGCTCTACGTACGTGTACATATTAGCAGTGTACAATGCCCAACGGTGGTTTCCCCTCCACGGTAGTAAAGACGCCTCAATCAGTGGCTAGTAAACATTTTCTCATGTTACATACATAATATAAATTTAATGGTGGTCACAACATAACATGCGTGAAATAAATATGCAGTGCTTAAAATAAAATACAACTATGTATACCTGCACTGCGAATATTGTACGGTCCACAGAGCACGTGAAAATTATTATTTTATTGCAAATTGAAATATAATTGTCATCTAACCAGGTTAAAATTTGAACGCTCTTTGTGTTCAACGTTTAAAGCGAAAATCATGATCTTTAGACCAGTTTTAGATAAAAAAACCCTTTCACAATTTATGACAAAACACCACCCGATGCAGGAATGTGCACTGACGTGCTGCCATCTCTCGGTCGATGTGTGAGATGACAACACATGAGCTTTGGATTGATCACATAGGCGTTACAATTATGGCTAGAACTTTTCACTGTTTTACATAAGATTGCCAATTTTTGATGGAAGAAAATTCATCAGGTTTGTAGGCTTATTAGCCTGAAAGAGATGTTCTTCTTTTCACAATATAACGTGTAATTTTTCTTTTGATTTGCTATTTTTTTTTCTTTCAACACCTATTCACAGACCTTTTAAGATATTTACAATATTAATTTGAAACCAAATTCTTACATTTGTTATTAATAAAAGGCTAGAGAGATAGACTCTCCTGACATTTAACAGTATATTAATTACATTAAAATTTAATAGTTACATTTTCAACAATAAACAAGGAAATGCATTTACTAAATTATGCGAAAAAACTATTTCAGATATATATTTAATTGTAATGTTCTGAACATTTCGTACATCTTGCACTTTTCAGAATTTCAGCTAATTGAGAATTGGCATCACATGCACAGTGTAACAACATTTTTGAGAAATGTACTAATATCTTGAGATTTTGATTCAGGTACAGATTTGCTTTGTGATAGTCATATATGCCCCATCAAGGCAGCAAATCATTGTGTAACATTTGTGATCGTAATTGTTTAGAAGAAGAAAAATAGTGTCCACGTATTGTTAATATGAATAACAAATAGAAAACATATTTTCGGAATATAACATAAAAAAACGTTAATTGCAGTGTGTGCTCTTCGCATTCATTTTACTGGTAAATTAACCTGTATCTTGTTGCAAGCATAGAGCAGATCAGTGCTTTTAATCTTTCACATCACAGAAATTATTTTTCTTCTTTTTGATGATATTTCATTACTCTATTAAAAAACGCTTTAAATTACCTATCGAATGTATAGATACCTATTCATATTTTCCTGTTCAGTTGACCTAAATCTTCTTTTCAGAAGTAATAATTATTGAGATGTTACAATCGCTAAGTTTATAATTTGGAAATTCACCTGGTTAAAAGAAATTACTTATCTGAGAGCTGAAATAGGAACGATTTGTCTTCATTACTACTGTCAGAAAGGTTGGTGTAAAATTAGAAGCAGGTCCTACAAAAACAATTGAAGATTATTCCTTTTGAAAATGTTTTACTTTCCCACCTGCGTTTGAGGATTATTTGTTCCACACTTCGTGGTTGGTTCAGCCAAAAACAATTTGATATCTGTGTGAAACCGGTCTTTTTTTTCGACTTCCTAAATTAATCTGCCTTCTCGGTAACCATGGCATATTTAAGATCTTCTTTTCAAGGATGCATATCTTGGATCCAACTTCCAACCCGGTGTGGCATTGATGTGCGTGACTTACGGGATTGGCTCCTCCACTTTCCTGGAACAAGTGGCCCAAAATTACGGAAATATGACTGCTTATAGCCCATCGTGTTGTTTGCAGTGGTCTTTTAACCCCCAAATGAAAAAAAAAAGGTAGCGTCGAAACTTGAACGCAGTTACTTTTGGGCTGCTAAGCTGCTTGCATAGTCGTGGAAGTTTTACGTTGTTCAAATATGAAGCAAATCGTTCACGGTGGCGGATATGCGCCATGAAACCGAAGAATTGCAGTTTTCGAAGCATTACATTACAAATCAGTATGTTGTCAGTAATTAAAACTCTTGTTTACATAGCTAAAATAAATTCACACAATAGCATTTAGCACCATTTATCACCGTTTTTCTTTTTGAGTAATTGGTCAAGAAAGAAACTAAATTTAGAAACTTGTTAAATAACATTTAACTAGATTTAAAATCCGTCTTTACAAGAATCTTCAGGTTCTCGGAACTTCGTCCTCGTCTTCATCCCAGGTGAACTGAATGCCTTTGTGATATCTCTTAAAAGCAAAAAATAATATTAATACAGAAGTTTGATGGTGTTAAAAGCGGGCTGTAGGTAGGCTGGGTGTTCTAGAACCTGAAACCTTAATTTCAGTATGGCCTCTGAAGTGAAGGCACTGGCATGTTTTTTGGAGGTGTGGTGTTGCTGAATCACTGACTTTTTTTTTTTTTTACCATAGATGACGTTTATTTATTTTTTTACCTGTTAAAAATAAGCACGTAGAACTCATAGTTGATAGTCGTACAGTCGAATATGTACACTGAAAGGAATTTTTTTTGCGTACACCCCAGTGAAAATATGCAAAGCAGCACGACAGCAGCAAATCGCGGTGTGCAGGAAATTCGGTTGGGACTATAAATCTAGTGGACTGGTACGCAGAGGAATACATTCCGTCAAGCGCCACTATCGGTCGAGGACCAGACTTAATTGAGTTTGATGGAAGTCAAGTCGTAGGAGACAGATCTGCCGGATGTTCAATCAGCGAAATGGCAAAACTGTTACGAATTCGGGATAAACCGTAGTAGGTGTGCACCAGGAGTACGTGAAATCCGACAAAACCTTTAACAGTCGAAAGCAATATGGCCGTAAAAATGCATTGGAAAATCGAGGGGGCCGAGTATTGTTCCGCATCTTACGTACGAACAAATCGCATCAAAATTTAATGAAGTAGCATGCGCAAGCCTATGCCGAAACGAAATCCATCGACACATGGCACAACTCGGCTTTGGCGGTCGTCGACTACATCGTGTCCCGATGTTTACGGTACAGCATTGCAGGATTAGCCTGCAGTTTGCGAAGGCCCATCAAAACAGGAGCTTGGATGATTGGAAACGCGTCAAAAAGTCTGGTGAATCATGTTTCAAACTGCATCGCGACGGTGGCAGGCAGCGTGTTTGGGGTATACCACATTAAGTTATGAACCCTACATGCCAATTTGGTTTATTGTAGGTAGGTGGAAGCTTTATAACTGTTGAGGTTAGATTCATGTTTCCCAGCATGGGTCCATTGTTACCTTTTGAATATTCTGTCACTGATTTCAGCTTTTTGTTATCCTGTCCGACCATCTCCACCCTTTTCTTACCAGATTCTCTCTGAAACCAGTTCCGATCATTCAACAGGACAATGCTCCACCCCATCGGTTCTGGCTAGCGACAGATTGGCTCCAGAAGCATAGAAGGGAGATTACACACTCGCAAAGCCTCTCGCGCGACGGACGTCGGCCCCATTGGGAATTTATGAGACACATTGAAGCGAGTTGTTCGTGACCAACAAACACCACCTACATCGCTGCATGCTCTATACCATACACTCTTAGATTGTTGGTCAACGATACCTGAGTCTGTTTCGAAACCTCACAGCGCCCGTACCACGACGTTTTGATTCTGTCCTGAGTGGATAAAGGTGGAGCCACACTCTATTCGTTCGGTATTTGTAATAATTTGTCCTTTCAGTGTATTCCTGATAAATTGTGCCTCTGTTGTTCTAGAACACTGTGAACATGTCTTCCCGTCATAAATTGGCGCATTGTTTTTTTTTCTGGAAGAGAAAATGGGTGCCGGTGTTACCGCGATTGGTTTGATTTTTCATTTCTGAATCATAATCGTGCACCCAAATTTCACCACCAATCCCGGTGCTTTGAAGAACATCACTTCCATATTTTTCATAGCGAGCCAGCAACCTTTGTATTGTTCCTAGCCTTGATTTCTCATTTCAGCCTTTAGGTAACGCGGTTCCCAACGGACAAACGCTTTGTTTTATCCTAAAATGTTAGCAATACCTTTGCGCTACAAAAACTAGTGTTGGGCTTACCTGCTCTGGTTGCTTAAGTTGTTCTTTGATTCTGCCAGGTGAGCTCATTCACATTTTGCCTGTTCGAATACAAAGTTGCGATTACGGGCCTCCCAACCCATGCCTAATCATTTACGGCTCTTCCTCAGCCGTTATACTTCTTTACCAAAAAAAAAAACGAAAAGTGCTTATATTCAAAGGTCTGGAATCACAAATCGTCACTGATCTAACGTGAATTTCTTAAAGAGGTACACATTCTGGTGTTCAAAATTTTAACTCATCGCTGTTTGACCCCAGTCAACATTGTTGAAAAAGAATCACGCATTTTAAACACTGCTTAGTACGAGCAACCGGTTGTATTCTGTTATATTCATTAGTAAAATGAAGCTAATACACAAGGGATCGTTTGCCGTATGATTAGTTTCTAAACAACAAGTCATTACTGAGACACTTGAGCGGGAGAATTACTTGTTGAAGACGCATCGTGCTTCTAACATTACAAGAAGAAAAGGGATATTTTGGCACGTGGTTCAGTCAAAACGTGAGATATAATGGCTACACGAAAAAATACCTTTTTACAAAACCTAATTTTCGCATCCATTGTTTCTGACTTTCATATCATACCTCTATCCGTATCACTAAGATGTTTTCTGAGACTTACAACTTAGCCACTTTAGAGAAATTCATCCAAAAAATTGAAGATAAAAACTGATCCCAGGAACTGGATTTTATTTACTCCACATATATATAAAAAGTCTCCAATTACAGCGATTTTCTCACATAGCGGGATCCTCATGGAATTCCATCATGCATGTCATGGAAGAACTTTGACACTTTATATTCATTATTTTTTTTTCTCTCTGTCTCTCTCTCATACATTTCTGAATGTAGTCTTCCCATGAATTTTACGACTTTTCTGTATCTTTTCTTTCCTACAATCGGGGCTCAGTATTTTCTTGTAATTAGCACCTCGTTACTTATTCCTTTAAACTATCCAAAACATCTCACATTATTCATTTTTGCCCTACGAACAACATTTTGCATCATATTACACATACGAATAACATCAATCCCCACATGATCGCATCTCGTCTGACCCAAAATCACTGGTACATAACGCGTGTCCTCACACAAAAACTTTTCCTGTGTCTATTCATCAGTGCCCAAATTTCACTGGCTCACGACTTAATAAGGATCTCGATACACCAATTTGGCGCTTACTCAGCCGAGATAGCTTTCTAATACGCCGTTTTTCATTTCCGTATCGTTTCCATGGTGGTGCACCATCTTTCAAGTGTAGTAGGGCCATTATATCACACACTGGAGTCCGTAAGAGCCTTTTTTTGTGTTTTTCTAATCAGGAAAGTACACCAGTGTGGGAGATTAGCCCACAGGTAACTGTTCCATTCGGTCATTCCACTTGGGGATTCTGGAAAAATACACAATGTGTTTGAGTCTTTTGGTCAAAGCCACAAAGAACTTGCAGGTACCTTAAAACTAACTTATACTGAAGCTTAAAATTGGGTCAGTTTCCAAGAATTACAGTGGCCTTAAGGAACTGTGTTTATCAAAACTCCTTTCATACCTAATGTGTGTCTACCAGATTACGAATATTAAAAACAAGACTTATACAATATAAGAGCTCCGTCTTAACACGATTTAGTTTATTTTAAAAAACGAACATACATATACAATTAAAATCCACTAGAATTTTTAGAATGCCGTTCGTTCTATCTTCAGTTAATCTATGTTGCTGCATTATACAGCTATATACACTGGCGGAAATTGAAAAAAGCACACCAAGACGGAATTGGCGGACGATGAAGAATTTTACATATGTTAATATGATCGAGTTTACGTAGGAGTGATGTTAATTTCGGGACCAACCGGTGAGCGCTTACGCCACAGCACGGCATAATATGCATATTATCGTCGGTGGTATTTGAGGAGTACGGCGAAGTAAATGTAATCAGTCGTCAGCGTACGGACTCGTGCGAAGATCCTAAAGAAGCTGCAATGCCTGGACGTGGAAGACGTGTACGATTTCAGCAATTATCGGACTTTGAGCGAAGTCGTCTAGTCAGACTTTGCGAGGCCGGGTGGTGGTATCGCCATATTGCGGACCGAATTGGACGGCAAGTATCGTTGGTGGTACGATGGTGGCGTAGATGGTCCCAGGAACATTCCCACACGAGAAGACGTGGAACCGGAAGTCATAGACGGACTGATGAGCGGACCGATCGACGCCAAGAAGAGCGGCGTTGTCAAGCAGAATATTTACTGCGACGCAAATCCGAGCTGCCTTTGCACCTGAGGTGACTGTGCGAACAATCCGCAGCCGTCTACTGGATGCAGGACTACGTGCACGTGTGCCTCTGGCATGTGTACCTGTGACTCCATCCCAACGTCTTGAACGGCTGCAGTGGTGTCGCCAACGTCTGCACTGGAGAACGCAATGGCGATCTGTCGTGTTCAGCGATGAAAGCAGATTCTGCTTGGGAGCCTCCGATGGCCGTATGCGTGGTCGCAGACGCACAGGGGAGCGTCTTCACCCTTCTTGCATCCGCCAGCGAAACACAGGGCCTACACCTGGTCTCCTGGTGTGCGGAGCGATCAGCTATCACTCCCGTACACAACTACTGTTTGTACCGGGTACGTTAAACAGCACCTCCTACATCAACAACATCATTCAGCCCGTTGTTGTGCCATTTGTAAGATCGGTCCATCGTGGTGTTTTCCAGCAAGATAATTCACGCCCACACAGGGCACGTGCAACGCAGTTAATGGCGGTTCAACCTCATACTAACCATGTTATATGGAAATGATATTTTTCAGTTTACTAGCAAATACAGCTGTATTTTGCCATAATATTTTGATCACGTTATCCTCTGTATTCCGTTATTATGCTGTATAAATTTCTTTGGTATCAGACGTCTCCTTCTTCGTGTTCTTTTTTCACTTTCCGCCAGTGTATATTGTTGAGGTTTTTACACAACAAATCTGAGAGGTCTTTGTTTTCGTCTGCAGTAATTCATATGATATTGCTCCTCTCCTAGAATTGTGTTTGCATTTTTAAGCACATATCTGCATATCCACATTCTTTAAGAAATCGCCTTTATCTTTATAAAAGCGCGCAACGATACTAGCATTATGTCTCACAACACTGATTTTTGAAAAATCCGATGTAAATGAAGCACTTTGGCTTTCTCTGGTTGATCCAAAGAAACTTAGAGGACAGAATAGATAAATTATCCCGCAATATTATTATATTGCACTTGCCAATATGCTGAAGTCAAAGAAATATAAAGTGATTCACAACGTAAAATGATGCACAGTTTAACAAAATCGTCTAATATCGGCAACTGAAATGCACAGTTGAGTCACATTATTGTGACCACATGTCAACAGCCCGTAGCCAATGACAGAAAGCATGTGACGTGAGCTGGTTTGGAGAGTATATAAGGTGTGCTGTGGGCATTGTGAAAACGTTTTGTGGCTCTAAAGCGTACTCACGGGTCTACTCGTGTAGCTGTTTTGTCCGAGTGAATGGCCCGTCTTATCTGGAATTGCAATTTCCTGTCTATACATGTACTTTGCAAATTACCAATCAAGATATCTGCTGTGTGCTTTTTTTGTTTTGTTTTTTTAACACAGACTGTAGAATATTTGTTTCAGTTTGGTGTTTTTACGACCTCCATGTGCAACTGGATAGTCGATTCACAGTCGCCTGTCCGTAATTTGATGACACTGGTCCAGCAAAAGAGAGAGACAGAATCATAAGACCAACAAAGCATCTATGCTTCACTAGGATTTTAACCCTGACACATCTAAAGTGGAGGAAGCGTTTAGATCTCAGCTCCAGTGGGGCTGTCTTTTGTTAATGGATGGAAATCTTACCCAGAGTTTCAACCCGTTTATTGTGCTGATCAGTTTTATCAAATATTCCATATCTAGTACGAAGTTGGTGCAAGGCTTTCGACGTTTGCGCCTAAAAGAAGTTATTTCTACTCGAGTAAAATTTGCATTATGATTAATTGGTTTTCATTGATTGTTGTCAAGCAACGTAAGAAATCTTTCAGAGTTTAACACTGTAAAACAAGTTTTAGTAAGTGTTCATGAAAGAAATACGGGATTACGCCATATAATACAAATTTTGAAGATGACAATCCGATTTTTGGCGTAAATGTGACAAGGATGGTAAGTCAGATAATATCCGAAAACTTGAAAAAATTTTTTTTCATCGTCCTGGAGCGGGACGATGAAAAAAAAAAAAATAAGGTATTTCTTGGTGAATTATTTCTTATAATTTTTAAACAACCTTTTGCTTTGAGCTAGTGAATCTGCAGATACTCCGACATTATTTTCATCGTCCCGCTCCAGGACGATGAAAATTTTCAAGTTTTCGGATATTATCTGACTTACCATCCTTGTCACATTTACGCCAAAAATCGGATTGTCATCTTTAGTAAGTGTTATTTGAAATATATAGTTTGAAGAAATTACTACGAGAAACACGGATAAATATAATCTGTTTTTATACAATCATTCTTAAAACATTTTGTCTCAATAAGAAACTAGACGATAAACGTTTACGTATTTGAAGTAATATACAAATTTATTATATATAACATCTTGTGGAAGCAGTAATACTGTGCTTAGACAACTTCATTTGTAGAAAATTGATATACATTAAAATTACTCCGTAGTTAAAGTTGAAGTCTAAATAATGCTCATCGAACAGATACTTCCATCAGAGACTATGCCCAATAAAGTGTGTGTATCAAAAAGTATTGGAAAATACTGTTACATCTTACAAAATCCTGACAGATGTTTGCTGTGTCTGATTAAAAACAGAGCAAACATCTGCCAGGATTTTGAAATTTGTTTGTAATTACCTAAATGCAACTTTAAGGAACGTAATGAACTATTGACCAAATCATTTTATGAATTCAACGCTTTTTAATTAAGATGTATCAGCGTTACACTCACAATTTTTGGTGTCAGGGATTCTGCATTTACTACTAAACAGAAGACTTAATTCTTCCGCATTATTTTGACTTCAACATTAATTATGGAGTAACTTCAAACGATTGACATTGAAATTACACCATAGTTAAAGTTGAAATCGAAATAATGCTCTTCCAACAGATAACTGAGTTAGCGGCTATACAATATCCACCTCGCTCAAATTTTAAACTAGTAAAGTGCTGCTGGTTAGCTTTCGAACACCGAGCTCGAAGATCAGAGTAATTCATTTCATAGAGACAATTCGGTACATAACTGCTGATCAAGCTCCAGTAACATCCATGGAAAACAGCAATCACTAGTTTAAAGCGGCATATAACAGTGATGTTTTTTTTTTCTTATTTGTAACTGAAACTTATAAATGAGCAGTTCGTGAGGCGGAAAAAAGATGTTATTCACTGTTTTTGAGATAATATCCTTTCTGCATTCAGGATTCTGAAACAAGGTCATCACCCCTTTTTGGGTTTCCTTCATCATTGTGTGTGTGAGGGCGCACGCGCGTAAATTATCCCTGAGTTCAACTCCGAAAACTGTGTTCCGCAAAACAAATCATCTACTTTCACCGCTGCTTTATATTGATCAATTTCGGAAATATGTCAGATATTACTTTTTCTACTACAATCAGTAATCATAAATATCTTACACGGACTTATATTAGTGATAAGAACTGGTTCACACTTTCTGGAAAACGTTTTGCAGTGTAAATCGACAGAAAAAGTATATAGAAAAAATATATAAATAACGCATAAAAGCTTCATTTGGTACGCATTTATTCTATTTAAATTGGGAAACGATATAATTACTGCAAAGAGTATAAGTCCATAATTTGAACTTTCACAAAAGTAATAAGGTATTTCTTGGTGAATTATTTCTTATAATTTTTAAACAACCTTTTGCTTTGAGCTAGTGAATCTGCAGATACTCCGACATTATTTCAAATTTCATACTGCCAACTCCAACGTGGTATCTTCATAGTCTGTTCCTGTTCTGTGAAATCCAGGAAATAATACCTCAGTTGACCAGCTGTGGTCAGTTGCTCCTGAAATGTCTAAAGCTTTTAGATTTCGGGTATTTTGCAACATTTCCAAATATAACTAAAACCGTCATTTTCAAAAATAATAAGTTCCGCTTCTTATTTCTTGCAGAAGAGACATTGGTTTTATTGATATGAACTTCAACTACATTCGAAAGTTTTGCTGTCTGTTGTGCTCTGTATTAAGAAGTAAACATAATTTTATAAAGAGGACGTACGTCTGTTTAGGGTTCATTTCCCGGGTACTGGCCCACATCAAATAAAAAGGTTGTCTTCCTTCCTCTTACTACCTCGCTTCCGTGTCACTTTCTTATCCGACTCTCTAGCCGAAATCTCCTACCTTCCTCCAAAAAATATCTAACGCTTAAAGAAGGTCAACTCTCATAGAGATAACGCAAAACAGGCGGCAACAGCGCCACCACATCTTAAGAGTGGATATAGTCTGCGGGAAAGTTAACATTCAGGAGCAAAACACATTAGGGGGACTACGGCAGTGAATCTTTTCATTGATCCACGACAGTTTCCTTCGATCTGATGACAATTTGCATAGAGCAGCTTTTTGTTGTTGTTATTGCTGTTTTCTGATATCCCACCCATCCCTTATTTTGGTGAGAAAAATATGCAATAACATTAGTATTACTATTTAAATTAAATTTCAGCATATATTACAGTTAGGCCTAAGGATCCGTACAAAATGCAGACATTCCCTAGTATTTGGCATTACTAAAAATGTTTCTGAAAAATTGAAGAACAAACAAAAGCCTTAACAAACCCGATTGGCGTTACAAAACTAACATATCCGATTTGCGAAGTGATTTTGCTACCGAGAAGGTAACAATCACATGCTGTGAGTAGCTCGGCTGACTGTTCTTTACCCAAAGAATTGAAGTCAAGGATTGAAGTCAACAAAAATACGCATGCGCTGTTTGCTCTGTCTGCTCCGGCATCAGCCTGTAAATTGGCTTCTCTGCACTGCATTTTATCCTTGAAGATATGGCATCGTGAGTTTCGTCTCGCTGAGCCTTCTCCTCGTTAGATATTCATTGTTTCCTCTTTCTAAGGGTTGTTTAAAACCTGGGTTCAGACACTCCTTCCTAAAATCATCTACATATGATCTGATCTGATCAGTTTAGGCTTAACCATTACATTGCTTAGTTTCAAAAAGGAGCTCCATGTGATGGATCTATCAAGTATTCTATGAATGCATTTAACTTTTTTGTTACCAATGTGCAATGTATGCGTATAGTATTACAAATTAACTAAAAAATCGGAACGAAAGGTACTTGCGAAATTGATCGATTGGCTAAAGATAAATTTAATATCCATAACTGTGACGCAACCCGACCCAAATGAAAGTGGTTGCTTACACCACAAAAAGTTAATTTACTAATAGGAGCATTGTAGTTCCTTTCATTAAGAACATTAAATTTAAATTAAAAAACACATTTATTAGCGAAAATGTCTTTAAACCAGCAATGTGCATTCGTAACGTTAATCGATTTTCGCTTATATTTAGCCATTAGAAGGTTTGACGAGTCTGAAATAGTGCGTCAGTGTTGGGTTATTATTACCTTATGGTTTTGCATTTCCTCTGCATAAGGTTTGCGCAAACAGTCCGTGTTATTACAGCTTTAAAATGATTATTTAATTGAATATATTCCGGAACTAGTTCCTTTGCCTATTTTCAGTGGATATAGTCAGGCTGTAGTGAGCATGACAAAGTGATACACGCAAACAGAGGAACTACGAAATTTTTATCATTATGTGAAATCCTGTATTTTTTTTCGTTTCGTTTTAACTGCGAAATTTGCTACGAAATAAATCCTAAAATATGTAGTGTACTCTGGGCAAATAAAACAAATATTTTAGCCACTTGTTTTATGTAGAGAACTGCAACGATATGTCTTAAAAGGTAGAATAATATTCCCTTAAAAAGGACGGCAATCATTGTATAAAATATCTTTGCATTATAGTTCATAAAAGACTAACAAGTGCTTTTTTGATTTGTACGTAATCTTCTCCCATATGCATATCAACAAAACAGCAGTAGAGGGAACATAAATGTGTTTTTATTTTTTTTTCTATTTTTATTAATCACATTGTTTCTCCATTTAGGTGCAAATATAACAATTTCCTAATATGGATCTTTAGGAAACTTCCAAAACAAAATAAGTACACCATTAATAACTAAAGAGACAAAAAGTTAATATAATCCGTGAGAATAGTGTATGTCAAAATATTTAATCATGCCAAGCTTTCGGCTTCTAACGGGAGGCTTTATGGAGGGTAACTTACTCTTGAACAACGATCCGTTTGCAGTTTAAAAATAGACAATATCACACATATTAAACATATATATAGCGCACTACGAACACGTGAACCGACAAATAAACTTGCTGATGTGATCGTGATCACAAAAGCCAAATCCTTCGACATGTGTTCTATTTAATATGATTTTAATAATTATTGCCACTATATTACTCTTCTAGTCGGCTGCATCGTAGAAACAAAAATAATTCCGCACAATTCTTTATTTGAAATTTGGCACTGTTTTTCGGCAAGGTGCAAGAAATTTATTCCGCTATCGCAGCTTCAAAATTTTTATATGGAAACTTCCTTTAGCTGTGTTAACAAACATTAGGCAATATTTCAGTGTATTTTTAAATTATTAATACCGAACACTTTTCTTTTATTGGTCGTCAGAGAATCATTCTGTAACAGCAGTATTTCCACACATTAAGGCTTTACGGAAAAATCCGCCCCAGGAAAAAGTCCTTTTTACTAAAACAAATATTTTATGAATAATTTCCGTTCCCAGTAATTCTTTATCCTCATAGAGAGCTACTTGCTTGTGATCATATTCTCTCAAGTTTATATCTAAACAACAACGTTGAGTTGTTTCTCGTTTCAAGTAAAATACCAAATGAATGCAATATATTGCATTCATTTGGTATTTCAATTGTAAGCATGCCATAAGCTTTACAGACGTAGTCCGAGTTACCGTTGAGTGCGTTCGCGGCGATGCAGTTTAAAAAATTCCTCACTTCAATTTGAAATGAACATATCAACAGAAAATCTGTTTCAACAAATTTCATGCTTTCTCATTTCCTTTCTCTAAAACAAATATTGCATTCATTTGGTATTTCAATTAATAGACAGATTTCGCTTTTCAGGATTTTTTTATATATTCGTCTTTAGTGCTATCTCTCATATGACAGAAAATGAATTTCAACAACTGAAAAGTTGAATTTCAACAACTGTAATGTTTTTGTATTTTTAATATCTACGTTGTAAGTAACATTTTACACGTAATGTTTATCACTTTTGATGAAAAGATTTCTCTGCAAAGTTTGAGGCGGTGTATTCTTTGGAGCGGTCAGGGTGAGGCAAAAGCACGTATGGTCAACGAGGCTGGTTACTTTGTGCACGAACCTCAATAGACAATTACTTTGCTGATTACACAGTTGTCTGGTCTGAATAAAACGTGCGTCACACTCAGTGATGTATTTAGGAGTAATTTATATCTGTATCATTACGTTAAAATATGGCTAAGGACATTAGATAAAGACATGTATGACTGCAACAGAAACAGGCAGGTCCTTCAAAGAAGCAGAAAATTTAATAACGAAACTTAAAAGCTGGTCCAATTGTTTCCGTGAACCGTAATCAGGTCGTCAAAAAACAGCCGAAAAACTTTTACATGCAACCGATTTGTAACATCCCTTAGGATATTTAATTGTGCAGCCTGTAGGTTTCGCGTGCAAGGGAGTGCTGGAACTGTTCGATGTACTCCTCTTGCATTGGTCCATTCGATACATGGAAGTAGGAATAAGAGGAGACGTTGTCGCCAACTCTTCCCATGCTAGCAAAGTGAAGCCGAGTTTGTACGCTTCCGCGGTAAAAGTAACACCGCCAGCTTTGGCGTGGTTATCCTCAAGATGCAAAAGCAGACGATTTTCCGTTGGAAAGCATTAGCGAGACCATGTTCGTTTTTTTAAGATTTTACATTGTCTTAAATTATAAGCGAAATGGAAAAGCAGTGGAATAGGTTTAAGAAACTCTTAGGTTTACATGAAAGGAATTTCAGTACAGAAACTCAGATTTTCATGCAGGAAATAAGATCTGAAAAAGCGTCTTCGTAACGACTGAGACGTATATGAACTGACGATTTAAAATGTGTTTATTCTAAACATAATTTTATAAAACGTTTAAAACCTTTCTCTGTCTTAGCGGATTATCCTAAAATATTGTTTATCATAGAAATTGTAACGGTCCAGCTTCAGAGAATTTGTATTATGAGTGAAATTTTCAAAAGATCGCACCTTAAAGGGAGGGAACATTTCTGCCAGCCATGTTGTGTGGAGTAAAATTAAAGTAAACAACGACGTTCCACGTATGTTTTACTTGAAGAACAATCATGATTGTTCTTAAGCAAATAAACAAATTGGGGGGGGGGGGGGTGTTCTCATTGAACATTACTATTAAAAAAAACAAAAATTCATGAAATATCTAGATTTTATTTCCAAGCCTTTATAGAAAAAATGGGGATTCTGCTCGCTTGTTCAAAGAAATTGAAAACATCAGACTCAACATATGATGTTACTGGGTCTACATTTTAATTTTTATAATTGCTTTAAGCACTTGACTGATTTTAGTTTCTTCTAATGAAGGTAGGAAATTCCAACTGGTTCAGTTAGAACTGTGGTGGGCTTCAAAGATATGAAAGCAAATAATTTTAAAAATACAGGCCTTAATAGGAAGGAAACCTTTTTCGGGGGAGTGGGGAAACTTTTTATTTTTTTAAAGGGTGCAGTTTCAAAATATAGCAAGAAAATATACAATTTATTAGTTTGTGGAAATAGGATTTACAAGTCCTGCTGATAATAAACTAAATCTGACTTAAAAAAATGTCTTGATAAAAACAGATTTACATAAGCAGCACAAATTATTCCTACTGTAAGATCTCTTTTAAAAGAAATCAAACTGCATTCAAAATATTATACTTCCAATACACATCACTATTAAGAGAGGCACATTCATTTAAGTAGTAAATGAAACATACCTGTGTATATAATAAAGATTTTTAATTTGGTTTTTGAAATATACGTATACCATTTATGAGCAAGGTTATATTTATTAATAAAGAATTCGTTGAGGATAAATCCTGCAGTTTGTTGCTAGCACAACATGTGTTCAAGAATAGAAAAATCTGATCCCATAAGGTGTGGTTAATCAACACAACAATGTGATTAATTTCAGCTCTAATGACAGAGAGCATTTCTAACAGCAGCCCATATGCTAATGCACATTTAACCTACATTTTCTGGCCACAAAAAATAATGGATAACTAATCAGAATTGCATGGGAAATATACAAGTGCAAATTTTCTGCCATCAGATGCTAAATCATCTTTACTTTACTGTTGTCCATGTAACATCTCCAGTACCAAATTCTGATTTCCAAAAATTATGCTGACCTTTTAAGCAGAAATGGTAACAAGAAGGACTTTATATATCAACAGAGAACCAAAAGGGGAAAGTTTAACTAGAGCATATATGCTGTAGAGCATTAATGGCATAACTAATATTAGACAGAAAAAGCAGATTATTCATGAGAGACTTAAAATGCATGAGAACATATACATGCATTACAGAATAGCAAGTATATCAGGTAAAGAAAACATTTGGTGCCAGAAGTGAATGAAATATATGACTGATAGCTTATTTATGGAATATCAAAATAACTGATGATTCTAAAGTGTTTACTGCTCTGTAAAATGAATAAGAGGTTATGACGTTTCAGAATACCAAAAATATGCAGGTGGCCAAAGAGAATCAAATCAATTTTTGGAATGAACAGAAAATACAGGCAATTTAGAGATGTATGATTGCTGTGTTAATAATTATAATGCATTTCCATATATTATGAGAATATTTCTTCAAAAATCAAAATGTGCATACATATGTTTATAGGGTCATATCTTGAGAGGCGCCAGAAATGCAAACCTTCACTGTAAGGTACTCATGTTCAGTCACTTTCAAATGTTTCCTTGTTCATTTGTCTCTTACTTCTATTCTTTTTTTTACTCTTTTAAATATCTGTGCACTCTTTGTGTTTCAACTTTCACTTTTCTCATCTACTGTGTTTAGTATCCCCATTATTTTATGTTTCACATACAAAGTGGTTTTGTTGTCATTTAGGAGATATTAACAGTGATGTTTTGCATTGTCATATAATTCCAAGAAATGTTTAGTGCAGTGTTTCACATGCAATCGTTACTGTTTTAATGTCCTCTGCTAATCCAGAGAATCTGTATTTGTACCGCAAAGTTCAGTTTTAAATAAAGGAGTTCCAGTTCTATTAACTTATCTTGTAGCACACTATTAAAAACGCGTTGTCTATTAGTTAAAAATGAGTATTTACTAGCAATGGTCAAATCTGCAATTTGGTGTACTGGTCAAGCCGTAAAACAGGAAAAAGAAAAAGATGAACTTTTGGTAAATGTAGCTAATTCCTAACCCCTATCGTTGTTGTTTATAGTGCAAAGTTTTTGGATATGAACACTGTCATAATTATAGATGGATTATTAATAATTAAAGATGATTATCTTAATAATGTTGTTATATTGAACATCCTTTTAAACGTGGTTCAGTAATGAATACCTCTCCGATTACATAACCTGCACTATTCCAGAAAAATTTGCTACAACTTTCGTAAACAGATTTGTATAACCTACGTAAAACTAGCGACTTCTTTAATTTTGCTACAAATTTAGAATATTACATAATATGGTATAAGCAAGCAAATCCCAGCAAAATATACAGTTGTCATTCACAGTAAATTGCAATCGACGATTGAATCCCAAAGAACTTATTTAAACCTAGTAAACGGAAAATAAAGTGATATTAACTGGTGGAATGACATACCTGGTATTTCCTTTTTAAATTTATTTGCACAGCTGAATGCCACGCAGGATCCCATGAAAACGAAATATGAACAAGCTAAAGTATGTTGTCAAACACAGAAACAAACTACGCTGACAAACCAGTTTAACGAAAATTATGAGCTTCTAAAAATCAGAAATGTTCAATGCTTTCCTATGGAAGACACGACCAAGACGGTAACCAAGCACGCGGAGGGATATCATAGCAGTTAACAGGTCGTCTTCAGAAATCTGCGACCACAGCGTCTCCTATATTTCGTACCTCCATGGTCACAAGTATCTGAGTGTTAAGAGCATCGGAAAGTAGTCTGACAGGAATCTTAATGGAGGCAACTGTGCTGCCATCTAGCGTTGTTAAGCATATCACCAGTCGTCCAAGTAAAATATAATGTGGACCAAAAATGATGATTTCTTGGAAATCCAGCCCTTTTAAGCGCACGCGTATTACAGCATTCATGCATTCTTTGACGTCAGAAAAACGTGAAAGCAAGTGTAAAATTTTAAAGAAAGCTAAAAGCCGCAAATGTGAAGAAACATTTGCATCCTGCTTTCAATTGACCTTAAAATCTGCCTCCTTTTCAGCAAAGATATGAACAAAAATGGGGAGTAACTTATTTTATTGGTACTATTGCGCCCTATTAAATACAAGCTAATATTTTATATAATACTCAATATTTATAAATTTCAAATCTTATTTTAACTTTGAAAAGCTTAATGAAGATGTCGCCCTCCTTTTTACCCTGCAGTAAAATTTTGGAAACATTAATTTAAAAAAATATATGTAATAAATCTCGTACATGTTATTTGCAGAAGTTACAACCTTTTTGCAACAGCGACGATACCTTTTTCTCTAAAATATCGTACTGAGTGAATTTGTTCATTTCCATAGCGGAAGGAATCACGTTTTTAATACACTGGTGGAGAGTGAGAAAAGAACACCAAGAAGGAGAACTCTGATACAAACGAAATTTATACAGCATAATAACGGAATACAGAGGATAACGTGATCAAAACATTATGGCAAAATACAGCTGTATTTGCTGGTAAACTGAATAATAACATTTCCATGTAACATGGTTAGTACGAGGTTGAATCGCCATAAACTGCGTCACACTGTACAATTCTGGCATGGAGTCTGTCGTACAGATGTTGGATGTAAGTTTAGGGTATTGAGTTCCAAGCATCCTCAACCTGGACGCGTAAATAGGGGATGGTCGTGGCTGGCCGTGGAGACAGGATAAGTCGTTGGCCCATAAAATCCCACACGTGCTCAATGGGGTACAAATCCGGTGAACGTGCAAGCCATGGAAGTTGTCTTACAACCTGAAGTGCATGTTGCGTTGCACGTGCGGTGTGTGGGCGTGCGGTATCTTGCTGGAAAACACCACGATGGGACGATGTCACAAATGGCACAACAACGGGCTGAATGATGTAGTTGATGTAGGAGGTGCTGTTTAACGTACCCGGTACAAACACTAATTGTGTACGGGAGTGATAGCTGATTGCTCTCCACACCAGGAGACCAGGGGTATGCCCTGAGTGTCGCTGGCGGATGCAAGAAGGGTGAAGACGCACCCCTGTGTGTCTGCGAATAGGCATACGGCCATCAGAGCGTCCCAAGCAGGATCTGCTTTCATCGCTGAACACGACAGATCGCTATTGCGTTTTCCAGTACAGACGTTGGCGACACCAATGCAGCCGTTCTTGACGGTGGGATGGAGTCAGGGATACACATGCCAGAGGCACACGCGCACGTAGTCCTGCATCCAGTAGACGACTGTGGATTGTTCGCACAGTTACCTCACGTGCAACGGCCGCTCGGATTTGCGTAACAGTGGATGTTCTGCTTGACAATGCCGCTCTTCTTATGCGTCGATCGGTCCGATAACCAGTCCGTCTGTGACTCCCGGTTCTAAGTCTTCTCGTGTGGGAATGTTTCTCGGATCATCTACGCCACCATCGTACCACCACCAATACTTTCCGTCCAATTCGCTCAGCAATTCAACGATACGACCAACCGGCCTCGCGGAGTCCGACTAGACGACCTCGCTGAAAGTCCGATTAATGCTAAAATCGTACACATCTTCCATGTCCAGGAATTGCAGCTTCTTCAGAGTCTTCGCACGTGCCCGTACGCCGACGACTGATTACATTCACTTCGACGTACTCCTTAAATACCACCAACGATAATTTGCATATTATTCCGTGCTGCGGCATAAGCGCTCACCAGTTTGTCCCGAAATTAACATCACACCTGCGTAAACTCGACCCCATTAACATATATAAATTTCATGATCGTCCGCCAATTTCTTCTTGGTGTTCTTTTTTCACTTTCCGCCAGTGTATATCATGGAACTTGCTTTCTGAAAGTTACTCTGCATATACTCATTTTCAAAACAGATGGACAGTGTATTTTTGTCATATTAAAGGAGATAGGTATGTTATGGAATGAAAGACAAAAACCTTGAACGCTAATCTGTTCCTCAAAAAATACATTAGTAGAAGGTTGTGTTATTTGTCAATTCCAATTCAATAACGTCATATCGTTATGAAGTATTAAACATCATATTGCAGAGGTTTTCCAGTTATTACTTTTGTTTCAATGTTTTCAGAAGACGCTACATCTGATTTAATTTAGGTTTGGTTAATTTCAGCCGATTTGCTGTCCTCCAGGCTGAACACTATTCACGGATTCAGCTGCTGAAAAAAGGATTTGCTTTGTTTCGGACGGTCCTTGGAATAGAGGAGCCGGAAATACACTGGCGGAAAGTGAAAAAAGAACAACAAGAAAGAATTGGCGGACGATCATGAAATTTACATATGTTAATGGGGTCGAGTTTACATAGGTGTGATGTTAGTTTCGGGACCAACCGGTGAGCGCTTACTCCACAGTACGGCATGATATGCAAATTATCGTCGGCGGTATTTAAGGAGTACGGCGAAGTTAATGTAATCAGTCGTCGGCGTACGGACACGTGCGAAGACCCTGAAGAAGCTGCAATGCCTGGACACGGAAGATGTGTACGATTTCAGCAGTTATCGGACTTTGAGCGAGGTCAACTAGTCAGACTCCGCGAGGCCGGGTGGTCGTATCGTCGAATTGCGCAGCGAATTGGACGGGAAGTATCGGTGGTGGTACGATGGTGGCGTAGATGGCCCGAGGAACATTCCCACACGAGAAGACATTTAACCGGGAGTCACAGACGGAATGATGAGCGGACCGATCGACGCATAAGAACAGCGTCGCTGTCAAGCAGAACATCCACTGCGACGCAAATCCGAACTGCCGTTGCACCTGAGGTGACTGTGCGAACAATCCGCAACCGATTACCGGATGCAGGACTACGTGCACGTGTGACTCTGGCATGTGTACCTCTGACTCCAGCCCACCGTTAGGAACGGCTGCAGTGGTGTGACCAACGTCTGCAGTGGAAAACGCAATGGCGATCTGTCGTTTTCAGCGATGAAAGCAGATTCTGCTTGGGAGCCTCCGATGGCCGTATGCATGTTCGCAGACGGACAGGGCAGCGTCTCCACCCTTCATGCATGCGCCAGAGACACACAGGCCCTACACCTGGTGTCCTTGTGTGGGGAGCGATCAGCTATCACTCCCGTACCCAACTAGTGTTTGTACCGGGTACGTTAAACAGCACCTCCTACGTCAACAACATCATTCAGCCCGTTGTTGTGCCATTTGTAAGGTCGGTCCATCGTAGTGTTTTCCAGCAAGATAACGCACGCCCACCCACGGCACGTGCAACGCAACATGCACTTTAGGGTGTGAGACAACTTCCATGGCCTGAACTTTCGACGGATTTGTCCCCCATTGAGCACGTGTGGGATTTTATGGGACAATGACTTATCCGGTCCCCACGGCCAGCCACAACTATCCCCGATTTACGCTTCCAGGTTGAGGATGCTTGGTAATGAATACCCAAACTTACATCCAACATCTGTACGACAGACCCCATGCCAGAATCGCACTGTGTGACGCAGTTCATGGCGATTCAACCTCGTACTAACCATGTTATATGGAAATGTTATTTTTCAGTTTACCAGCAAATACAGCTGTATTTTGCCATAATGTTTTGATCACGTTATCCTCTGTGTTCCGTTATTATGCTGTATAAATTTCGTTGGTATCAGAGGTCTCCTTCTTGGTGTTCTTTTTCACTTTTCGCCAGTGTATAACTTTCACATTCCATGACAGAATTGTTTTTTTATAAAGTTTCTGGAAAGGCGTCCGGTTGATGTACCTAAATAGTGTAGGAGAAGAATAAAAAGAACGTAAACCATCGAAATAGTAATAATAAATATCAGTTGTTATACGTGTCACCCAACTAGCTATATTGAAAATAACTAATTTTTAACATAAGCCCCTTGCTCCTTGTGTGAATATGATGAAGCTTGTGATGTATGGAAAAGCATTAAAAGCTCGAATTATACAAGAATTATCATATAATCAAGAAGTTATAAGAGCAGTAATAATAATTTGAGATTAGAGACACGTTCATATGCATTTACATGTCGAAATGTGAAAAAGTAAGTGTGATTATTGAAGAAAGATAGCCTTCCGGCATTATAGAATATATACTGAACAATTTTGAAATTATAAGAATAAAAATATAAAGCTATAAAATATAAAACTGAAATTAATACCTCAGATTTTCATTACTCACGTAGACCCAAGTGCAAAAGTGTCTTCAGTCTTACCGATACAACTGCTGGAGGACTTTCCGTCATTTAAAATAATTCGCTAAAGGTGTTAAACTGATTTAGCGAAATGAAATTTTTGTTTTTCCTGGGTATTCGCATTAAAACTTAGCACCATGTTCGTATGTATTGTTCCTTCCAAGAATTGAAATTCTAAGCAAATGGCCAGGTGTAGATTAAAGTTTTTTCTGTCATTCTTTTATTGTACGATTTTTTCAATCTGACATCTACTGGCTCTTCATAAAGCTTCGAATACATTTTCCTTTTCGACAAGTGTGGTTTCAGTAGAAAAATATATTTCATAGCCGGTAACCAATTTTACTTAAAAGAAAAGTGCAAGGGAAAAGTTCAGAACGAAGGTAATTTCTTAAAATAAAAGCGAAGTCTATATCAAATCTACCATAAATAAGTGAGCTTACCTTCCACTAAGGAAGGATGTAGTTTCCAAAGTAACGTAGATTTCCCTTCAAATTTGAATTGAATCGGATAAATGTCTCAATTTGAAAGCATGTGTTCTTAAATCCTTAGTGGGGTACATCATACATATGTAATGCAAATGGTACGTTTTAATTATGCAATTGAACGAAAAATTCAAATGCGGACTTTTGGCGTTAGGAAACAGTTGATGCTGAGAATTAAAAAAATCCCCTGTATATGTAAAAGTTCTTTACATTTTGCACATGATTTAAAACTAAAATATTTTTGTTCTCAGTCTCAATTCATTTTATACACTATATAGGGCGTCTTACAACGGCAGCACGTGCACAGTCAATAACTGCATATTATATGTACACTGTCCTAAAATAATAGAAATACAAGGGTATTTATTTTCAAACAACCATTTGTCTTATTAATTAAACAAAACTTCACTGGCTATTTCATCTTTGCATTGACAAAATTATGATGTGAGATCGTTCTGTTTTATGCGTTTTCTCTCTTACTAACACGAAAACTCGTGAAACCTAAATTTGTGAAATGTTAACATGTAATTTTATCTCTAGAAAATTAGACAGACATTTATAAATGCATATTTCGTGTCATTTCGCACTCTGTTACAAGAAATTTATTTTGACTAAATGGGATAAATTTGAAAACGTATCTTACATACAGCTGCCTAGTTACATGTTAAAAATCATTTACGAGACCTGTATCAGCATGCATCACAAAATATATAGAAAATGATGAAATTCGGGTATCCAAAAAGCAGAAATGTTATAATTCCCAGGAAACAGTAGAAAGTGTTCCTCCTATGTGAAGCTAATACCGATATTGTAAGAACATCATATGCTCTGTACAGACAAATCAAAATATAGCACAGACAGACCATTACATGTTCAAAAACGGGTTTCTTTTAAAGGAATTTAAAATATTGGGAATCGAGGAAAATAACTGAATCTTTCAACGTAAAAGAAGGAATTACAGCTTGCTGACTACCAAGTAATCGGCAGTATTGCATCTCAGATATTAACCCCCTAGTTTCTTTCAAAACCGTTAAATCGCAAGAAAACAATGAACATATTACATAAATGCATAACCACTTCAAAAAGTCTAGTCTCCAGCCAAGCTTGAGATCCATCTATTCGTTATTTTATTGGTCCGCACTAGAGCAGCGGGGACCAATTAAAAAAAGAATAATACCTATATTTCTTTGAAAAAAATGCGCGTTGAACGTGAGAAACAGTGATAACAGTTTAGCAGACAATATTTCTAAAATGTAAGAATCTAGCTGCCTTTGATTTCTTTTTCTGTGGAAACAACAAAAAAAAAAACACAGGACGATCTATTCTATACAGCTCATTGGATATGCATTTATGATATAAACATTTTACATTAAAGCACAATAAATTTAACACATAAATTTAACGTCCGACCTTCATCGGCGACGGGTGTTGTGAGACACAAGTTCCGAACTGTGTAATCTGATTTTTACTGCTGTGAATGCGTGTATGTGTTACATTCCTCCCCCGCTCCATTTTCCTGCAAAATGTTTAACCACGAAAAAATATTTGCTTTGTGTGCACTAAACGCACGTGCAAATGTTACCAGTACACAGTGCCCAGCGATGGTTTCCTCTTCACCTCAGCTGCGGCGCTTAAACTCAGTGGTTTGAAAACATTTTGTTATGTTACGTTCGTACCTGACCCCCGAAATGCTTTCCGTGTTTAACCCTTTAACAATCATAACGCCCAAAACGCCCGTACGTACAAATGAGCATATCCGCCCAAAACGTCTATCTAGATTCAGTCAGATTTCCTACTCTTACTTTCTTTTTTTAAATTTTCTCGACTTATCAGGGATCAGAAAGAGTCACATCTGGTCACTATTGTTGTTAATAAACGAAGAAGTGAAACAACAGACAGTTTCGCACGTTATGGTATTTAGAGTGATACAAGGTGTTGCGGTCATGGTCGTTAAAGGGTTAACTCTGGATACGAGATAACATGCAAGAAATTCATATGCAGCGTTTAAAATATAATCCTTCTATGCATGCCTGCATAGCAAAAATTGTACGTTCAACAGAGCACGTAAAGTGTATTAATTTATTCCAAACTGAAAATAATCGTAATGTAACCATATTAGAAGTTGAAAAACAATCCGCGTGTTCAACTGTTAAAGCGAAATACATGACCTTATGTTTTAGATGAAAAAACTTAAAAAGAAAATGCAAATAATCTGCACTATGCGGGAATGAGCGCTGACGAGCAGCCATTTTTCGGCCTAAGTGTGGGATGACAACACATGCTGTCTGTATCCATGTCACAGGCGTTACTATCATGGCTAGACCTTAAATGCAGCTTCAGTGATTTTATCTGAGTTCCTTCTCCGAAATATGTATTCCGATGGAAAAGCTTTGAGTCCCCATGAATCACAACCTGTCTATCTAGCAGAATTAATCAAGTACATTAACTACTTCCAAGAACAAGGCAATCGATTTTCTGATTCGTCCATCGCTCTCGAGTGCGCACCATTGCGATAACGAATTTGAACGGACCTAAAGTTAAAAGTAAACCGGAAAGACCGTTTGTGACGATATTGTTGATTTAGAGGTAGCTAGATGAGTACGTCGACGACATTGAAATTTGGATAAAATTTTGAAAGGGTATTAACACCAGTTCAGAAATCCACCTTACAAAAGCTCAAGTTAATTGTTTGACTTATTTAATAATAATTACTTCTTCGATAAAAAACTGCGCTACTATGAAAGACTTTGTAAGTTATACTTCGGATTTAGATTCGTATACACTGACACAATCCCTATATCGATAAAAGTCACCGGACACCCATTCAAAAGCAAATAAACAGATATGCTGCGCTGTGAAGATGCGCAGAACAGCTACAAATAATATAAACACAAACCTGCAACTTTCAGCGATCATATCGCATTGTGAGGTTGAGAGAAAATTACGGGACGGGAGAGAACTGACTTTGAGAGAGGAAAAAATGTTGGGTTTTATATTAGTGGGTAGTCCATAAGAGAAACCGAGAGGTGTTTAAATATACCCAAGTCAACGGTTTAGGATGTACTTCCACGTGGAAAAAACATGCTGTGCCTGAAACAGCAATGGCAGACAAAAGAAAATCTGTGATAGAGGACGTCGAAGGCTCAGGAGAATCGTTACAGCTAATGGACGGAGTATTGCACAAGACCTCAGTATACATGTGGGTAAAAATTCTAGACCCTCGGTATGTACACGTACCATTCGCAGAGTACTTAATTCCATGGGTTACCGTGATAGTGCGGCTGCTCACAAGCCTTTCATCTCAACTCGGAATGCTACTCGTCGTTTATCATGGTGCAAAAAACATTTATTGTGGATCGTAGATCAATGGAAACGGGACCTATGAACTGATGAACCCAGATACACGATCCATCAGCTTGATGACCGTGTGTGGGTCTGGCGGCAGCCGGGGAAACGCTATTTATCCCAGCATACTTTTCCTACGGTACAGTTTGGAGCTGGCAGTGTACTCGTGTGTGGGTATATTTCATGGTATGATCCGTGCCCGTTGATTATCGTGGACAAACCTGTTAACCAACACGTCTGCCTGGATATTCTGGACAATTATGCCCTACCAGCTCTGTGGCAATACTGTAGGGCAGAGTCTTGTTGTTTGCAAAGTATTGCCAAGATGTAAAAAGAAACTCAGGTGAACTAATGTAGCTGAAAGCTGTTAAATCTTTAGGAATTAATACCGCACTGCCTTTGCGAGTAGTAGACGTAATATTTTTCATTCAGTTTAAAAAATGTAATGGACTCTTGGAGCTGTTAATTCGAGTAACCTTGATATTTCGAAAAATTTTCCAAAATATAATCAAACTTTTTTTTAATAAATTTTGAAAGCACCATACCAAAAGCAGGTGTACGATGAAATCTCCAAAAGTATTGTATAGGTAGCTTTAAGTGACATAATTCCCATATTATGAACTAGAGATAAGTTTTCATTAGTATTTGCAAAATTCCGTAAGACATTACTCTATAGTATAACGATCTAAAAACCTGAAAACGTAAAATTTGACACTCGAGAAATATTTCTGAATTTCGATATTTAAACAGAATGTGTGGAAGTAATTGGTTGAATTTGAACAAATACACTGACAGATAAGTGAATAGGTTTTGTTGTGTAATCAGAACCGTACTGAACCTTCAACGATAAATACAAACGCTTCTCTGCTTTCCAATGAATGGGCATGCAAATCTAACTTTACTTTGGAAAAAAAACGAGGATTATTGTTGTATAGCATTATGCTCTGAAACCCTGGGCAGAAGAAAAGTGTTAACTGGGGACTTCAAGCCGTTTCTACATGAATAGTATTGCAATGCTCCAGTCACATAGAAATAATTCGCCATGCCTCATAAGGTTACGCGTAAGCACTTGTGTAATACTTAGCAGTTCGAAACGACGGGCGTTTCTTGCAGTTATTTTCTTCAGCTCCATCTCGCAGGGAGCTGTTTCAGGTTTTCTAAGAAATTGCGTATAATCCTTGTTAGTACATCAGTGTCGAAGACACATAGTGACAAGATTTAAACCCACAGCAATGAGATTTCAACTAGGAGTGACGAACTTCGACGAGAAAAAGCGTTCAGTGTTGCTGAGGAAGAGTCAGAGTCGCACGAAACCAAAAGAAATAGTTGAAATACTATTAATGATCAATGAGAGTATAAAATTCCTTAAAAAAAAAAAGAATCTGATATATCGCGATTTGTTATGATCACCATGTACATTTACACCAGTATCCCTATCTGCGATACTTTCTGCTATTAGAACAACAATTCAATCATTCGAACGTTCTTAGATAAATTCACGTGTAAAGTATACCCTCAGTTTCGCACCCATTTTGAACATTATTTGTTTTTAAGGATGATCATGATCATATGTAGAGGATTTTAGGAAGGGAGTGTCTGATCCCAGGTCTTTAACAACCCTCAGAAATAGGAAACTAGGAGATTTGGGCTAGAGCACCTGATAAGAAAGTGGCACGCAAGCGATATAGAAAGGGGGAGGAAGACGCACTTATTTATTACCGGGCGGCAGTCCCAAGGTCCAACGGCTTAACGTGCCCATCCGACGCACGGTAGATATTTAGTGGATCGAGCGTTCGTATCTGCTGGGATCGAACCTGAGGCCCTTTTCGTGGCAGTCACGAACGTAGCCTGCTAGGCCACCCGCGGTTCAATTTGTTTTTAAGGAGCTACTCTTTCAGGTAATTTAGAGCTGAAAGCCTAACATGCTGATGGCCAAATGTGAGCTATCTCTTCAAATTTATCTGGTAACTGCAAGTGGATGTATGTTCTATACATATATACTTCTCTCCACACCATAGTTATGGTTGAAGCATTAATATGTTTGTTCAATAATATTTTAACGCAAAGTTTAACTGCTGCTCCTCCGAGCATTCAAGGGATAGAATTCTCAACCTCTAGATTCGCTAAACATGAATGCCGGTTGTTTCGACTAGCGAATCCTATGAAACTGATATTCAAATATATCGGAAACTTGAGAATTGGTCGTTGTGGTTGGTGTAGTGGTTAGCATATCCGGGTGCTCTCTGGGAGACGCGGATTCGACTTCCGCTCCAGGACGACGAAATTTACCAGTTGTCGAATATTTTCTGACTTACCACCCATGTCATATTTACACCAAGAAACAGATTGGCATTTTCAAATTTGTATGATGAAATGACGTTATTTTGGAATTAGAAAGTTAAAATGTATCACATGATTAATGATGCGCATTTCATATACAAGCTAAAGCTCTTCAAATTAGAAGAATTATATTTACAACGTAACTTGAATTCAGAGCGGACGGTGGTCAGTAAATTATGGAGATAAAATTACTTTTAGTTAAATACAGACACTCTGTTCTGCAATTTTATGTCTGAGTTAACTTTTTTTAAATTTAAAAGTGCACTGTCACTCTAAATCAATCAAAATCTACGTTGTGTCGTTTTACACAAAGATGCTGTTTAGTGATTTGGCAACAAATGCCTGACAGAGCAACAAACGTGCGAAATTCTTTTTAAATAATAGGTATAAAATACTATTTGATATTATTTATGTTTTTAATTTTCTGTTGGAGTCGTGGCGGTAATATTATAGCCACAAAAACGGAGCTGTTATTTTTGTAACACATTGAGCTTGATTTCAAAATTGCCTGCCTGACTAGACATTATCGTGTTAGATAAGACTATCAGCGGGAGGTTTATTTGTTTTACTGTACAAAATTCAAATAACGAAATTGAGTGAAATAAGGTCTCTACGTTTTTCTTCGTGCCCAAAATAAATATTGTTCGAGCGATGTCGATGATATGGACATTAAGAAATTACATCAAACTCATGAGAGGTGGTATCTGCATGACTATTTATAAATAATTTCAATTTTCCAACAGAATATAGGACGGCATCGAATAAATGTGCCCTAGTATGGGATTGATTTTCAGCATTTTATTGAAAAATAGCATATCCGTGCTTACAGCTAGGGTTTCCGCATTAATATTGACTGCTTCGTTACACTATAAAAGCCTTTCCTGTAACAATATAGTACCAGCGTACAACAAACGGATAGATAGCAACTGCATTTATGATATCTCATCACGCTATGTATACATTATGACATTTCAATTGTATTATTCTTTTTTTCTATGAAATCGGTGAAACACTTTTAACTACAAATTACATAATTTGTTTCTGCCTCAAAACTTTTTTAACACGTACGAAATTATTAATAACCGATCGGTGTACATTAAGATATGTAATGATATTTTGTATTACCTGTGTTTCATGAAAAAAATATACAGTATTATCTAAAACATCAGTGCGTTTCATATGCTTATATAACCAAAGGTGTATATCGCATAGATTCCATATTCTACCTTTTCTATATTATTGCTAGTACCTTTAATATCAGCTTCGCAAGAGCAAAGGACTGGAAATTGATTTTCTAATATTTTACGAAGGTATAACTTTGCACATTAATGAAATGGGTATTGTATGACAACTTTTGCATCGTTGTAAGGAATTCAAATTCATGAAAACTGATTTTTTTTTACTCTGAGCTTCAATAACGGTCGATGGTCATATTAAGTGATAGAAAAGTAAATTTTTTTTGAGGAACACTGAATGGACGAAATTCTTGCTTCGATTAAAATCTACGTAATTATTAAAATAGAAATAGCAGACCATCGATTTTAAAATTACTTCAGTTTAAGATCGTTGGTTGGATATGAGAATTATGCGCCTCTTCTGCATTTTTCGTCATATAATCCGCGGATTATCTGTTAAAGAAGTTACAAATTTAGGTCCTTAGGCTTACACACTACAGCAGATGTCATGACGCTAAAAAAAACACGCTTTTGCGGCACTTCGGTTTAAAAATCCACATCGTATTTAGCAAGATATGTCGTATGTTTGGAAAATTACCAGAAATAGCTGACAAACAATCCAAAGCAGTTTTTTTTATTTCGAGCATTTTGATAGGAATCATGACGAAAATGATGCGATGTTATTTGGTCTCTTGGACGAGCACATGTTACTAGAATCTCAGTGTATCACGTTTTCGTGGCTGCAGCATTTTTAAATACGGAACTACTATTACGGAATTTAATAACTATACTACGCTACATTTGAAAAAAAATTACTCATAATATTATCTCTTTATCCATTTGAATAAAGATTAAATTCATTAAAAAATGACCTTTTTTTTCTAAATATGAAAATGGAGTTTTCCTCAGTTTTTGGGCTCCTGGGTCATCTGTAAAGCAGATCTCTTCAGTGCGAAACTTCAAGTTATATTCAACATCGTGGGTACCGAATTTATGGCGATTTCACTCTCACAATTTCACGAATTGTTGATTATACGAAGGATTTTTCTCCTTAATTTCACAGAAGGCGGAATACACAAAGAATAATACAATACACCTCTGAGGCAATCTACATCTCAAATTGTGTACTACAAGATTTGTGATGATCATAAAGTTAATAAAATCGTTGTTTCTGCACGCCTTCATATTTACTCATGCAACATAAATATATATGAATCTGAGAAACTCCAATGAACTTTCTATCAGGTTCGGAGGAGTTAAGCCTAATTCGATGAAAGACTAAACTGCACGAAGAAGAAATGCCTGTTATAGTAAACGCATAGTGATTTTGCTCGATATAATACCAATGGAAAAGAATTCAACCAAATTGCCTCAGCGGAGAAACCTTTTTCAAACATCAAAACCGGTACACTGCAAAAAAAAAATCCTATTTTGGATTGTATAATAGGTGATTTTTTGCGAAAGCTTTCTTGAACTACATTAAAAATAAATCAATACCTCTTTTTCAGTGTAGTGGCAAGAGTTCCCAAGCACATCGAAGTAAAGCTACTGACTGCTGATATAGTTCTGGCATTTTTCTGTTTCAAAAACACCGACTGTACAATGTAAGTTCGAATTTTTTTAAGCAGTGATCCAATTGTTATAAATGGGAAATCTTATTTCGCTGAGGAAAAACGGTGGAAATGTTTTTCACTGGAACTGTAGAGATAACTAAACATCTATTTTATGTAGCCCTCACTAATTTTAGCATATTTCCATAAACAGTCTCAAACAACTGCAGTCTGTTCCATGGCTAGATAGCTCGCTTTTCAGGAAGCTGTATCAGTAAAGAAACCAAACAAAAAAAAATTTATTTTAATGTAATATCATTCATGAATACTATACTCTAAACGTATTTCAAATATTAGCCTCATAACGAAATTTTGCATTTTCCTGACGTATTAAGTCTCGGAAATTTCACGTTTCTACGAACTATGCTATTCACTGAGTGGCCACTTTATTATGACTCCATGACAGTTTGAAGCAAATGACCTATGGCGGCACGCTGTTGCCACCCGAGGGCGAGGCTAGTATAAAAAGGGAAAGCTTAGTGCTTGCGGCAGTAGTAGTAGTGATTTTTGAATGACGAGATGGGTAAGAAATGCGATTTCACGGACTTTCAGCGTGTAATGATTGTAGCAGCTCGCAGCCATGGAGCGAGTATCACCGAAACCACCGCATTCGTGAAAAGTTCGAGAGCAGCTGTTGTTAGAGTGTTCAAAGACTGGACTTTCAGCCAAAAAACTGGGTCTCTACGTGCAACGTGTGGTCGTCATCGACTAGCGACTCCTCGGGCGGAACGGAGAGTGTCCAGACTGGTAACAGACAACAGAAATGCAACAGTGCAGCAAATTACAGACTATCTTAATCAAGGATTCCCACAAATAATTTCTGCTCGCACTGTTCGCCGTACACTGCATCGGATGGGATATGGCAGCCGAAGGTCTGTTCGAACACCTTTGCTGTCTGCATTTAACAAGAGAAAACATCTGCAGTTCGCACAGGAGCACGAGGATTGGAGAGTCGTAATTGGAAACAAATTCTGTGGTCCGATGAATCACGTTTTCAGTTGCACCAGCCGATGTCCGAGTGAGAATTTGGAGGAAACAGCACGACTGCATGGACCCCAAATGCACTGCTACGACCCTTCAAGCTGGTGGAGGCAAAGTTATGGTTTGGGGAATGTTTTCCAGGCATGTATAAGGCCCTTTAATTGGTGCTGATCAACGTCTGACTGGCACATCATATCAAACATCTTTGCGGACCAAGTGCATCTTGTAATGTGGATGGTTTATCCCAATGGCGATGGCTACTTTCAACAAAATAATGCGTCCTGCCATGGTTCTCGTATTGTACAGGATTGGTTTCAGGAACATGCCGATGATTTTACTTTGCTTAGGTGGTCCCCACAATCTCCAGCTCTAAACCCCATTGAGAATTTGTGAGATGAAGTTGAACAAATCATCAGACAGCTGGATCCACAACCCTGCAATCTCACATTTGTGGAAAGTGCTATTCATCAAACATGGTCTCAGATACCACAAACCACGTGGAGTCCATGCCACGAAGAATCGACGCAGCATTAAACACAAAAGGTGGCCCAACGAAATACTGAGGGTGTGGTCATAATAAAGTGGCCAATCAATGTATATGTATTGATGTCCAGAATTAACGAACAATGAAAATTCGTGAATATTGCCAAAACGAAACGACCACTAAGAGGCATTTTGCTAGTATCTACAGAAAAAAATATAGTCTTAAGATGACCATACGTGACTATCACCATAAATGACCATGACCATCTATAGCCTCAGATGACCTTACGTCATGAAATGAAGCTGGCGGGCAGGCGAAATTTTTTTAATCTGTTGTGAGAAGGTTGTGGCAATGGGAACTTGAGTTGGACTGTTAGTTAAAGAATGGCTTCCACCATGGCTTTGAAAAATGTTTACGGTGGACAAATATCGATAGATTGGAAACAGGGCAATCGCAAGCTTAGGTACCAAGATGGCTGAATTTGTTGAGGCAAGAAGTATCCAATAACTTGAGACAGCACTGGGTACCCGAAAAAACAGCAGTCCTGAGCAAATACGCTCACCAACCAAAACAAGCCAAGGCCACAGGTAACTAACTGTCTCTAACAAATCGTCCGCAAAGGTAGTCCACAATTTTTCAACTCTCGCAGGATATTTCCTCTGCTACAAGAACGACGATATCGAGACAAACTATTTTCAGACTTCATGACACATTTCTGTATACATGATGGCCAACGATTTTCACCTTACTTGCATCATTGCAAAAGAAGTGTCCGTCTAAAGTGCTCTCGACAACAGCAACGCGGAAACCCTGATCCTGTGCTCTATTCAGTGACGAGTAGAGGTACAGCCTGAACGTAGTTTGTAGACGACAGCCTAAAAAACGATTCTTGACGGACAGACGTAATCTTCTTAGCTACTCTTTTTTCCAGGATGCAACCTGACTGCTGCACGCTACAAGAATGACATCTTAGATCCCTATGAATGACCCTTCAGTGCATCTGTTGCGTAGGCCACGAATACCTGGGGAGCGAGGATTTTAGCAACAAGGAGTCACCCACGTGTTCTCCCTACATAAACCTGATATAAAATATACTGAAGAACAATTGAATTAGAGACAGCTGGCGTTATGCAAATGTGGCGCTGTGGGCGACCCTGTAAACGGAAACGACATGACGTATGCAGCGATCCAAAAATATAAGGAGTGATGCGACGGGAATCAGTAAGAGTCGGACGCACTATGGGTAAGACGAAGGATCTAAGCGCATTTAATCGTGGGCAAATTGTCGCGGCCCGACGATTAGGTCATTACATCTCGGAATTCATGCAGGTACTATGATTTTCACGAGCCACTGTGTCACGGGTGCACCGTGAGTACATCGAATCCGGTAAAACCATCCCTGCAAAGGCCAACAGCCGTGGACAACAGCGTGTGGATGAGCAAGGTCATCGTCAGCTAGCTTCCATTGTAACACCGGATAAACGGGCCACAGTGCAAGAAATCACTCTGCAATTTAACGCTGGTGCACTAAAACGTATAAGCAGCCACGCCATCCAGAAGCATATCCTCACTAGGAGGTACAGAAGCCATCGTCCCTCGAAGGTACCGCTGCTGACCGCACATCACAAGGTGAAAATATCAGCATGGGCGCTGAAACATCGCCACTGGACCCTCGACACGTGGGAAAATGTTGCCTGGACTTATGAGTCGAGATTCACTTTGGTACATGCGGATGGCAGTATACGAGTACGGCGCAAACCACATGAGGCGATGGATCTTTCTTGCCAGCAGGGTACTCTTCAAGCTGGTGGTGATGGCATTCTAGTCTGGGGAATGTTTGCGTGGACTGATATGGGACCCTTGGTAGGTGTGACATCTTACCTCACAGGTCAAAGTTACCGGGATATCCTGGAACACCAATTGCTCCCGTTTGTGCGTCTTCAACATCCCACTGGGGTCCTCATCTTGCAACAAGACAATGCACCGTGCCATCGCTCCCGAATTGTATCCGAATGGTTGGATGAACACTCTGCCGACGTGACCTCGCTTCCTTGGCCAGCTAGATATCCTGACCTGAATCCCTTCGAACACATCTGGGATGCCATCGAGTTAGATGATCGAGGCTCTGACGCCCCTCCATCAAATCTTCGTGAACTGTGGGAGCTTGTTCAGGGCTCGTGGATCCGTATGGCTTCCCAAAGCTTCCGGTGTTTTGTCGAGTCCATGCGGAGACTTATCGCCGCCGTTATCAGGGCGAAATGTGGTGCTACACGTTACTAGACAGTTATCTCTAATTTAATTGCTGTTCAGTGTATTTCGGATGTCCTGAAAAGAGCCATTGAAAGTCGACACTCCGTTCTTCGAGTTCTTTAGGACTTCAAGTTCTTTTGGACTTCGATGCACTTTAGTGGAGCACTGGTGTTTATTGCCCCAAATTCTTATTCACAGCCTGGGAACCAGTAAGAGGTCTCATTGCACACACAGTGTTTCTGTACGGAATAATTCCACTCTAAACCGCGCCAGTATGCACCGTTTTGGACTGCCGTGCGCAAGCTTCTTCCTCATGTGGGGTTTGTATTTCTTTTGTGTTATGTTTTCCAGGGTTATCAATACATGTGCATGAGTATCAAATGTCATTTGATAATTTTAAGCTGATTTTCCAATTAAAAACTGCATGCTGATATAAATTCCTGCTCCGCCAAGCATTTTACATTTCTACTTTACGAAATAAATTTTTTCACTGGAAAACCAATTATCTTACATATTCTGATGTAAATTATTAACCTTCAACTCTGTTTTAAGTAATTAATCGGATAAAATATCATTTATCGGTGCGTATAAATAATATAAATCGCTTTTTGTTTCTATCAGAAGTAACATCGATATAAATGTCAATAATGTGGGCCGCCACGGTGGCGCAGTGGTCTAGGTGATGGCTACTGATTATTGCTCCGAAAGGGGTCCGGGTTCAAATTCCGGTCAGGGATGAAAGTTGTGTTTGTCTTACGGTACTGGCTCTCTTCCTTTACTGGAACCAGCAACATTAGGGACGGGCGACTGCTTATAGCTCATTGAGTTGCTGACGGTGGTTGGTCGTTAAAATTCCAACAAAAAACCCTAAGTAATGCGTTACCAATTTCGTTTAACTTTTTCAATGAAAAAAAAACAGGTGTAATATTTGAGAATGTTGTTTCCCTCATTATATTTTCATTAATAGTAAACGGCATCTGAACACTTACTTACATAATTATCACTTGTAAATCCTAGCACATTTATATAAACATTTCCTGAGATAAATTACACTGGCAAAGAAAAAGTCAAATGTGAAAGAATCGTATCGCAGATGGTATCTGAAGAGCCTTTAGTCCAATGGGGTGATTACTCCGGATCCTGCAAATGTCGCGCGATTGGAGAGTACAGAAAATAAAATATTTAGGGGATTTCCATACCAATTAAAATAATAATAGTATATGGTAATAATCATAATACTTTCAGTTATACCATATATCATCAAAAGTTCAGACAGCAGATATTTGGGGAAGTGCAGAACTTGTTTTTGGTATGTGATGCATATCCCCATTGAGGGAACAGAAATACTACCATATACAAACTGCTGCTTTTTCGTCAACTGAAACGGATCTTACCTAAAAGACTACTGAATTGTTCTGAGTTCAAATATACTGCTTACTGGATAACTTCTTAATCCAGTAAGCAGTATATTTGATTTCTTTTTAATTTTGTAATATGGCCCTGGAAATTTTTGTGTTTATGCTCAAGGCTCTTACGCGTCACACATAGTTTTTATAAGAGACAACGGCTCCCAATAGTAGATATCCTTAACTTGAATTGGTTTTGCCGTTAATCATTGAACAAGAAACATCCCTCTAAACGAAGAACGAAATTTGCATAATGCAATAACACAATTCTTGTAGTACAACCTTCTTTTTCGTTTATTGCATCCTGTTCTTTGTATGAATATGTTTTGGCTCTTTTTCTGTCAGCTACCATAGCACAGGAAAAGCACTGCGATTATCTATTGCTTTAGGAACTTGCAAATTTTTAGATAATTCTAGACTGTTGTGGTATGAAAACCATACGAACCTGAATCCTTTTTTCTGAAGAAGTTTCGTCTTCTCTTTTCGACCTTACATTTTTCAGGTGGAAAGATCGATATTTTAAAACTGCTTAGAGTAAGGCTGAAACATTTCTTTCATCTCCGACATTCTGCTTCACAGTAAGCCGATGCTTGCTGTTGGGTCCTACATACCACTCCCTATAATTCTCATCCTGGTTTTTACTTTGAAAAGAGCTTCGGTCGGTGACATTCTTGCTTCTCTGTCCTTTTTAGAGTATAACTCAGTTACACAAATAAATACTTAATTTAAATACCCAACGAAACAAAGTAGTTCAGGTCACATATCCTGTGTTATTAATCCTTTATCGTTTTAGTGTATGTACAAATATTCAGAAAATTAGTCTTGTTCACATAATCACTGACAACAAATAGGAAAATATGTTAGAAAATAAACAAGGAACTAATAACACCTTTTAATGGTGCTCCAAGAGTACAGGATAGTTACTAAAAATATTCATACCCGATTTTAATGCTGTCGTCTGTTGGGATGTTTTATAGTTATTAAGGAATGTACATTTCAAAAAAGCATCGCTTGAAACATGTGTTAGGCTTAAAGCAGGCATTCATTTTTCAGCTGTCTTCAAACGTCACCAATTTAACACTGTTTCTTATAACATTCTACTACAAATTATAATTCCAGACTTCTGGCATTTTTAAGGACTTTAGGACTTCCCACTTCATATTCAAAATGCAAGTGTGCCGAAACCACATGGTTTGGACATAAAAGTTCACACAAATGTTCTACAACCCGTGTCTAAGCTTTCTTCAAAAATAGTTAAATTTCCATTCACTTCTAATCTGATAACCCTGATGTGTTAAATGTTACTTGTTGGATGGAAGTTATCATGTGTATTGAAATTTAGATTATGTGTATTGTAATGAGTAAGGTATTTTTAATAGTAGAAAGCTGTATAAAATCCAAGATATCAAATATTCTCGTCCAATAACTTCACTTTAAATATGTGCTTCCATTTATGATTTATTTCACTTCAAAATTATCCATGAGTACATAGATCTTATCTGTCGTACGTATTTCTGATATCATGCTTGTAAAGTTGTAGATCTCTCTTCTTTCTAGGCAATAAATCTAGATTGCAAATAACCATGCATCCACCAACTACAGTGTCTAGAAATTAAATCTAATAACGCAATTTTTTCTGTAACTGGAATACTGTTCAACGCAGTTTTCTTGTCACTGGAATAATGTTGGACACAATTTTCTTCTGCCACTGGAACACTAATATCTAATTTTCTTTAGATGGTTTTGACCTATGAAGGTTTTCGTAGCCCACCAATCTTTTAATCTGCTCGAATTTTAATAAATCTGCAACGCAAGGTCAGAAAGTCTGCGACGCATTATATTTAGCGCTACGATTAATGTAGTTTTCGGTCGGAGTTAAAGTAGTCAACTTGAGTTCAGAAAACTCTGGAATCCACTTTATGTGACAAGCCTGAAAATTACATTTAAGTTCAAAGTTCTGAGATATTTGAAAACTGAGGTGGGAGACAAAGGCAATGAGACCAAGTAGTTTTTTCAGTCATTGAACTACGAGAATTAGTGTAAATATTTGACCTGCTTTTCCTGTACTTGCCGGAAAGTATCAGAGATTGAAGACTAACAACTTGATTTCACTAAATATATACGGCATTATCATTAATGAGATCAAGTTCTTTCTTTAAATTATGTTCTGTTCAGGACATGTGAATTACATGATATGACTAAGCATAGAAGGCTCATTTTGTTTTCATTTGTGGAAGTAAGGAAACTAAAAATTGTTTGCGAAAGCATTTTGTAACCATGGAAGGCAGCGATTATTTTCAAACTAAGAAGCGAATAAAATGTGAGGATTGATTTTATGTTGAGTTATGGCAAATTAGGATATTATAATGCATTCCTTTTGATACGCGTACCTTTCCACAGAGTACGCGTATCATAGTATGGATTTGGTGGGTGCAGGAGGGACGGATGGACCGACGTGAGCGATTGCCGCAGCCGCGGCGCACCACCGAACGACAGGACCGGCATGTTGTGCGGCGGCCATTGACGGCTCGCCGCGCCACATCACGAACGTTGGCGCAGGAACCAGGGTGTGTTGCGCCGCAACCTGTATCAGCACGTACCGTTTGACGTCTTCAGGAGAGGTAACTAGTCGCACTGCGCCCATTGCTCCAATTACCATTGACGTTACACCACCGGCGAGTGCAGTGGTAGTGGGACGTTGAATGCCGTACCTGGACTACGGAATGGCACGACGTTGTCTTCTCCGACGAGTCCCGTTTCTGCCTGCAACACCACGATGGTCGGATCCGCGTGTGGCGACACCGGGGCGAGAGACTGTATGACGCCTGCAATATGCATCGGCATACCGGTCCTTCGCCTGCCGTTTTGGTTTGGGGCGCAATTGCATATGACATCCTCACGCCTCTGGTACGAATCACCGGTACACTCAACAGCCACCACCACATTTCCGACGTTTTGGAGTCGGTAGTCGTCACTTACCTGCAGGAGCTGCCAGCGGCCACATTTCAACAGGACAATGCGCGCCCTCACGTGGCACGCATCGTGCAACAATTCTTCACGGCCCACCACGTGTCACTGCTGCGGTGGCCTGCATGTTCTCCCGATATGTCGCCCATCGAAAACGCCTGGTCGCTGATCTGCAACCGAGTGGCACAGCGAGCACCACACACGGCTACGCCTGATGAAACGTGGCAACGTGGTGAGGCACCCTGGACCGACATACCTTACGCTCACATCCAAAGCCTTTTTCATTTGATGCCGCGGCGCGTATCGGTCGTTTTTTCGAGCCATGAAAATGTATTATAATTTAGTTTTCTACACAGAATATGGCGTAAAGAGCGCATGTATTTCACTAATGTGGCATATCAAAAAGATCATATATTTTTATCTCTTGATACGTATTACAGATTTCTGGACTACTTTTTGCACTGCAATAAGCGGCATAATTTCACATTTTGGTTTAATGTGATATACCAAGAGAAATTTTTTAATATATCAGCAGTGTAATATCACAGAAACAAATTGTATTTGTATTTAAAATTATCATTGGGCAAAAACTGCTGAATATTTTTTTATTAAATAATTAATAATGCCTACTTTCAAGAAAATAATTCCAAAATAATATTTTCCGAATAATTTTGCATTTTAATTTGGGGTTGCATTCTAATGCTTTATTCTGTAATGCTACACCAAAACATTTCATTTTCACTTGCCATGAGTTCATTTAAACAATCAATGTAAGGATCATTGCTTTGATCTGGAAATAAAAATTAGGGTTACGTTTTCGGCTTCGCACCTTTGCCCTTAGCAGACAGGCTCGTTTCAATTTGCCTCATGGAGTGATACATAGCGCCACACAGAATATGCCAAAGTTAAAGTAGCTGGCTGTATGCAACTATTACTGTGTTTTCTGCTTCTGAGGTAGGTAGAGTTTTGCTTTTCACATGGGGATAATGTTAGCCTACCTGTTTTGGAGAAATGTATTATCAAATTGATAAAGCTTTTCATTTTTGCTAAATGGTTCCTAATAATAGTTTATCTGTGGGTAGAGGCTATATCCTTTGTGACAGACCTGGTATCTCATTAAGATGATCCAGACAGTGCTTAGAGCAATGGTATTTCTAACATTTCCCAAACTGAAGCTTATAAATGCGTCGTAGAAAGGAAGCATTAATATTCTGCAATTAATGAACTTTATTTTCGTAATTATTCCGTTTCCATACATATCTAGGAAAATGCTTCATTCCACATTTATATTAGTTTCCAAATTCATTTATATATGTGCATGAAGGAGGAGGTAAATTTTATTCCTTATTATTTCTCTTACTCAAAAGTTCCTCCGTGTAAAAACTTGCCCAGGTGACTTTTGACTTTCACTATGATAAATGTTTTTACCGCTGCATTATTTATTCGTACTAATAGTAGTTGTTTGATATAATTTTTCAATTTCGAAATTGTTAGGTGAAAAAGATCCGCGTCCTGCATTTGAAATTCGAAAACATGGACATTCCTTAACCAAGTAAGATGTTTAAATGGATGATTTTTTTTACTATTGTTTGTTCTTTATCACATTTTTCAAAAAAACAAATATAGGGTCTCAATGGCCCCCTGGTTTAATGAGACATTATAATCTACATTCTTCCCTGCAGGGAATCACAATAGTTTATGAAAGTTTTCATTTTCTATCATCAAATTTCTTAGATATACTCAAATCACGTTCTATTGTGTTAACAGATCAAACATGAAGGATCGATTCTGTAAAGAATTAGAGGAGACTAATTACTCTTGTTTAGCAGACCAGACATCGCTCTATATAGCTCCTATTATAGTGCAGAAAGTCACAGCCGAACAAAAGTGAGTCGTCTTACAATTTCACCTAAATAAATATTTCAAGGTCCACAAAGACTGTTTTACCTTCATAATGGAGGACCTTTTCCTTCCATTGGACTCTATATACTTGACCTATGCTTTAATACAATCGATTTCTGTTGACAGATATGTAAGCTCATCGCCCACATTCAGTAACAACCGACAAGTCTCATATCACAAGTTCTACACCTTGCTATTCTGCTTCCTTAAGTTTTCAGTACGTGAGAAATATTTTTCCCCGACTAAAATTTCTTACGGAAATGTACATTGTAGTATTTAAGTCTGTTTACCAAATAATTAAAGATAATTTTCCCTAATAACTGTGATTGTGAAAAATTGGCTACGATTTGTTACTTGCACCGCAAGTTTCAATGCTTTAATTTTCCTGAATAAGATTTAGCTGGCTTCTGATCTTCTCCGGACGAAGAGGCGTAAATTACTACCTGGAACTAAGGCCTTTCTGGTCGCAAAGTTTGAAATGCTATGTAACTTGTCACAAGGAAAAAGTAGCGCTCGCTCTATGTGTAGAAACAAAGACTCCAATTACCATCAAGGGTTTTTGTTTCACACGCTAAGAATCTATCAACTGACCATATAGGTCAGATTTTTCCGTCATTTTCTAAATCTCAATAATGGTGTTTCACCCTTTGCGTTCCCATAACTGCTGTACAGAAAAATTTCCTTTTATCAGCCCATGACTCAGCGATTTAATTGACAATGCAATATGATTCAGCTGCATTTAATTTTAATTTCTCCTTTAGTGTAATTCTTTTAAGAACAAAGTAATTCATTAAATTACTTACGTTTGCTTGAATCAAAACCAGCTCACTTAGATATGACCTGCTCATTTCACGAAACTCCATGACCGCCCTTGCAAATAAATTTGCGCCTAGATGGCGTGCATTTTGATGATTCTAAGAAGCTAGCATGGGCGATAAGTGTTAGTTTCTATCAATTTCTCTTAGAACCTTTTCCACTGTCAGCACAACAGAATGTTACACTGTTCAGTGCCATTCTCTTAATAAAATAAAAACATAATGTTAAGGACATTCAAATTTCTTTTCACGAGTTCCCCTGCAATCATGACCAGCTTGATTTCCCATTTTGATTGACAGAATAGAACAGAACAGCATATTTTGCTGTCCTAACAGAGGAAACATGCTGTTCTAACAGAGGAAACAGGGCTTTTCATTCACATGAAAAGCCTTATCAATGAATGTTCCAAAAAATTCGCCTCTGAGCCATTCTGTCCATTGATATAACATTCAGTTGGTTCATAACTTATTTTGCCCACTGACCGTAATGTAGTACAGCTTATTAATTGGATAAATGTACGCAAGTGTAAATCTAATGAAAGTTCAAACTTCTGTATATACCTTAAGGGAGACCTCTACCTCTCCAGCATGGGGGTAGACAGAATTACCCCCATCCTTTGGGGCTTCTGTCCGTGCCATTTATCCCACAGTATAGCATAAGTAGCGCTTAGTAGGGTCAACAGCCAAGCAACCGCCAAAGAGTGATTGGAAGGAAGGGGGAGGGAGGGGGGTCAGGACTGAATATTAGGAACCTCAGTGACATTACATTGATTAAAAATACACATGTTTTAAGATTGGAGTGCCTACGTGGCAGAGCCAGCCTCAGTGATAGTACTTTCCTGATAAATCTCTGATACTACAAAACAGTTCCATAAAATAAATCAGAGTTTATTGTAAATAAAATTAAAGTTCTGAGATTTAATTTTTTAATGTGTTAAGCCCTGTGTCTCTGATGAACTATGAAAAGCATTTTGCTGCTGAGAAGCAATGTATCTCACTTGTTTAAAAGACACATTCCACTGCTAGAATTATTTCGTAATTAATTGTAATAATAATTAGAGGATACATGGGACTTTTACTATTTTTTAAATATAAATTTCCGATAGCCGCCCAGCACCCTTTGATAGATGGCATTTTTATTTAAAGGTGTTTTTCAAAGAAATTTCCGTTTGTTTTTACTAACTTACTGCATATTTGTTTTATAATAATTCATGTAGAGTTCTGTAAAAATGTAGTGATGAGCCTCTTTTTTGTGTTAATTGACGAAATCTGTTAAAATTCTGAACTCAAAATGTAATTATAAACGCGCTGTAAGAAGTAAGGGTTTCTGTAAGTATTATTTTATTGATCTAGATCACCTACAGACCGTCAAGTAGCGCAACCTTTTGTACTTTTCAGTCAACAGAGCGGGCACTCTTTCCGTAGGAGAACCTGCGATTGGACAGGTAATATGATACGTACGAGGGTCTCGGTTTGAATGTACTGGCATGATTATCTTTACCATAGATCGCTAAAGTTGAATAGTTACATAACAATCTTGGATTTTGTTTGCTAGGCTAGTATATAAAACTATTTAAAACTTTGTGAAATGTATTTATTCATTTTATACTAGCATAATATCTATAAGAAGTCTGTGTTTATACGATATTTTTTCATCAAAATCTGCGCTAAAGGATGTACTCAAGATTTCGCCAAACTTTCGGAAAGGTCCTCTGTAAGGAACATAAGTTAAAACTGTAATTTCACGCATTTCGACAAACATCTCTTTTAAGACATTTACAATAAGGAGCAACGCCTACAGATACACGCATATGGATATTTCTGAGTGTATGTCATAACGTCATTTCTCAGGAGGAGAGACGACCTTAAATTATTGGGTACACAGTTCACTTCTTTTAAAAGATAAAATGAAACTGATGGTACTCTAGAAATAAAAATATTTCATTTTGTTATTTGAAATCCCGATAGAAATCGTACGTTAACGAATTCGAATACGTTCAGAAGAGATTCTTCCCGTATATTAAATAATGTTACTGTACTAAATTTGAAAGTGACGTTTGTGATCGGAGATTTTAGTAAAATGCAAATACGTCATTCAGAGTGTTCTCTACGCTGCTGGGTGCATCTAGTTAAACTGAAAGCACGGATATTAGCATAAATATTTAAGTATTATTTTCTTTTCGAAACAGACGAATGGAAAACGATATGATACATACAAGTTTTATAGATATATTACGTTCTGTTTTCTGTTTCTAGTTAGAATCCAATAACTGTTCTATAAATGCCATTAGGAAAAACATACATTTAAAAAGTCAAAATCTTGATGAATAGGAATGAACGGAAATTTGTAAATATTTTGAAGTGTTCCAATTAGTAATGTTCAGAAGCAGAAATATTTGTTAATGAATTACGTATATCCATTTGATATATAAGTCGATATCATTGTACTCTAAATTCAATATGTATTAAAATCCGTGCGTAAGAAGGGAATTATTAGATTATGCAGAAAATAGCGCGAAATGACATAGGCCTAGTATCAACTATTTGAATGCTATATGATGCAATTTGAGACGATGTCGAACGTAATAACACAGCGCAAGGAATTTTAGAAATGACGTTCCATTCCTTAATAAGTAAAAACTGAATATTTTCTTTCATTTTTTTTTTCTAAATATTTTGGTGGATTTGAAAATATGATTTATTTACATTTGACATTGAAAGACATGATTTATTTTCCTTTAAGGTATTTATTATTTATTGATCACCAGGAAATTACTTCTCTTTCAGTAAAAGTTTCATAACAAAGTAATATATAAAGTACTAGAATTCCTTACAGGCCGTTTCTAAAAAAGATGATTGAGCGCGTAATTGAGGTCTTTGAGTAGACTTTAATTTGTAATATACCGTTTTGTCAGGTAAATGCATCGTTTTGTCTAGGTATATCGTTTTTATTTAATATATCGTTTGTCTTTTATTCTTATCTATATTTGAAATTGAAAGCGTATATGTGTGTGCATGTGAGTTAATAACTTCACTGACAGCGTTTTTCTGACTGACATTCCTTCGAAATATCTAAAATTGTTCAGGTAGATTGTTTATATGTGCCCTGAATTAATCAATTTCGTTCAGTGAGATGGGAAATGAGAATTATGAGGCCGCCTAAGTAACTTTGTCTGGGTCAGAATGAGGGTATAAGACAAAAGAGAATTTCTATGCCGTGCTAAACACAGACAAAAAATATTTTCCTGGATCTCTGCAATGTACTGTATTTATAATCAAGCGGACGACACATCGCTCTGGCTATTGGTACCTTTCACAAAAAGCTTGCTGAGGATCAATTTTTCACGGCATCTTTAATGCCTTTTTAGGACTATTTTCAGATCTGTGATTCACAACTTATTAAAAATCGCCAAAATGTTTAGAATTTTTTTCTGATAAATTTAAAAAGAAAATATGTTTGCGATTTGAGAAACATGAGACATACTCTTGTACATAATTACTGCTATGCGTCTTTAACATTTCAAGATCTTTGTAGGTGTGTAATAAAACAAGTTCCCCCTGAACATACAGTTATTTTGGTAAAACACATTGCATTTATTTACGTCACTCATGTCTAAACCGAAACACTGCCAGAAACGTACTAGGTGTAATGTAATCATAATAACAAAGAACAAGGTTTTCTAATTCCTGAAATTGACTGGTGTTTAGGTAAGGGATTAAGGAATGTAATTGTCATAAAACCAACGAAAGAAGATATGTGAGTGGCTGCGGCAATAGTAAGAATTTCAGCATTTTACTTTTATCAGAACTATTGTTATTATTATTCAGATTTAGACGAAAGTAAGAAACAACCCTGACAGCGATGAAATGCGATGCAATGAAGAAGTCCATCTGCGAATGCGGAAACTATAATCCTACCTCAAGTTAGAAAGCAAAAATAAACTACAAGTGTGTTAGAGAGGGGGATTAACTTTTGGTCTAGGATATCTTCAGGTTACCTCCCACCGTGTTATACATAATCTATTTTAAAGCTCTAGTAAATCGACGTTCCCCAAAATTTCTTTACATGCAGTTATTTTTCTTATTTAAAGCAAAAAAAAATATTTTCAATTCTTTTTAGGGAAGATTCCTATGGTAAAAGCCTTAAACTCCAAACTTTATACGACTTTCACGTTGCAAGTATATAATAATGAAATTATTATGTTTTATTAAATGCGAAAAAAGGCCGAAATATTTTCAGTAAATTATAATAAAGTATATTTCGGTAAAAACTATGAATTACCAATTTCATTGGTTTTTCGCGTTACATGCATGAAATGGTTTCTTACAAATCTTAAAATGAAAATATGTTCTTCACTACCTAGTGTTTCCGTTCTTATTTTGGATATACACTATCTACCAACAAGTAATTGGACACCCCTGCAATCGAAGATAACTGCGGTCCTGATACACGTCACGGCCGCCGCCGTTAAATATCGTGTGGGAAACTACAACGCAACCAGTCGCATGCAAGATGCCACGCAGTTCGGAGCTCTCTGATTTCGAGAAAGGTGTAATCGTCTGGTATCACAGAAATGGCCAATCCATACGTGACATATCCAGCGAGTTGAAGTACCCAAAATCGACAGTGGCCTACGTGAATGGCAAGTGGAAGATGTGAGGTGACTGTCGGCTTGTGGCCCGACCCGGCAGACCCACAAAACTGGGAGTTAGAGACCGACGGGTGATAGTCAGATAAATTCGGAAGAACCGTACCAAATCGATGGGCCACATCCACGAGGAATTTCAACAGGCATCCGGGAGTGTTCTGTCGATGAACAGCATTCGTAAGAAAGCCCATCTGATCCGTTATCATGGACGTGCTGCCGCCCACAAGCCTTTGATCACCAAGTCCAAGAGCGCTGCTCGGCTAACGTGGTGCAAAGAACGTCGACAGTGGACCGTTGAACAGTGGTAACAGGTTCTCTGGAACGACGAATCAAGGTTTACCCTCTACCGTTCGGATGACAGGGTCTGGGTTTGGCGTCTGCCTGGAGAACGCCTCCTGCCGGAAAGTATAATGCCAACTGTAAAGTTCGGCGGCAGTGGAACTATGCTATGGGGCTGTTTCTTCTGGTATGGCACTGGACTCTTGGTCGCAATTCCTGGTAAGCTCAACGCCGAGACCTACTGCACCATTTTAAAGGACCATTCGCTTTCTACGTTGTGGCAGTTTTACGGGGTGGACCCATTATACTCTTAGGATGACAATGCCAACTGTCATGTTGCGAGGTCCACCATGGTTTGGTATGGTGGTAATGGAGTTAATCAAATGGACTGGCTTGCGCAGAGCCCGGACCTCAACACTATCGAGTTGCTCTGGGACGAGTTGGAACGTCGAATTAAGGGGTGCCCCCAACGTCCGAAATCGGTGAAGGAACTGACCTGTCTTCTCCAAGCCGAGTGGAAGAAAATACCGTTAGCCGTCGTACAACGCCTGGTTGACAGTATGCCCCGGAGGGTTGCAGCTGTAATCGCCGCTTGTGAAGGCTCCACCAACTATTGAAGGTGAATTAACTTCGTTTTCCTTTGCTATCACAGATGCCCAACTACTTGTTGGTAGATAGTGTATAAAATGTGTGTACTACGACATTAAGAACAGGGTTGAGATACTACTTCAGCGCCTAAGTGTGAATCATTATGTCCTCTCATTCATCAGCAGCGTCAAAGTCAATGAGCATGGCTTCCTTAATGAGTGAAGTATCTTAGAATTGTGTAATGACGGCGCAAAGTAAATTATTGCGGCCGAGTGTATCTGTTTCCTGAATTCTCTTTCGGCTCAGTGTGCATTATTAGGAGCTTTGGTTAATATTGTAAACATAAATAGAATGTCATTTATGTAATGCATTACAATGATTACTCTGGAGTTTGAGTTTATTATTTAAAAATATGTATATATGTAAAATTTTCGAGTACATTTTCTTGCCTGATTTTGAACATCTTAAAATTGCTATAAATCGCCCTTCAATGGGTCCAACACGATTGTTACACATGCTCGTATTTCAGTTTTTTTTTAATCTAATCATGAACGATTGGTTCAAAATACAGGTTTTTTTTTATTTTGAGGTATACTGTGTTGTGCTGCTCAATTGGGTCGATATAAAATAATTTAATTATCAACAAGTATTCCCTTTTTTTTTAATTTCCAAAATGTCTCAAGGAACGTAGTCGAAGAATATAAAGTCAGTTCTCTTGTAAGCGCATAAGATGACCATTCTGTACATGTCTGGGATGATATTGGCCCTGGAGGGTGTAGCAAAAGCATTATGACGTAATCCTGAAAAATGTAAAGTTTTGTGAGGGCCTTTTCAAAGATTATATTGAAATAATACCTCGTCGTGACGCTATACGTTGTCTTTGGTACATTGGTACTTTGTCTTTTGTTATATTAAACTTGCCCATTAAAAGAAATCTTTCTAAGGATAATGTTACGTGGGTCTCCGTCTTTACATATGGGGTGAAAAATTGACGCTGTTGAACATGCTATGTATTTATATTGAAGCTCCCTATACATTTCTGATTGGAAAGAATAACTGCCTTTCACTTCTAATGTTTTCAAGACCAAATTTTAAATAATTTCATCTGCAAGCAGCACATTGCATGTGTACACTGAGCACAAAAATATGCTTTGTCTAGCAGAGAATCCCTGATTATAAAATTTGGATTTAAATTTTCTTCTCCAGAGTAATGCTTCAATTTTGTCAAATCCTTTTCATGGCTCTTCTAATTTTCGAGAACAAGTGTTTCGATCTCATCAGGTTAAAGCTATTTTTGAATGTTAAAAGGAAACGTATTGCGTATGTGCATAAGTTCTACCGTTTTGTAGGCCATTTGACGTGGACCAGGAACATCAAACAGAGGTCATTGCTCTTTCCACGTTTATAAGTGAATCACGGAAAAATTCTCATTGACCGCCACCGTGAATCGAACCCAGGGTGCTTTCATTTGCTTCTGTGTACAATATATTCAGTTGAAATGAGATTCTACGAAAATCATTCAAATTCTTGGTTTTTTAACTCGTAAGTGAAACTGAATTAAATACAATCTATGACACCCATTTTAAATATAAGTATGAAATACTTTGTTATTGTACCATTCGTGTTTTTCTTCGTTTTGGTAACAAGAACCTAATTAACGCAAATAAATAATTTGAGTATTTAGTCCGATATACTACTAGATATAAAATAAAATATATATCTTAAATAAATTTGTTTGGGTATATAGTATATTAATAAGTATAATGATTTAAGGAAGTCCCATAGAGCCACTTAAAAACGTCGTTACTAAGAAAATTCTTTAAATAGAAATTAACTTAAATTCCGAAAATTTAATCAAATAAAATGAAAATACCGTAAAATATAGTCGAATTTCGAAATTAAATTGAAGTTTTGAGTAGACTTTTTCCGTAAATGAGTTTTAATCTTTTTTTTATACATATTTTCGTAGAAGCATAATACATTGCCTGAACAAGCAAAATAATGAAGGGAAGGAAACAATGACTAAACCTTACCTCTCTTTTTCATTGTCCTAATAACATAAGTACTTCTTCCAAAATAAAATATAATAAGAAATATGAAAATATAAATAGAACATATAATAACACAAGTCCTTTTCATCAATAAATATCCCATAATTCTCCTCTGTGCAAATATTCTAAAAACGGTGTCACGTTTTGTTGTTAATAGAAATTGCAACACCTTGAAGAAATGCTTGGATTTACGGAAGAATTGCAGCGTGGATAGGGCACCAAAGCAGATGCAAATGACTACGACTGACGCGCGCAACGCCATCGGAAACGTCACAAAAAGGTGTATAAAAGAAGGTGTACAGAGAACAGGTTTATAAACTTGCTATTGCTGAACTCGACGGTATGCTGTTGTTACCATGTAAACATGATGCGTAGGAGAACGTGACAACCATACGAACACCCGAAATAATTTTAAAAAAGTAGAATCGTTGGTTTCAGTGGAGGTGGTTTATCATACCGGAATATTGCTGCCCGCGTTAGGGGCAACTCAAGTGCCGTTCATCGTACATAGCGTCAATAGACACCAGAGGGTTCTACGCATCATCTTTGAGGATCTGGAGTTCGAATTCGCCCAACCGAGCTGGAAAAGGGACACTTACACCTAACGGCAGTGACGTCGCGCACAACACCATCCACGACCTTTGCGCAGCAATGTAGGATGGTCACACATCGTCCGATGTCTTCAACCGCTGTTCGTCAGTGATTACTATTATTCACTGTCCCATTCGTGTTTTGAATTGGCCGTGGCCTATATTGTCGCATAATGTCTGACCAGACAGAATAATTGCACATTCCAGCTTTCCGGTGAATAAAGCTCAAGGAATACTGTCGATTTTGTCCTTTTGTAAAGTTCTATTACTATGATTTAACGAGAATTTAAAAGCGTCATTTTACTGGCGTTCAATAAAACTCTAGATTGCTCCTAATCTTAGAATTTCCACATCTATTTAGTTTCCCAGAATTTCTGCATATCGTTAATTATAAGTTACATGCTACAATGTAATTCAATTTAGCCTTCCTCTTCCAAAGTGTTGAAATTGTTTTACCCTATATCTCTGTTTATGAAATACGTGTGAGGTATAATTATTACATATCATAACAAACGTGTACCATATTTCTTATAGGATAATATGATTCTGCTTTTACCCATTGAATTCTAAAGTGTGGTGGTCTGATGAGCTTTTTATTCGAACGGATCGTGTTCGGAATTTATTTTCCAGAAATTAGAACATTTTACTTTTGCACTAGACATGATTGGCGCAAATGGGTTTTGTTGAAATATTTACTTTCGAAATCCGTTCTTTCCGCTTTGACAAAACCCTGATTAAACTTAATGTAGAGGTATAATTTCAAGCACCAATTGGTATGAATATAAGACATATCAAACTTATTAATATTTCTTAAAAGGGGTTTTGTAAATTACTACCTCGTGTAAACATTTTACTGAATTTAAATGGCTGGTAATTCATTAAGAGTAAGACAGAATATGCTTCCACCCAGAAATTTTGTTATAACAACTTCCATTTTTTGAAATGATGTTTCTCTACTCCTTTGAAAGTTAGTATTGCTTCATATTTTGATACATTTCATTTTATTAAAATTTTTTATGTAACTTCTTAATTATTATTTCCAAATTTCTCGACACTATAGTGTAACCTTTCTGAAATGGAATTCTTACGTGAAACCATTTTTGGGCTCTACACATAGGGCATAATAAATAAAACAGAAGCACGGAAAATGCAAGTTAGACGTTTCAAAGGATGTTAAGAAAAGAAACTAACGGATATAAGATTCGAGTTGATGTTATTATGCTTAAAATAAAGACCCTTATGTAATGATTGACTGGAAATGGTACAAGAACAACTGACCACCGTGTCACAACTGAAATACTAGTTTTGATGGCAAGGACAGCAAAAGTCGGAGAAGAACACGTGAAAAATCCGGAATACAATTCCCAAACATGCCGAAATATGTTTCAAGGGAAGCGCTCAAAAGAAAAATTTTGGGAAGTAAACGCAAAGACCTTCATGGCGCATTTCAATGATTATGGTACATCAAAGAACTAATGGAAGCGAAATGTAGGATATGTGTGGATTTGGAAGTTTTTGTACGCGCAGGAAAAACCTCTTTTGAGGTAAACCGCATATTACAAGATATGGTAACGTAGAAACAGCCCAACATATTTCCCGAGTAGTAACAGTCACACATTCGATCGAGTCACATTATTGTGACCATCAGCTAATATACAGAGTAACCGCTGTGTGCAGAGCCTGCAGCAGCTAGACGGGCTAGGAGTAACTCAGTAAGATTTTAAAAGGTGTTCACAGGCATGTGGAGCCATACTGCCTGCAGTGCATCTGACAGCTGATGGAGGGTGCGTGGTGGAGGATCCATAGAGAAAACAACAGGATCGATAAGGTCCCATAGATGATCAATCAGGTTGACGTTTGGGTTATTATGGGGCCAGGGAAGTACTGTGAAGTCTCTATCGTGCACTTCTAACCACTCTCGGACATTGCTAGCTCCCTGATACGTCGCATTGTCGTGCTGTAAGATGCCATCCCCAGCAGGTATGACAATCAAAATATATGGATGTACGTCGCCTGTAAGGATGGATTCATAACGAATTCGGGTAATAATGCCTTCTACAGGTATGAATGGACACAGAGAATGCCACGAAAACATTCCCCGGGCCATAGCGCTGCCCTGATCAGCTTGTGTTTTTCTAGCAACGGTTGACGAGTGTTTGTTCTCCGACGTTTTTCGATTTATACGCCAGCGTCTGTCCGCTCGATGAAGCAGAAAACGTGACTCATTGCAGAAAGCAATCATTTGCCAAACATCGGAAGTCCATTTCCAATACTACCTTGCAACTGTAAGCCTTTTCTGCCGATGCTCTTTCGTTAGCATAATTGCAGTGACTCTTCGTCTGCATAGGAGTCCCATACGCAGCAGGTTTCGCTGAATTGTCGTTTTAAACACAATTCTGCTCACCCTCTGGTTGTTTCGGGAAGTGAATTATTCCACTGTAGCCGCTGTTATGGTTTTGGCGCGGGCGTGCAAAACCATAACAGAGGAAAATTTGGTCTTGTACGGAAGTTGACAAACGAAGCTCAGGGAGCAGGCCAGCATGATGACGTAGAAACAAGTGGCCAACCCGTTTTCCACCGACCATTTCAGACACGAGTCGGCATTCAGTTTCTCAAAGGGACGGACTAGCCCTTTGCTCTGTGAAGCCCTGTCATCTGAGACTCAAAACTGAGTCCAGTTCATATATTTATCAATTAATCAGTGTCTGTGACTCCTTGCCTAGTGGTGCAACATTAAATGTTTTCCCTGAATCAAATTATTTCATAGATGCTTCTTTTAATTCCATTAGTGAAAAATACATAACAACAATCAATTATTCTATGATTGGAACAAGTGGATTAAATTTTAGAGCTTTCAAACTCTTAGTCTGAACAAGTGTAAGGAAAGCAAATGTGCTTTACATTTTATACATAACTATTGTAGCATTTTAATAAAGCAAAATATATCTCACTATTATTCCATTTCTGGTCTTCCTTATCACAATATAAGAAAATAGCATAGGTATTCACCAGTAACCAGATGTTACAAACAGATTGTTACAATTTGATGCACAGAGACAAGTGCCATTAAAATCGTTTTGAAATTGAGTTTCTTTGTATTCACATTGTAGTCATTAAATGCACACATTGTAGTCATTAAATGCAGTCAGGTTCCATTAATTAATGTACAGATCTCTTCATATGCTCTGTGGAACGTCAATTGCTATACTTTATTGATGACATCATAAAAAAAACTATAGAGAAAATGTTTGAAAATTCTTTACACTGACTAACAGAATAAAGTATAAGGAATCTAATTTTTTAGATTAATTTGCTACAGAAAAATTCATGGGTAATAACTTAAAGGGTTCAATTTTTTCTCTGATAAATATTTCTCACCATCAGGGCTGCTGAACAGAAAAGAATAGAAAAAGAACATTCGGCAAGAAATATTTTAATTATGTTTATTTTGACAGATCCCCACCCCACCCTTACTATGCACACCAAAAAATAAGCAAATAAGTAATGCAGCATAGTTCATGTTAACAAACGTTCACTGGTCATTGAATCAATTAAGAATCTGTATTTCGAATGGTTATGCATATGTAGCTATAAATACATGCAAAAAAACAACAACAACCATTAGTGATTAGCATAGTACTAATTTTAACCTTATGACTACAATAGAAGTAATTCCCAGTAGTACACTTAGATTTTTCTTTTCTTTTTGCAGATCTTCACTATTAATTATACTGTTACATCAAAATATATCACAGCAGTGAATCTTTTTATATCAGCCACAGTGAGTAACATTTTTAATAGCACACTGTTTTGCTTAATTCACGGTTCTTTTTTAAGGATCTTCATTAGCCTAAATCTGCTTCATACAGCTGTTATATAATTTTATGTACATCCATATACTCTGCATTCTCACTTCAAAAATAAGAAATGCAGACCACTATTTGGTATAAATATTTCTAACAGGAAAAGATTATATTTCTCATATCAAATTATTCTGACCATATTCAGTTGCAAAATTGTAATGTTTTCATAATGTCATATCACTTTTAATGATATGTACTATCAAAAATATCATTATTTTTACAATATATCCAGGCCACCTCTTTGCATGAAAAACTAGTGTAAACTCTCAAACAAAAAAAAGACTGCAAAAGTCAGTGCAAAATATCGTAAAATTCCAGTAAAAATCAATTTTCATTCAAAGATTTTGATATTAGTGACAACACAGAAGAATAAATATCAACATTTATACTATCATTAACAGTATAAAAGTAATATAAATCTCTCTGACTGAGGTAACGTTACGAGAAATCTTTCAGAAGAAAACACAACGAAATCACTTCACACCATAACGTAAAATTTACTGCAATGTTTACGTTTGCAGTATTTTACTGAACACATATTTTTTTTAGCTAACAGTGCTGAAAATCTGGAATATTAAATTTTGAATTAGGGGAATGTTCATCCCTCCTTTACATAAACTCACATAGAATCTGAGTGGATAATCTAGTTAATTCGTCATCTGTAATTAGCTAGTAAGTAGTTTAAACACACTTCACCGTCACTGCGAAATTATATTGTTAACAAACTTACCTCTTTATTAATATTTCGTAACTTTCCAGCTCGCTCTGACATTATGAACAAGAACAAATCACTCCAAGCAACTCTCATCCACGTGGTCACGGTTTTTACTTCGTTTACGTAACAAAAATAACCATGGGATGAAAAATAGCAGATTTTTAATTGTTTTAGACAGGATGTACTTCACTTCCAAACTTCTTGATAATTAACACAGCAATCGGACATTGCCGATTTGACTGTAATTACTGTTCCACACGTGAATTAAATCACATCAGAAAACGTGGTAAATTCGTCATGATAAATATCACAGCAATTGGGGCGATAAAATTTTCAAGTTTTCTAATGTCCCGCTCCACGACGATGAAATTTGGAAGTTTTCTGATGTGATTTAATTCACGTATGAAACAGTAATTACAGTAAATTCGGCGATATCCGATTGCTGTGTTAATTATCATGGCGCATTTAACACGTATTATCAGAAGAATATTTCTTTAACTCTGAATTCCAAACTTCAGTTCTGTATTGCAGATAAAGCAGCAATAAAAATGCAACATCTATAAAAATATGACATTACAATTTAGCAAGAGCTATTTTAAAATTAATTCTTGTATGATAAAAACATGCAGAAAAGTATAATAAGATTTATTCTACTTACATGAAAGTTCCTGGTAGCTCGTGTTCTGTGAACAATGGTGGAACACGAACCAGTTGCTTTCGGCTTAGTTTTCCTCCATATTGATGACTCACAGGCCAAGCGAGTACTAGTTTGGAGGTTTGCATGCATCCCTCACGCTGGTCTGTAATCGGATTACCCAAACGCCAAGTCCTTCCCCTCGGTAGGCGGTAGCTTATCAGTTAGAAAATCGTTGGCTTTACGCCAAAATTCAAAGTTGACGACTTGCCTACCAGATTGGAAATAGAATACGGTGGCGCAGCGTTCACCTACGTTAACTTGGAAGGGTGTGCTTGGCTCACCCTTCTAATTTAACGTTCTTGGCTTTTTTTTTGTTGGAGATTTAACGATCACTGTGAGCAACTCAATGGGCTATAAGCAGTCACCCGTCCCTAATTGAAAGACACTGGTTCCAGGGAAGGGAGAGAGCCAGTGGGGTAAGAAAAGCACATGATCCGCTGCCCCGGTGGTGCAGTGGTCTAAGCGATGGGCTCTGATCATTCGTCCGAAAGGGGTCTGTGTTCGAATCCCGGTGAGGAATGGATGTTGTGTTTGTCTTACGTTGCTGGTTCTATCCCTTCCCTGAAACCAATGGCCCTAAATTAAGGACGGACGACTGCTTCTAGCCCATTGAGTTGCTCACGGTGGTCGTTAAACCTCCAACCAAAAAAAACAACAACCAAAAAAATCACAACATTGAACCTGGACCCATCTCGGGCGAATGGTCATAAGCCAGCGCCTTAAACCACTGCGCCACCGGGCCGGCCGTTCTTGGCTTAGTTCGACATTGCACTGATACGAGAAGTATAATAGTATTTTTTATTTCTACTCGGCTATACAGTATATTAAATACTATTTTTTATTTTACATGATAGAAAAACTCGTAGCAGTGTACTTTAGATTATTTAATATACCTATCTGCATAAAAGGTGAAGAACGGAAAGATGGGCATTGCCAACATCATGATATCGGCAATGCCAATATCGGGCGAACAACAGCAAGACTATATCATATATATCGGTGATGCTAATATCGGGGCGATATTGGCTGAAGAACGGCTAGACAATGTCAGATATATCTGAAATGTCGATATCGGCTGTAGAACGGCAAGACAATGTCGGATATATCCGAAATGCTAATATCGGGCCGATATCGGCTGAAGAACGGTAAAGACAATGTCGGATATATCTGAAATGCCAAAATCGGGCCGATATCGGCTGAAGAACAGCAAGACAATAGCGGATGTATCTGAAATGCTGATATCTGCTGATGAACGGCAAGACAATGTCGGATATATCTGAAATACCGATATCGGGCCGATATTGGCTGAAGAACGACAAGACTATGTCGGATATATCTGAAATGCCGATATCGGCTGAAGAACGGCAAGACAATGTCGGATATATCTGAAACGCCAATATCGGATGAAGAACAGCAAGACAATGTCGGATATGTCGACAATGCCGATATCGGCTCAATGTCGACTGATATTAACGACATTCAGCCGACATAACCAATATCGGCTCGATATCTGGCCGATATTCACTGCTACTTGGGTCCTTTGTTGTGCAAACATTAGTGCATTTCTTAGTGGCAAGGCATATTTGTCATTGATTGATACTTTTCTCTTTCTAAATATAAAAAAATAGCAGGATATTTACAATGCCATGCACGAATGTGGAACAGTGGCCCCTAGTAGCTTGAAACGTGCTTTGTATGATATAGCTGGCAATTGTTTTATTTATATTTTATAACATTCAGCTTATGTGACTATTAAAAACGGCCATCCATATTAAGAATCATTTATAAAAATAATACATACTATTTTACAAGTTTATCTATGTAGATTAAATTTTCATTTTCAGTAAACACAAGTCATATTATTACCATTTTTATTCCGAGTACGACCAATTTACCTAATTTACTAGAAAAATGTACACTTGCCTCAAATATAAGTCCGGGTATTATGTCATTAAATACTTCCTTCTGTCTCCTCTCAGAAGTAATTTTTTCCTTTGGGATTATAGGTGACGTAATTATAGCAGAAGTCAAACAGAAATTTAGTTTGCATAAATTCAAGACAGTTCGGTGGCACTGCAATGGCATGTACCAAATCGATTTCAAGTGAAGCAACGAGAAATGTTATGTTTTTAGTTTTTTATAATTGGTGCGATAAAATTATCATTTGTTTATAAGCATAAAAAGGCATTGAATATGAGAAATTCACAAATAATTCGTTAATATTTCAAGACGTTGTTAGCAAATGTGCTATAAATTTAGTGCCAGGTACTTTTTTACTTTCATACTTAAAATACTTACTAATCATAAACCTTTACATATGCTGGCCTGCCTGTATGTCTGAGTGCTTCTTATATTCTATTCGGAACGAGTAATTTATTTGATTAGGTCATTTTGCCGTCAGTATTCCATGATGCTATAACATTGAGTCTGGAAATTGTTTCTTCTCAAGTATTGCTCTGTTATTCCCTTAATTTAGAACAGAAAACCGAGATGATAGTTTAATCAGGTTTAAACTCAATTTACTCCTGCTGGAATGACCATAGATAAATTCAAAACTTACTACATAGATTCAACCTGTGATACCAAAATATATCTGCAGATCAGTGACATTAGTTCACACTCATCAGATTCAGTGAAGTATCAACCTGGTAAAACAGGGCATATGATACAGTTTTCTGAATCCAGAAAAAAAGCTTATGAGATTTTCATTTCATATATTGGAACTTGATAATCTGCGTTCTAGTGGTCTGTTACAATTACGGGATATCCTAAATACAATACATGATGGAACGAAGTATTTCCAGCTACGTTTTCTACAGGAGATTGTACTACTAATCTTGGGAGTCAGCGTGTATAACCTGGGAGATTTAGCCCTTGTGGCTGATAAATATTCGAAATTAGTGATTGCGTCACTGTAGTATATTCATTAGTTCTCTTTCATTCGCTGGGCCAAATGCTATGTTCGTGCAACAAAGACCACATCATACATCGACAGTAGATGAACTTTCTTGCAAAATTGCCAGGTATCTTCGAACTAGCGGTCGCTGAAACACAAGTCAAAGATATATTCGTTTTTCATCACATGTTTGATTTGGGATACCAGACAAAAAGAACGTCCCAGCAGAATGCGTTGTTATCATCTATCAATTTGAGAAGAAAATAAGAAGTGTGAAACAACAAGCTCATTCTTTTCGTAGATCATGAAATGATGAAACCCGAAGGGTAAATATAATTTTCATAGCCACCAAATCTACCAACAGCACATTCTTAGAACACTAGAAGCTGATACTTCTGTTGTTTCCATTTTGTCACGAAAATAAGGAGGTGTGAACAGCTACAATTACTGTAGTGTTATACATACGAATTGCTAGTGATTCCTAACACTCTCTTGATTTATGATGAACGATTTCAAGGATTTTCATTATTCCTTCAGCTTAACCTTCTGGTGCATATTAAAAAGTGTAAAAACAAACTTGTTGATAGAGTAACAAAACTCAACACAATAGACCAAATTACTCGCACTTTCCCAACTGGTATCATATCTCTATCTTGTAATTCGAAATTTCTGAATTTACTTGGTAAACTTTTAAAACTCAGTCAGTTGTACATATATTCCAATATTCGTTCAGCATAATGCCTCAATTTATATTCATATATTCATATCAGCTAATATCTGGCTTACTTCCAGCCATGAGGTACTTCATCCGACAAATGGGCAACAGGAAAAAATATTGATTAATTAGTTTTTTCATGGTATTCGCTGACATCACAGTTTGCACCTCATGTCTTTGAAAATATGCAGTGCTTGACTGCAAGATTTTTGAGGCACTACAGGGGTCTGAATGCTTTTACTTTGCAAGATAAACATCCAAATATTTACCTTCAAAATTACCTCAGTTACTAATTTTAAACTTTTTAAACCTCGATTCTGATAAAATGTTATTATAAACTACTGATTAAACATCTGTCGGCCATAGAACGGTTCAGGGGTTATCTTGTGCCGGAGCCAATTTGCAATGAACCCTCGTCTCACATTTACACGTGGGTTGCAAATTTCCAAGAGTTTGTTGTGTGCTTTAAAAATATTTTAATCTGTCAAACTGGAGAATCTTCAATCAAGTAAACAACACACTCCCCGTGTTATACTTATGAGGAATTTCCAACGCAAGTGAAATTTTACGTACCAGCTACTGGCCTGATTCCCAAGATATATGGGGAAAAGGAGCTGGAAAAAATGTGTGACCGTTTTAAAATAAACGTTAGAGAGGTGGTAAAAGGTTTTAGAATATATAAGTCTACTGCCAGGAGAGAAGTAAAAAGCAGTTTGAGAACCTTGAATTCCATTGTGAACTGTATCCCCACATCTTCTGCAGAATGTGAAAGGGGCTTCTCTGCAATGAACAACATTATAACGACACAGAGAACCTCATTGAACACTGGCACAGTGTCCGAACTAATGTTCTTAAAATTAGTTGGACCTTCACTAAAACATTTCAATCCAATAGAATACGAGAAGAGTTGGCTGGCAGAAGGGGCATCACACTGCTGATGATTTGACCTGCAGAGTTGCCAGTAAAAAGGAAGAAAAATTAGGAAATGTTAGCCCTGTGCAGTTTTGTTTTTGTTAATTATAGTTATATGCCCATTATTCTGGTAAGATTTAAGAAGTTCCATTATTCCGGTGAGTTTTGCATTTTGCAATCGTAAAAAACAGTTTCTGCATTTTGTAAACCATACCAGTACTTTTAGAGAGAGAAAAAAGGAATTGTCAAACTGCTTTAAATAAATTTAAAGAAATTTCATGATTTGCATGCATGACATCAATATGGTACCAAACATTAGCTATTCATAAGAAATGTCAAAATGTCAGTCATTATTATTTATCAATTCTATATATTTCAACAAAAATGTGTTTAAGTAGGCATTAATTAAATAAAATGTATAATTTAAAGAACACACAAATATCAAACTGAACAGAAGAAGTACCCTTCCCCCATATGTATTTTTCATAGAACATTTACCGAGATAATTTTTATGATTTCGGACCACCACTAATTCGCGGTACGATTTCCCGTAACATTTTTAGAGCTCCGGTACTTTTTTCTCTTTAAATTAAGCACTGGAACGGTTATCAGAGTACGGCTTTAATTCTTCGAACACGTCTACATAGGTTTGGTCTCATAAAGTCTGAGCAAATATTCCGAGGTTCATCAACAGGGCTGCAAGTTTTTTACAATGCGTTAGAAAGGCATTCATTTCACTTCAAATGCACTTACTAAATATCTCTCTCGTCGTCGTACAGTATTCAGACGCCATAGTATTTGAAGTAAACTTGCTTCATTTACCCTTGTTCTGAATGAAACAGAAATTAAAACAAAATGGTTATTTTTGAAGAAAAGACCTCAGCTCTTTAATCAAAGCCCTTTTTCTTGATAACGCACATGCTTAAAGAATATCTCTCTAGAAGAGACAAATTACGAATCATCAGGCGAACTATATTTGGTGCTTTTGTATTTAAATATATACAATGTATGTATGTAATAACTTACGGAACATTATACTAAATGTATTAACGTAATGAATTTTGCCATGAAACGATAGCGATGGAAGTTACCGCAAATATGATGATTGTATGGAATGTGCAGTTATAACACAAGAGGATACCCAAACAGAGACTGAGTAATGATCTGCTTCAGATCCATATACACCAGTGTGCAGCATGAAAGAAAGGAATGACGAAATTAGATCAAGTTTAAATTTTCGTATAGCACATCCATTGGATTTTTATGTGACAGTAGTTTTTTTTCCTCTTACGTTGAGTGAAGTGTCTCTTATAATTTGATCAGCGGTTATTTATTTTTAAAATTAGTTATATTTCTATAAAAGTTACTTAAATATTTGTTAAATCACCCCTTTTGTGGAGATATTACAGTGTGTGAATACTCAACATTTTACAAGAGTTGTGAGCAAACAATTTAAAAAGAACAGTATCAGCTTCACGTCTCACACACAGTAAATTATTTTATTGGAAGTTTAACGATCACCGTGAGCGACTCAATAGGTAAGCCCATTGAGTTGCTTCTATAAGCCCGTCAATAATTTAAGTACACTGGTTCCAGGGAAGGGTGAGGGCCAGCTGAGTAAGCCAACACAACAGCCATGCCTCACCGGAATTCGAACCCGGACACATCTCGGACGAATAATCAGAAGCTGTCACTTAGATCACTGCGCCACTGGGGCGGCACACAGTAATCAATCCTCGTTTTATAAAATAAGTTATCAGGAAACTGAAGCTATGAAACACAAAAAAGTTAGTTAGTTAGTTAATTGATTTTAGTGGCGCAAGGCCCAGGCTTGGCCAAAAAGCGCCGGACACAGAACTATCAGTTAAAGATTTTTAAAAGCGGGGTGAAATGTTTAAGAGCAGACATTCTTGGTAAAAGTTAGAAAGGAGAATGATGAGAAACACAAAAAAGACCGCATATCCAAAGTTGCTCATTTAATGCATGTTAACTAAAAAGCTACTAACACCAAATTATGTCTATATAAAGCAAATTACTCAGAAACTTGAGACGGTATCTCTGTTTGGCGCAGGGGATACTAGGGCGCAAACCGGGAGACGCTGATTCGATTCTCGTACCAGGACAATTAAATTTTCAAGTTTTTAACACTCTTGTAATTTCCACCAATAGACAGAATCAGAACTTCAAATTTGTATTGTACACTGGTGTAACCCCGTATTAATGGTCTATCTGCTTCTCCGGGCGATCACAGGATACAATTAATTCTATTCATTCAAATTTGTTATATATGAAAACCTTTGCTTCGACCTGCGATTCCGGTGATATGTTAAATTCAAATTCCTAGGAAACCTAAACTACGTCGTCCTGGCTGGTGTAGTAGGGATCATACTCGGGAGGAAAGCGGGAGACGCGGGTTCGATTTCCGCTTAAGGAAGATGAAATTTTCGAGTTTTCGGATATCATATGTCTTACTGTTCTTTTCATAATTTACACCAATTGACGGAATCACAAATTCAAATTTGTATTGTACGCTGATGTAATGACGTATTCATTGTTAAATTTGTATCATTGAGAAAAAATAGTTAAGGAATAATGCTGATTTGAAAGAAAATCGCTTTACTGAAACTTTTATTTTTCAAAAAGCAGTTGCATTTTGCTTTAGGAAAATGGATTATAGACTGCACACAATTTTATACACTACACATAATTTAATCTAAAAGTTCACCACACATATGACAGCTTGCATGATATAATTTCGTTGCAGATATCTGGTCTTGTCAAGCTCTAGATAGGTTTTCTAGTGGGAACTTCTTTTTAAGTGTATACCCAGATATGCATTTGAATCCTGGCAAACACGAATTTTTTCCTTGAATAACATCTCCTTGACAAGAGCACTAGCAGGTTATCCGTCGTTTGTGTCCCTACCATGCATCTTTATTATTAACTATATCAGTCGCTTGGTCGTTCCTACATAAAATTTTAGGGTTCAATTCTTCTATCTAAGAGGAACGACATAGATCCCCATGCAGTCATCACTGCCGAATTTCATTCTATTTTTTAAAACTGCACTAAAAGATTGAAGAGATATAATGGCAGCCTCATATCCAATATTTTCATGCATGCTGCCAAATTTGTAACAAAACTGCAAAATATACAGTGGAAGCCAAATTAGAAAAACAAAAACTATACTTCATCATGGATGCGTGTTTCCTGAAATACTTTAGTTTCAACGTAATAATCTAAACTAACAGCTTTTGATATCAAACAAACTAGAAATTTTTAAGTAAATGACTTCTGGTAATACAGAACAGGACTCTACACTATTTTCCCAGTATTTACAAATTGTTTAAAAAAATATAAAAAACTTATTTGTTTAATTATAAGAAACCCTAAAATTATCATATAACATTTTATTCTCATTTTAATTGCTAGTAATATCTACTAACAACTGCAGATCTCATGCATGACCTGCCTACTATTTACTTTAATTCTGTAGTATCTTTTACATAACTCGCATTTATGATGCAGCGAGATCAAGGCTTAATCAGATATTTAAAGTCCTTTTCTCTGACTTCCTTTGCTGTTATAATAATTAACCTTCGTTACACTAAAATATAAATATTAACTTGATATTAGGTATGAGGTAACAGCTAAAACAATAAAAAAATAAATTAAATAAAATTAAAATGGGCAAACACACATGTTAAATTTAACAGTAATATGTAAAGGAACGAAGACATCTGACTTTAACTTCTGTTGGGCAGCAAAAAATTCTTTTCTCCGTTTCACGTGCGAAATTGATTTTGATTTCATGTTTTGTTATACATCCTTCTCGAAGGAAAACATTCCTAAAATGTAAGAATTTTTTCTGGATTCCCAACGTTTTGCTGTTTGTCTTTTGCGATTAAACTAATTACTTTGGAGATCAATGGTGGGAGAGAAATAAACATAGTAAAAGGCAGAGCTATACATAATGCGGAACGTCTTATAAATGTAGAACCGCGTAACTTTAGATATGTTTCTAAACAATGCAGACTCAATATATTAACAAAGAAGGACACACAGGAATTTCCTATACCCAAATAGTTTATATTTTTCTTCTTTTTAAATCCTGCGTTCAGTATTTTCTCTTTAAAAAATGCTTATGTGAATAAAAGTCTCATTTTTCTTTTAAATTTTCTTTACAGGTTTACGTTTTCGCTTACGGGAAGTGAAGTTCCCACAATAATGAATAGAAAGCAATTAATATCTGTCTGTCTCGAGAATATTCTTCATTATTGTCAGAGATGTGCGATTACTTCCATTCCTCAATAATTTTCAGCTACTTTCCTAGTTGTTTTATTTTTAACATTTGCTTTCAGGCCTTCGTTTTATTCAAACGAAGTTATTACTGGCTATTTAAACTTGCCTTGCCAATTTTTTCTAGTTAAATGTAGTGTAAAATGTGATGTTCTTCTCAGTATAACTACGACTTCGTCATTCCAGAAAGAGCGTAAGAAAATACAGGAGTGTCGGCACGTCCTTGCCCGAGTGGCACGCAAACATCTTTAACCAATGAAAAATATGCCTGCGGAAGATTTCTTATTGTTTTGAGAATAATATTTTGTTGATCAAATTTTTGTTTCTATGAAAACATTAACACTTGTCTCACGCACAAGTTGAATGAATGCAAATATTTTGTTTTAAGAAGCACGAAATGTAGCTAAATTGCAGATAATATCGAACAATAAATCAAATGCCTTTGAATTTATTAGAAACGTGGAAAAATGCCGCAGAGGAGTTATTGTTTCATAAGAGAGTCATGGAACATGGAAACTGAAAGCCAGATAGGTGGTCTAATATTTTTTAAAACACTGAGAGAAGGAAACTGTTTTGCTGGAAGTAATACACTGACGGGAAAAAATCCCAACACCACGAAAAAATAGTTGTAGAGGAATGAAATGGAGGCAATACATTTGTATAGGTAACATATTTAATCGATTAAGGTTTCAAGTTCACAGATTATTGTAAGCGCGAGAAGAGCCATTTTAAATGTGAAATGCTGGTACATTAATAACCGGTGTAACCGCCAGAATGTTGAATGCAAGCACGCAAACGTTCATGCATTGTGTCGTACATGTGCTGGATGTCAGTTTGTGAGACGGAGTTCCATGCTTGTTGCACTTGGTCGGTCAATACCGAGACGGTTAACGCTGGTTGAGGGTGACGCAGGAGTTGTCGTCCAATGATGTCCCATACGTGCTCGATTGGTGGAAGATCTGGTGATCTAGCAGGCCACGGTAACATGTCTATACTCTGTTGAGCATGTTGGGTTACAACAGCGGTATGCGGGCGAGCGCTATCCTGTTGGAAAACAACCCTGGAATGCTGTTCATGAATGGAAGCACAACCTGTTGAATCACCAGATCGAAGTATACCTCTGCCGTCAGGATGCGTGGGATAACCACGAGAGTGCTCCTGCTGTCATAGGAAATTGCTCCCTAGACCATAACTCCAGGTGTAGGTACAGTGTGTCTCGGCCACAGACAGGTTGGTTGCAGTCGCTCAGATGGTCTCCTTCTAACCAACACACGGCCATCACTGGCACCCAGGCAGAACTGGCTTTCATCAGAAAACAGAACAGATCTCTACTCCGTCCTCCAATGAGCTCTAGCCTGACACCACTGACGTCGCAAACGGCAGTGGTTTGTTGTAAGTGGAATGCATGCTGCAGGGCGTCTATCTCGGAGCTGTCCTTCAAGTAATCGATTTGTAACAGTTCGTTTTGTAAGAGTAGTGGCAACTACAGCTCGAATTGCTGTCGCAGATGCGGTACGATGCGCCACGGCCATACGCCGTACACGGCGGGCTTCCCTCTCAGTAGTGCCACATAGCCGGCCGGAACCCGGTCCTCTTGAGGCAGTACCTTTCCTTGACCACCACTGCCAACAGTCATGCACAGTGGCTACATTCCTGCCAAGTCGTTCTGCAATATTGCGTAAAGAAAATACACCTTCTCGTAGCCCTCTTACACGAACTCGTTTAAACTCCGTGAGCTGTTGATAAAGGCTTCTTCGTCTTCTTAAAGGCATTCTTGACTAACATCAATACCCAACGTCGAATCTCAACGATTACTAACGCTCACGAACGTTACAGCGCGTATTTGCAGGAAACCTGCTTTGCGTGTTCCGAGGGGCACTACTAGCGCCACACGTATGCGCCGAGCGCGAAATTTGCATAGACGTCATCTTACAGATGTACTCTCACCGCCTACCAACTGTCGTTTCTCTAACACAACCACTTCTTGGTGTTGGGATTTTTCTTCCGTCAGTGTATTTTAACGGTATGCACGAAAGAATTTCACTAAGGTTAAACGTTAGCAACACATAAAGTGATGCACATACAGTAGACCATTCTCAAAGAAGGAAGGACTCCTGATAATTAGCACAATGCTACATTAATCTTGTTAGATAAAAAGGGAACAGGAAAACCTCACGAATCGTAGTCTCATCAGCCTCCTACAAGTAGTTTTCAAAATATACTTTTAGGTAGTTTTGCATTACTCGAATGAAATTCGGCGCGATCGTTCGCCGAATTTCACTGCGTCATAACATTACAAAGATGTGCCAAATACGTTTGTGACGACGCTGTCAGATAAATTTATTCGGCAATTTGCAATGCCTATTGGCTTGTTTTAATTTGAATGATATTATGCAAATTCATTTTCAGAAAATGAGCACAAAGTCATTTAGGACCTTACGAGAATTAAAGTATGATCAAACGCATGCCTCAGTTTAGGCACTTTTACATACATGTTCATAAAGTTTGTTGGCGTTTTGAAGGATTTTAAGTGTATATTTTACTGCAGAGCAGCAAAAAATACACAACTTGACAACATGTTTGTAAATGATTCTACCCCAGAACGCAAATCAAGTTTTTTTTTTAAATCAGGCAAACCACATGCAAGATGCTTAAATTTGTACTGGCACCCGCACCTTGTTTCGGACATTAAACGACATGTATTACGGTCAAGAAGCAATGCATATGTTGTTAGTAACTTAGAAAAGTGCCCCGCGCTCGTTAGCTTGGTTCAAGAGGAGTTAACTTGGATCAAAGTTTAATACAAACTTGTGGTTTGGTTTGCCTTATCAGTATAAAGTCAAATGAATGTCCCTTAGTGTAACGAATGCCAGCGCATATCCAGTTTGATGTAGGCAGCAAGATGTTATTTTTCAAATTTTCGTGGTTCCATTTTGTCCCATTAGTGTTTTTGACCAAAACCATAAAGGCGGATCTCAACCTCGACTTCTTAAATAAAACTGCTCTAGCGACATAAACAAATTGTTGCAGTAGCATGAGGCTTGCTCGAAATTTATTAGCAGGAAAATGCATCATGTTGATCGCTTTTATTCAGATGTATTTTTTGTTTTGTTTTTCGTTGGGACGTTGACCTGGCTAGCATAGCTGAACATTATAGAGAATATCTGGGATCATCTGGATCGTCCAGGGCGTGGAAGTACTGATCAATTTTGTGGAGTCGGCCAAATGGCATGGGGGTTTTCTTCGATGTTTGGCTTGAGCACATGATTCATTTTGAACAAAACAATTAATGCTAGCAAATTATAATTTGCCAACACTGTGGAAGTTGTTTGGAGTATGCCTTTAACTTTATCAGAAGTACAACGCACAATGTCATACGACTTGCAATTTTTTGCATTGGATTTTAGACATGGGTGTGGAAACGTTTAACTGTCTAGACCTGAGTCCTGGCCTGCAGCATATGAAGGATGTGAAATTACACCTTCCGCTGCGAGGAAGCAAATGTTGCTGAACTAACTCAAGTTAGCTGATCACTACTTTCAAGTCCAATTTGAAGCATATCAGAAGGTATTTGGAAAACACTTTTAGATATCATTTCATGAATAATGAGAGCCGTCATATTAGTAAAAGCTTTAAAATACAGAATTATATCTTCTTATGAATAGAGATGATTCCTAGAAATTCAGGTGTCCATAAATTAAATAAACTAGATAAGCAATACTAAAGCATTGTATATTGTAACGAACTAAAAAAACTGTTTTCGTTTTCTGCACTCTATAAAATATTTAGCGGTTCGCGTTTTTATTGCAAGACACAAATCATATTAACCCTGAAATTTATATGAGGGTTCGTATTTGGAATTCAAGTCATATTCGCATTGATTCAGAAGAAATGTTATTTTCTGTAAAGACGTATCTTGTTGTAAAGAGAAAGTAATCGAAATTTCAAGTAAAATTGTTGAATCCGGTCATTCTTACAATAGAATATTTTTTCGATTGTCTAATTTTGCATTCTGTGACAGTAGGGAACTACTGATCTTCAGAGCACTTCTATAAAGCCATATAATATTAATATCTATTTCACTTAAAACACAGGAACAATGTATTGATTCAGCGATCACCTTTGAAAGAAACAAATGAAACTGAAGGAAATCTGATGTTGATAATATCCGGAGTTTTGAGCATATTCATACCGTATAATTTCGGACTTTTAGTGAATAAAAGAAATTCTCTGTTTATGAGTGTCCCCAGTACGCGAAATTATTTAATTTCCGTAGGTTTCAGCATAGAAATACTCTTACCGTTGGCTGCTAAAGCAAAAAAAAATGGAAGGCTAATAAATTACGTTTTCCTCATTCCTAATATAACTGAATAAGAAAATATTTAGTTGTAAAAATTTAGTTGATTTTTGTTCCACAATGGGTAGTGCTATTTCTACTTTTACTGAAATCAGATGTTTCTTTTCATCAAAATGAAGCGCACGATTTTCATTGAGCTGAAATAGCTGAAGAATATTGAAGAATCATTGTTTCGATATTTCTGCCAACGTTACGCAACCTAGGCTTATGATTCTCAAGAATCCTTGTCTTCAAAGATCATAGTACCACATAGAACACACGACTTAGTGTGCCTCGCTGGGATCTCTAAAATCCCTCTATCACTCTCCGCCGAAGGCGAAGAGTGAGAGAGTGATTCAGATATTCCAGGGTCGCAGAGATTAATTCACAGAAAACAAGTCAAACTCTCTCTGCCATTCAATAACTGGAACAGCATTGAGGGTCAAAACTTTGTTTCTTTATGCGTTCATAGCCTTTCGTATTATCTTTCGTTCTCTTTTATACCGCACAATGAATTTTCACTAAATCAATTTCGCACTTTCGCACCTTCAATACATCCTTCACAGGTAGCTTTCAAAGTAGGCAGGCACCATCCCCTGGGAAATTTTTAAGTAAACAAGCTCCCAAGTGGATAGAGAAAAACACTGGAAAGAGAAACATTCATTTGCTGAAGACCAGGAAAAATCCTCTAACTTAAAGACAAGACCAAAAATTGGTATGTTGTAGTTGCTCACTGAAATCTAAATTGTATCTTAAGTTACTCAGATAAACCTGGATTCTACTTTTAACTTATGTTTTCTACTTTTAACTTATGTTTCATATTTTCATATATTATTAACTAATTTCACATTTTATCTCTATTCTACTATATGATATATTTAATCACGCAAAAATAAGGCATATGCTTTATATTTCACTTTAAAATGGTTCACTTTAATATTCATTAACATATATTACTTTTCATTTCACAATACCTCAGTCTTACATTATTATAACTCTGGATTCAAATTGTAAGTCATTCCTATACAAAACATTTGTTGCACATATTTAAATTTTATAAAATACTGTATTTAAATTTATAATTGTTCTGATTATTTATCATCACTTTAGAGCTTAAATGTCAAAACTGCTTAAAATTATTAGGCCTAGAATTAACTGGCCTTTACAAATGAGCACATATTTCCTGTTAGGTCTTACACAATCGGACCTTTACAATCCATGGTGAAGCCCTATAGATTTATTTCCATTGATTTCTCACAGTGAACGTGACAATTAATGACATTGAAATATTGGAGTCTCCGGAGTTCCACCCAATATTTTTCTACAAGACGTCCATCTTTTTATGAAATTCGTTTTTGTCAATTTACTGTGATTTGTCGTCATTCTATTTCGGATCATTCGTTTTAGGTTCCATAATACTTCCGGATTGTTGCCTCTTGCTCTCTCACTGTAAATCACTCCATTTGTTTTCAACCGAAGTCCATAATTAATTTCAGCAATTACATTTAAGTATACAACATTTTTCATTTTTGGTACTGGAAATATCTTTATGAAGAATCGTTGAGTTCGATTAGAAGTCTAGGCAGCAATGGAAATCAAACTTAAAGATAAAAAACACATTATATAAAAACAATAACAAATAAATGCAGTTTACATTAATTACCGATTAGGGAAAACATCCAAAAAGAAAAATTCTTTAAGCCATTGATATATTTAATTTAAATTTACAAAGTATAAGACCACCTATCCGCGTCATAATTTTCATTTTGTATGACCTATAGATATTTGAAGCACATTATACCTTTGAAATTGTTAAAAATTATATTTTTAACGTGAAGTTATTAAGAGAACAAGCGACTGAAATTTGCAGACATCAGTTGTAATATGTGACAAAATATATGAAAATAGTTTTATTGTAACTAAATTTATCATGCTTTCACAAATGTTCTGTAGTCTGACAGTATTTTCTGTTTCGTGTAAGAGATATGGGACATCAGTTTTAAAATGTATATTCTCTCAGCCAATTATATGTTTTAAAGGACTCATAGCTTTTCCTTTCGGAAGGGCAGAAGCGACTTGAAATTGTGTCGCATTAATCTTTGCGCTGTTTTTCTAGTTTTTTAGTTTCAGAAATTTCTTTCACTTGGATTGTTCCGCTACGAAAAAAGTTTTGAAGATAATTCAAACTTTTCGCAAGCCAGTTTAGGCAGTAGTAGGCATTACCTTTAGTTCTGACTCTTGTAGTTCGGTAAAATTTTTCGTATACGCATTTTCTTAAATATTTCCGTTGATTATGAAAAATATTAATTCAACTGCTGATTTTAACTTTTAGGCCACTTTTACAGAATCATCCGTTGTGGCATTTTCATAATCTTTGTATTTCTTCTTTTACCAAAGCTATTATTTTTTCTTGACAAAATGGATTTAAAAGAAATACGTCACCATTCGGTCTTCAGGCGCACTCATTTCTCCTGAACTGGAGTTGGTCATAATGTAAAGGCTGGTCGCTCTATAAACTTTCACTTCATATTTGTTACTGTATATATATCCTGGCGTCAACGGAATTTGACACCAGGATATATATACAGTACATATGCTCTCCAAATGACCAAACAGCAAGTGTCTTGATGGAAGGCAAAATACTTTTTAGAACTGAATATTCCTCAACTGTTTCTAAACTTCTTACAGGTTTCATTAAATTAACGAGAATAACGAAATTTTCCTCCAATAACATTTTTTCTATTCAAAAGTATACAATTGTCTTCCGATTTCCAACAAATTTGGTATGGTCTGAGGACAAGTCTACAAAAGCAGTAGCAACGGAGTCCTGTATGTATTTTCTTCAGAAAAGTTTATTATATATTCAGTTTGGGATGTAAGGTCAGGTGATGCGTAACATCACAGCCTCTCCTTGACAAATGTCAACCCCGCCTTCTCGTGGTGCATCCTGTTCCCACTAAAGGGGCTCTGACGACCGCCAATAGCGGTATAACTATACCATCGGGATCAGAGGAAATGCTATCCCACACTCACCAACCCGCTTGGCCAGCGTGGTGAGTTATGGCCAAACACCTCCAAAATGACTCTACAACTTAAATCTTGGCCCTCAGTCTCCGGCAGCTGGAATGTACCTGGCCAAGGCAGCGGCCAGTGCGACATGAAGGCAGAGGGTGCTAAGAATCCCCGGAGGACCGGAATAGGCTGCCATTTGATGCTGACTTTGGCTACCTATAACGGACGCTCCCTATCTTCTGATTCAAGGCTTCTTGAATTGGAAGAGGAACTACAAAGGATCAAGTGGGACATCGTCGGGCTAAGTGAGGTAAGGAGAAAAGGAGAAGATCTCATTGAACTGAAAAGTGGACATCTCTTCTATTATCGTGGGACAGATACTGGCAGAACTAGTGGTGTTGGATTTATAATAAACAAGAAACTGAAGGATAAAGTGATAGAAGTTGAAAGCTCCTCTGACAGAGCTGCAAGACTCGTTATCCAACTATCGAGAAGATACCAGGCTCAGATTATTCAAACTTATGCACCCACCACAAGTCATCCTGAAGAAGAAATTGAAGAATTTTATGAGGAAATTCGTCATCTAAATAATAAAGGTAAGCAGCACTTGAAGATAATTATGGGAGATTTCAATGCAAAAATAGGGCAACGGCAACAGAATGAAACTTCAGTAGGTAAATTCGGTCACGGCAACAGAAACCAGCGTGGAAATACTCTCGTTGAGTTTGCAGAGGCAGAAGAATTTTTCATCTTGAACTCCTTTTTCAAGAAAAAGCCACACAGGAAATGGACATGGAGACATCCAATTGGGACGACAAGTGAAATTGATTTTATTATGTGTAACAAAAAATTCGTCATCGAAGACTGCAGTGTGCTGAACAAGTTCAACACAGGTAGTGACCATAGATTGGTGAGATGTAAGATGCACCTCAACACTAAACTGGAACGTGGCAAGCTCATAAGACAAACAAAATGTATTGACATAACCAACCTTAAAAAACACCATAATACTTTCAAGTTGGAACTGAAGAACAGATTCTCTGCTTTAGAAGGCCTAACATCGGAAGAAGTGGATATTTCGGAAGTTAACAGAAAAGTAACCAAAGCTCTAATGGAAACAGCAACAAAATTAGCTGGGTCTAAGAACAAGTTGCATGTGAACAAATTATCAGGAAAAACCAAAATGTTGATGCAAAAAAGAAGAGAGATGAGGACAACTAAAGAAGATGTGACTTCCAAAGTGGAATATATAGAGCTATGCAAGACAACACGAAAAAGTATCACTGAAGACGTAAGGAAATTCAACTGTGAGCTAGTGAGGAAAGCAATTGAAAACAACCAAAGCCTAAAGATAGCAAAGGGACATCTCAGTAAGGGAAGAAAACAGATTATGGCTCTGAGAAAAGAAGATGGTTCTATAACAAGAAATAGAGGCGAAATTTTGACAAGAGTGAAAGATTTCTACTCCAAATTATATGAAAGGGATGATACATGTACTCCAGACATCATGAAAGGTACCAGAGTTCTTCCAGTCCTCCCAGCAGAAGTTGCTCATGCAATCAAGAACATGAAGCGGGGGAAAGCTCCAGGAGAAGATGGAATTACTATAGACATCATACAAGAAGCAAGTGGAGAAATTGAAACAGTACTCGCCCAAATTTTCACTCGATGCCTTAATGAAGGGAAGATTCCTGAGGATTGGAACAATGCTACAATGATCCTGCTACATAAAAAAGGTGACATTGAGGATCTCAGGAACTACAGACCTATCAGCCTCCTATCAGTGGTTTATAAAATCTTCACTAAAGTTCTTTCACACCGCTTGAAGGTAACACTGGACATGGCTCAACCGAGAGAACAAGCTGGATTCAGGAGTGGCTACAGCACAATAGATCATATCCACGTACTGAGAGAACTAATTGAAAGAGCGAGGGAATATGAACTTCCATTGTGCATGGCTTTTATCGATTATGAAAAAGCCTTTGATTCGGTGAAACCATCAGCAGTTACCACGGCTCTGAAATCCTGCGGTATTGAAGATGCATACATTAATATTATTAATAACATCTATGAAAATGCAAGTGCAAAGATTCGGCTGTTTGAAAATACAACACACATAAAAATTGGAAAGGGAGTGAGACAAGGTGACACCATATCTCCGAAGCTCTTTAATGCCACATTGGAAAATGTCTTTCAATCACTGAACTGGGAAAACAAAGGGATAAAGATTAATGGAGATTATCTAACCCACCTTCGTTTTGCTGATGACGTAGTCATTTTTGCAACTACCCCATCAGAGCTGCAGAGTATGATCCAGGAACTTGCTGACAAGAGTAAAGAAGTGGGATTAAAAATGAACTTTCAGAAGACAAAAGTGATGTTCAATGCTTTTATAAGAAATGAAGATTTATCGATTGATGGAGAAAAACTGGAGATAACAGATACGTATGTTTATCTTGGACAGCAGATATCAAATGAGGGTCACATTGATGAAGAAATTAATCGGCGTACAAAACTTGCCTGGAGAGCTTTTGGAAGAAACAACATAATTTTCAAGAGCAATATGCCATTATGTCTTAAAAGAAAAGTGTTTGATCAATGCATCCTTCCAGTGCTTACGTATGGTGCAGAGACGTGGACCTTAACTAAAAGAGACATACAAAGGCTGCAGACAACTCAAAGCAGCATGGAGAGGTGCATGCTTGGTATAACCAGGAGAGATAAGAAGAGGAACTCGTGGATCCGAAAAATGACGAGAGTGGAAGACATCATGATCAGAGTTAAATCCCTGAAATGGCAATGGGCTGGACATACTGCCAGAAGGACAGACCATAGATGGACAGCCGAAATTTTAGATTGGATTCCAAGGGACAGGAAAAGACCCAGAAAAAGACCACATGGGAGATGGGTGGATGAAATTCGTAAATATGCGGGAGTGACATGGAGGAGACTGGCACAAGACAGACCGTTGTGGAGGAAACTTGGGGAGACCTTCGTCCAGCAGTGGATTGATAATGGTTGACAATGATGATGATGATGATGATATTCAGTTTGAATCAGCTACTAAATCTCCTGATTTTTATATCGTCAGAAAATTTGTTATTCAATTTCTGCAACTGCGTAAGAAGAGGTATTATGCAGTAAGCGTAACAAGGATAAAGCAAAAAAAATTAAGATGGAATCTGTGAAGGTAATGGGATTTGAGATTTTGCTGTGTACTATGTGACATATGACCTGCAGATATTTTAGACGCAATACGCTGGATTATATAACTGTAATATTATAATAGTGTTAGCTTCAAATGTAGGATTTAAAAACAGCATATCTAGATTTTCATGCATCAAGTTATTGTATATTTACCTTGATTTATGATCAACATACTTGGTGAACTGGCACAACTTCGGGAGTGTTAGCCGTAATGTAATGTTGTGTTACAATACATGCACGAAAACTTCCAAAAAGATTGTTTTCTCTTAATGTATATTATCATTTTCTGCAACAAAGTACTGCCTACGTCTATTCCTAGTATATAAAACAAGGACTTTGTACAAAGCAGGATTCATTCGGGAAAAAGGCAATATGCCTACTGTTTTTTGACAAAGAAAGTAAGGTATTTCACTGCTTCAAATTCTTGTGCAAACTTGTCCGTTTAGGAAGAAGTCTTTCATTTATATTAAGGAAGAAATGATGCCAGGTTATACCTCTTTTTCACAAAGTGTTGCCACAAGTGCTGCATTTTCTAATTCCCTACGTAACTTTTAGAATGAAATATAAATCAGAATCTGTTTCTTGGGAAGAACTCAGCCTTCTTTATAAACTCTATCTCTCTCTCGCTCTGTCTCTCGCTCTCTTTCTCTCTCTCTCTCTCTCTCTCTCTCTCTCATTTCATATAAGTATGCAATATATTCATGATCAAAGAAGAAATTTCCTATATTTTTGTATCTTTGTTTGGCTAAAACTTCAAATAATTTTGATTATTTCTTTGAGGTGCATATTCAAGAAGTTTCCCTAGATATCTTTAAACTTATGCTTGCAAGATCTGTGTCACACAAGCCTTACAGAGGATGTTCACTCACTTTTAGAACGACTTTCGAGTAACATATTAAATGTTTAAAGTAAAATAGTTTCTTTCTTAAAAATTACATGTGCTAACCCATTTTCTGGGCTATAAACCTACTTCTAGATTTCTAAGGCAACCAGAAATTTCTTAAAATTGATAGAGGTATGTTATTCCACTCCTTTTTCATTACATTCCATTGCACAATCATTGTCTCAGGTCTGTTCGTAGAAAGCGAATATTTCCGCAATCGGAAGGCACAGTAATTCACTGTTGGCTTATCAGAGAAATTCAAAGGAATATGTCCAAAATGTATAGATTTGATACCGGTCTCATTTTTGTTTTCATTTTTTCAAGAAATAGTGTTAGATTTGGATGTATCACTGGTAGCCGTTTTCTGATGAAGATCTACTATTTGATAGTTCTTTGAATAAATGAATGTCATTTCCTTTTTAGATATATCAGTTCAAATATTATTTGGGTAATATGCAGAAATGATTTCAACATTCATTTTAACATTTCTTGACTTTAATTTACATTGTACGAGAAAACCTCAATCACCATTAACGCTTTACTCACACTTGCTTTGAATTCTTGAAAACAAGTTTCTAAGCCTTTTTTGCTGTTTTGCGATAGTAAAGCGAAAATTTTTTACTTAAAGGCATTTATTGAAATCCACACTTCATCAACAATCACAGTATACTTCTATTTGTCTCCTGCTAAGTGATTTTAAAAATAAGTCTACACCGTGTTCTGCGCTCAAACACGTGCATAAGCAAAAGGCGGTGAACATTGTTTTTTGTGTTTTTCAGATTCAAATCATTGTTTATTATCTTGTGTAAAGTTCATACATAGGTTTTTAACAACTTTGCGTTTTTCTTAGGGTCGGAGGATTTTCTTTGAAGTCCAGAAACATTCCTTTTGAAATAGTCGTAAAGGTACTTACCCTCTTTGGATATTCGTTTGGTGTTATTTTTCCTGTTAAAAGGCATGCTTGCCGAGTTTTCCCTCTGTTATGAATAATATTTCTTATTTTACATCTAAAAATGCCAATTGTGTGATTTTCAAAGCTTTTTCTGAATTACAGAATAAGAACATATTTCTCCTTAAACAGCAAAAATATGAACTTCTATCCACAGCTTGTTTACCTGCGCCATTTTCGTAACAGACGGCATTTAAGTGAAGCAGATGTTCCTTTAGCGTGCATTTGACACACTGTTGCCAATTACAATTCTTTGAACTTCTGTTTATTTTCTGTAATTTCTTAAAAAGAAAGTTTTAAAAATATGTAAACATCTTGTGTAAATCATCTAAAACCTGAACTGTAAATCATCTAAAATTTTGAGTTGCTTTCCACTCTTACAACGTTTCGAATTGCCGATTTTTTAGATTGTGCACCTGGAATACTGTATGTTCTGAAAAATATCGTATTCGAAATCTCAATAAATCCTCTTCATTGAGAATCATTTTACTGTGCAAAAGTATTATAATTTAATTATAAGTTCCTTTTTATGCAGTAAAACAAAAAAAATAATTCTTCTTTCTACTGCATAAAAGCTTCCAGGCTACCGGGCGAACGACTCCTGCAAACCTCCAAGAACTTGAGGGCATCGAACTGACGCCACACCCAGAATATAATGTGAACCTTGGCCCGTCGAATAATTACCTGTTCCGGTCTATGGCCCACAATCTTTGTGGGCGGCATTTCTACAACCAGGAGGAGATGGCAGCTGGGATGAAGGAGATCTTCGCCTCGAAGGACAAAAACTGGAACCGCCGTGGTATCAAAGAACAGGCTGACAATTGGCTAAAGACGGTGCTACACCATGCCCTATACCATGAATTTCAGCCAGAAATCGTCGTGAAGTTACGAATGAAGATATAGAGTGATCCAAATACAGGAAAACGTTCGACTGACGCTCTGTAAATACTGCATGGCGTAAGCAGCATATCAGCGTCGCGGTTTAGGAGATGCTCTTACCAAGGTGTTCCTCTTTCGGACCTTTAACAGGCACATACACAATCTGACCTTTGTATGAATCCTATGCTTTCCCAATGTTGAGACGAAATGAAATACTTACTAAGTGAGCTTCGACCTAGATATTATATACTGTGTTGCCACTTTGTGTGGCCATTACGTTATTAACACTGATCAAACAGAATGAGAGTATAGAATCGATGTGCACAGAACACTTTCTGTGCGTGGGAAAGAAACTGATGTAATCTTGGGATATTTTAACAAAGTAACACATCTATAGATTAAGATAATACAACGTAGTTTTCACAAATGTTTATTTTGTTATATCTCAATCCAACCATGATTTCACTGAGTATTGACCTAGCTTCACCAGGATGAATGGCACGTTAATATTCAAATTGTATATGACATCATAAATGGTGTTCACAGGCACGTGTTTTGGTTAGAGGCTTCCATGCGTTTGATAGAAATGGCGTGGATGCCATGTCATTAACATGTTGCGAAGACTTCTTTGCAACTTTTTAATCCGAATGTAGCACAAGACCTACATTCGGAATTGTGACCTAAAGAAGTAATCAATGGCTAATCCCTGTTACGAAAAGGACCACAGATTTCTCTTTGAAGAAGCAAAACTTATTAACATGCCACATTCGACCTCCAAATTTGATAGTTTGGAAGCTTTCCATATATATCAGAGGTCTTCGCAACTTGTTAATGACATGGCATCCACGCCATTTCTATCAAACGCGTGGAAGCATCTAACCAAAACACGTGACTGTAAACAACGTTTATGATGTCATATAAAACTTGAATATGTACATGCCATTCGCCCTGATGAAGCTAGGTCAATACCCAGCGAAACCATGGTCGGCTTGAGAAATAAAAAAATAAAAAACATTTGTGACAACTACATTGTACAGTATTAGATAATATTTTCTGTATGGGGTATTCAAGTAACATATTGTTTACAATAACACTGTTGTACCACTTGGAGAAGTAATATATGTTTACCTCGATATTTATGATATAACACATACTTTGGTTTATTCAGTATATCCTTTTACTAAGAGACATCAGAATGATAGATGGTCATCAAGGTTGAAAAACATTATGTCATCTTCAGTTAAATGTCATAAATGTTCGTGATATAAAACTGAAATTATTGAATTTAACTGGTTTAGTCGATTCCCTAATACATATACTTCTCCTAAAATTATGATTTAATTATACTACGAAGTGTCAAAATATTATTACTATTTGCCTAATACGATGTAAATCCTCCACGTGCCTCCAAATCAGCTATTACGCGATGTGTCATTGATGCCATCAGATTTCGAAATGTTCTTGCGGTATATGATGCAAATAATTTTGCAACAGGTCCTTTAACTTTTGTATGTTTAATGGTACAGCCGCAGCCAGTCGAATGTTTCCAGACATCCGACTTATATGCTGCAATGGAATTGGAATCAGGGGAATTTGAGACCACACGAATGCCTGGAAATAATCCCCACGTTCCGCGAAATATCGTCGAAAGATCTAGGCAGTGCGGTATCGCGCATTATCATTTAAAAGCACACACTACTAGAGCCGTTGATAAGAAGGGGTGTTCTTTTCTGCAATAATGTTTAGATAGTTTGCAGACGTATTAGCTTCCTGCACGGGGTATCCTATCAGATCATTACCAAAAGAATTAAACTTTCACCACTGACCAGTTCATGCGTCATGATGCATCCCGTTTCCCAGACTTCGCAGGTAAATGACGCGCACGTCGTTAATAGGCTGCCCACATGATGCAAAGGTAAGAAGATTCATTGGGCCAGACGACTTTGTTCTAATAATTCACCTACGTAATTGTTCCCATTCTGCATGTATCTGTGTAGGCTCTAACAATAACAAACCCAGGTACGAAGGACACACAAAGAGTCTTGCAGCTACACAGCCCCATTTTTAGCGCGGAGTTCTATGTACTATATCGTGTGACATATTACTCCAGTCACCGTAATTCAAATTATCGGCGAGTGGTGCCAAAGTATCCCATTAGTTCGCCTGCACTATATGGGATAGCATTTATTTAGGTCTAACATCGATAAGCAGTGCTCGGTCTCTACCCTTTCGATGATTTATGGTTTTTTCTCTCTTTGGACCACTTTTTGAAAGTATTAATCACGGCTGATCATGTGCACCCCACATACCTTGCAGCTCGAAAATACTCTCATCCAATCGTCTTGCCAATAATATTTTGCCTTCGTTCGACTAGCTTAGGTCAGCTGGCGTTCCCATCTGAAGGACCGCAATAACACTGATAAAGGGAGCTGGGTATCATATGTTATTTACACAGTTTCGTGACGGTCGCACGCGTTGCAATTTAAGTGCAGTTGCTTCGATTTTCGTAACGACTCACTTGTCATAATGTTTAGCCTTTTTGGTTTGTACCTGTGCGTCCACTACAGTCGAAGCAGCACTTTCGGAAACACTTCATAAACTAAACGCACAGACATCAGTTCGCAGTGCACCATAATCATACTTGAATATTTCGTGTCCAAGGTAAGCGAAATAGACGGCATTGTGACAGACCTGAAAAATCACACCACACTTTGTTTTGTTCTTTGCAAGATTTTGTAAGACGATATATTGTAGATCATTGCTTCTGAATCGGCGGCTCGCGGGCCAAACATGGCACGCAAAATGTGCCTGTCTGGCCCGCAGTAAAAATTCTAAAAAGAAAAATATACATAAAATTCACATGATGATATAAAAGATTATGTATGAGCTGTGGAAGGCTTAGCGGTTAGCAGTTTAGACTATCGATAAAATGTCCTCAGGTTCGAACCTGGACTGATCTTTCAGAGATGGTGTCATTTACGAACAACCGCTGAATATCCGCCGTGCATTGGACGAGCACTTTAAGTGACGGCCCCAGGCTACACCCACTGGTTAAATGGGTATCCTTTTCATATGTCCCCCAGAATTTCTCTCACCCCTTTATGTGCAATATCGTACTTGTACGGTGGCGCCATCTACTGTACTCTAATCTCACTTTAAACTGTTCTATGAAAGTCGCTATAGTTGCTCTCATTCCTTCCGTATCTCTGTCCTACCCAAAAGGCGACCTCCCTGTAGGTGGCTGGTACCTAAACTCTACTTGCTGTGGACGGAAGTCCTAAAAGAAAATGACAAATACTGTTGTAATTTCCAAAGGATTATGCATGATATAATAAAAAGTTCAAATATTTTTGTTTGATGCAGTTCTGTAACTGTGTTTAACGGTTTCAGAACTTTCATTCACAGGAGACAAATAGAAAACGTAATTCGACAGTTTTCTGAAGGATTCTCTAACGCCCCTATGCAAACCTCTGCTCGGTATCACAAGAGAAAGGAAGGGACACTCTCACATCTGTGTGTTACGTTCGCCACTCGACGCGACATCTTTCAATTCTCGCTGGCAGTGTTTAGAACTAACTGTCTCCGAAGTTTATTCGGTATCGCCTTCGTGCAGCGCAAAACACAACAGATCTAATTAATGTGATGGTTCAAAATGTCATTCTCAATGTTAAAGAAGAGAAAATTTGACGATGAAAATCAGGAGTTTAACAGTCACGAGACTTGTTTGCTTTAACACAGAGAAAAGGGGTTGTTTCTTTATGCCTAGTATGCAACTTAATAGTGTATTTATACAAAGCTTACAATATGAGATGCCACTACAGGCTAAACAGGCCACTTTTACAGAGACGTTTTCTCCTGGATCAGAAAGTGAAAATATTAACAACAGGAAAACTGAATTATATTCTTTAAGTGCAAGTTATATGAAATCCCCTCTTCTAAAAGATATAAATAAAACTCAGCGAAGAAACTCTCATCTTACTTTTCTGAAGGTTACGTGAATACTATTGATGCATTAGAAACCTTTATCTGATGCTGATAATGTTGAAGACTGTGTTTTTGCTATCGTGCGCAAAACGTATGACAAAAATGCCAAATGTAAAGTTATTCAGTACAATAAAACATGTTCCTCTTTCAAATGACACTGCATCGCGTAGTATGGAAACCTAAGTGGAAATCCATTTGGAACTTTGATAAGGGACTTTAAAAAAAAACGATTTCATAACAGATGGCCTTGACGGATCAACAGACATTAACAAAATATCCGAATATATGAGGTTTTTTGACGGCGGGATATTTTGAGAGGAACGATTACGTTTAATTCCACTTCTTGAAACGACTACTGGCGTTGATATTTGAATTAGGTTTGTAATTTTTTAAAATTCTAATGGACTTGATTTGCACAAAAGTATTTGTGGTGTTAGTGACGGCGCTTTTGTCATGGTCGGTAATTAAAAGGGACTTGTTTGTAGATTAAAACGTACTGTCCCTAACATTCAACGCGTCGATTGCTTGATTCACCAGACTATTTTTTTCGCTAAATAGCAAATTCAACTTAAATTCACGATGGATCAAGTAATTAATTAAATTATTTCTTTTTCGTCCCAGTTCAACCTCTTAACACAGACTGTTCAGGCAAATCTTTGCCAACTTATGTGATGAACACAACGATATTTTGTTGCATAATGACGTACAGTGGTTAAGAAATTGAAGGGTAGTGGAGATATTATTGGAATTGAAATCAGCAGTCGTTGTATTATTGCAGAATAAGAATGATCTAAAGCAAAACATGTTTTGTACTTAATGACTGTTGATAATATCTTACTAAAGCTTTTTTTTTTTTTTTAAGCGACGTGTGCGGCCACTTCAATAAATTTAAATCTCCAGTTCCAGAGGAAAGATAAAAATGAAACAATTCAGAATATCAAACCAAACATTTGCTGATGAAGGAGTACTTTATCCAAGATAAATTTATCCATTTCAAAGTATTTGTAGAATATTTAGAAAAAGAAAGAGATGCGCAAAGAAAATAGTTTTTTGTTTAAATCTTTGGAAAAATCCATAACAATGTTTTACGTATCTTTTTGGAAAATTTGCTTTAAGATTTGTAGAGATTGTCCTCCCCCAATTAATATAGATATTCACAAATTATACCGTCTCTGTGACCTCTGTCAAGGTAATTGAGATCTCTGAAAATACTTGCGGCCTGTTACCTAATATGGACGGAATGCTTTACGGTTTTAATTAATCGATATACAATATTTAGAAAAACTGATGACTGACTTTTAAAATAACAATGCTTCTATGTCCAGTTTATATTCTGATTAAAATTATATTTATACTTTCTAGTTCGTTTAGAACTACTGAATTCGTCTCAAGTGTTACTTTGTCAGCCGCCTTTAGATAGGCTTATGGAAATGAATAAAGGGATGTAGATGGAAACCTTACCCTCTATCATGTTGATTTAATTTCAATATTTAGTAATACCAATAATCAGACAACAAGTGGTATAACGAAAAAAATTATCCGTCATTTTTGGCGACTCCGGGAAACGAATCCGGGTCCCCTCATTCCGGAATAAGTCGCTCTACCAACTGACCTACGCGTACGTTCGTAATCGCTGCTATCTGCCTTACATGTCGTGTGCGTCCTGCGGCGCAGGCACGTCAGACCCCCTCCCGAAAGAGGGCCTACGACGATTCATGGTCACGTGTCAGCAGTTACCATGAATCGTCGTAGGCCGCCATCCGCTGTAGAGCGTGCACTTGAGAACTCCTAGTCAATCTAGTGTGTGGAATGCAACATCACACACTTTTATTTTTTTCGAAGCGCTGGATAAGGGATTCTCTTATTTTTCCTATCTCGCGGTGTGTTAAGAACATCACGCATTGCGAGATCTTGAACGGCTCTGTCATCCGGAAAGTTCGGGCGCCATTATAACGAAGTGAATTTCTCCGTCATTTTTGGTCCACGCCGGGAATCGAACCCCGGTCCCTTTATTCTGGAATAAGTCGCTCTTCTAACTGAGCTAGGCAGACGTTCGTTATTGCTGCTATCTGTCTTTATGTCGTGTGCGTCTTGCGGGGCAGGCACGTCTCACTGGACTTCGTCGTATGGAGTTTATGGATTTCTACCTTCATGTCACTGGAAATTTACCATTAAAGATTACACCGAAGGTAAATTCAAACTGTGGGGGAATTTAGCAGGGTAAACGCGGTATTCCAGAAGTATCATAACGCCTCCTGCATTTGAATGAATAATTATATTCACATCTGTTCGTTTATTGTCATGTAAACTCATCGCGTTCAAATTGTTGAAACGTTCTACTTTTGAGTTTACAAAACAGGGCGGTTCCCTCAAGTTGAGCTCAAATACACAAACCTAGTGAAAATTTTCCGTAGTTTCTTAAATATGCGAGTCATATAAATGCAAGAAAATGTTATTTTATTCTAAAAACATAGATTCAGTGTAACAGAGGAGTAATAAAAATCGACTGCAGCTACGCAGAAAAGCATGTGATCAGAAAACAATGGGAAGAAGGTAGGAAACACTGTAATTTTTTTTTATTTTACATACAAGATCAGATATTCAAACTTTCTACTACAATCTCCATATCTCACGTGTTTAAAATTACCTTTAGTCAAACAACTAGGACTGCTATATGTAGCAAGACATTTACTCAAGCCTTCTAGTAAAATGGCGATTGCTTTCTTTATAAAGACTTGTGGTACACTGAGACCTGAATTCTGATCATGCCGATCGTGCCTACGAGCAGCGGTAAAACGGCAGTCCATGGTTACTACCTCCCACAAAAAATAAGTTCAGCCTGAAATACTGCACTATGTCTGTATCCTATCCTTCCTATCAGGGCTTTATAAACAACTTTCCAGTAATTTCTGCTTCTGAGTTTAGCAAAGAAATCGAATTATCACCTTCCGTTAAAGTTGTCTTCGGTGAACCTCACGTGTGTGATGTATCCGTACAAGAAAAAACTGTTATAATTATAAATGAGCAGCTAGATTTATTACACAAGATGATCAAATACAATGCTTAGCAGAAGGTTGTCATTATCTGACACATGCTTATGGATATCTGTAAAAAAATAAGTGAGATGAAGAAAGTACTTTGACTACAAATATCGAAATCATTGTTTAAATAACTAGGAGTACATTATTAATAATATATGATTTATTAAAAAATCGTTTTATTCGTTATATCTTTTGTAAAAACAAAGGTTGTGCTTCTGTTAACGGTTCGTCCGTCCGTACGTCCGCATATAAACACGATATTTTTGCAAATATTAAACCGAATTGAAATATTATTTTTGCCTTCGGAAGCTTGAAATATGCGAATGATGATCTTTCATTTTTTTTTACGATGTACAATTTCGCCGCCATATGGCGTAAAGGGAGATGATGTCGAATTTAAAAATACGTTTTATTCCACATATATGCTATAAACATCAGACTGAAAAAATAATGTTATCTTTCGATTCCATTTATGTTGATTAGTATTTTTGACATATTTACTTTTCAAATTACGCAGGCAATTTCCGCTAGGGGGCGTAAAACTAAATTACGTTTTCCCCGATAGCTTATCTTCTAAAACTCCAATTTCTAAAATGTTTCCTTTGTCGGATACAGTTTCTGATGGAAAATCTTTTGCACAAAAGTTCCAATTTTTTGGTAAAAATACTTTGGCCACCAGGGGCGTAAGGGTTATTCTTTGCTTCTGATTTATTTGATATAAAATATGAGCTCCTAAAATCTCGATTGAAAAACATTTTTAGTGGACGGATGCCACTCATGTAAATAAACCTTTTCGGAATATTTTCTTCCTAAAATATTACATGTTTTCTCCGCCAGGGGCTTAGATGTATATCATATTTTTGTCAATATCTCTACTTCTAGGATGCCGATTTGAAAAATTCTTTCTTTCTCGGATAGTGTTTGTGATGCGAAATGTTTTCCATATAAATTCAAAATTTTGAAGTAAATCATAGACTTAACGCTTGGGGCGCAAAGGTAAATTGCGTTTTCTGCGTTATTTCTGCTTCTAAAATTCCGATTTAAAAAAATTCTTCCTGTATCACGTACAACACGTGATGGATTTTTTTCTCATATAATTTCTAATGTTTAGTAAAGATTGGTTTGGCCACCAGGGGGCATGAGTTTTAATTTCTGCTGAAAATTTGACTGAAGACATTCTTTCGTGGACGTATACTGCGCGAAACGAAAAAAACATTTGAGAATATTTTCTTGTTAAAATAATGCATGTTTTTTCCCGCCAGGGAGCGTAGACTCATATCTTATTTTTTTCGATATGTCTGTTTCTAAGAGTCCGTTTGGAAAAATTCCTTCACTGTTGGAGAGCGTTTCCGGTGCGAAATGATTCTCATATAAATTCATATTTTTCTTAACGCCCAAGACTGCAACCAGAGGGCGTAAGTTCACGATTCCATTTACAGCAATATTTGAGGGTTTAAAAACCTGATTGAAAAACTTATTTCTTCCTATTATTATCCATACCGGTTCCATTGACTCTAAATAGCTTTGATAAATTTAATTTGCGTCAGAACGGATTCAAAAGACGTGCTTAGTACACCCGAACATTCGGTGTCATCTTTCTTGTTTTTTTTTTTTTTTTTTAATTTAATGGCTAAATAAGCTTCTTTGACAATTACTCAAATTTGTATCTGCACAATTTGAAATGGATCCACCCAGGGTAGCGAGGAAATGATTGATATTGATATATGGTAACTAAATGTTTTTCAAAATTGTTTAGATTTGAAGACTTTTAATATTTTATTTTTTTGCAAATTATCTTGTATAATCGTAAACAGTATATTGAGTAAAATATATATTTCAGGTTCTGCAACTTCGGGTGAAGATCCGTAATATTTTTGTTTCAAACTTGTATTTCAAATATCGTTGACTGAACTTTTTCAAAGATTCTTTAAATTGAAGACATTTTTAATACGATTTTAACCTTTGTCTTCTTACCTTGTACACTCATTGCCATAAAAATCCACGCACCAAAAAAACTGTGCGATTAAGGCAAACCTCGGCGAATATCTATGGGGAGGGCAGACGCAAATGATTATAGATTCGTGCGATTCCGTATGCCTGGGCGTCTAAGGCTCGGGCAGAAATTGCAATTCATGGGGCTTATTAGGCGCAGATCAGGGGACTCCACAGTAGTGCATATGTGTTAGGTAAGATTCCTGAGCGATCGACATAACTAGGAACCACAGTAGATTTGCGTAAGTGCAACTGACGAAGTTTGAACGAGGCCATATCTTTGGGGTGAGAGCAGCAAGGTGACCGACGGGCCGAATCGGCCGCCATCTGGCCCGGAAGGACAGAACGGAGCGATCGTGTTATAGCAATGGACACGGGAAAGCACTCAGACACGGCGGACTCGAACAACACGACCCAGACACACCACCAGCAGAGAGGACCGTGGTATCGTGAGTGCGGCACATAAAGATGCAACGACGTACTTGTCGAATATCTACAGACATGTGGTGGCTGTACGAATCACTGCTGTGTCTGCCAGAACCATTTCGAGATGTGTTTAAGAGGCGAATCTGCACTTTTGACGTCGATTACGTTTTCTGCCATTAACGCAGAAAACGTAATGGTGTCAGCAGGAAGCAATGTGAAGTTCTACGGACTGGCGACGTATAGTGTTCAGCGAAGAACCCAGCTTCTGTATGGGAAAGGAAAACCACCGTGTCAGAGTGTGGATGACCGCAGTTAAATGCTACAATCCCAATCACACTGTACAGCAGCACACGTTCTGAACTGCAGGCGTGATGGTCTTGGGAGCCGTCGCGTATGACAGCCGGACTTCCCTCGCAGTGATCCGAGGGACGTTGACAGCCCAGCGCTACGTACAGGGCGCTGTGCTGTCAACGTGTGATGCCTTTCCTAAAGGGGTGGCCTGCGGCCAATATCAACAAGGTAACGCACGTCTGCTCACGGCTCGGGCTTCAAGGACTGTCTAGGTCATGGGCCTGCCAGATCGCTTGAACTCCCGCCTATCGAACACGTGTGGGACCAAGTGGGATGAAAGTATTCTGCATGTCCCAGTGTTCCTGATTTAGAGCGTCAGTTGTCATTAGTGTAGGACAATCTATCCGAAGATAACATACGGCGTCGTTTTGAATCCATACTGAACTTTACCACCGCGTGTATTCTAGCACGAGGCGGTTCGACGCGGTACTAGCGCTGGCCGGAATGTAAACCCTGTGTCCACGGGAAATCGTCCTCCTGCTACAATATAATAATCACATCAGGTTTTTATTTTATTTTAATGGAGGTAGGGTTGGGTAGCCATAACAGTAATTATTATTCTGTCACTGTTATTGCAGAATAGCAATCACTGGTTGTTATTCGCCTGAAAGAATACCTGTTACTTTGAATAACAGGGGAAGCCATGTATGCCACCGCTTCACTGAGTGGCGCTGCGGAATTGTTACCGCCGACCTGTTACTGTTACTGATAGCTGTTATTGCCGAACCTGTTATTGTTAGCTGTTACTCGTGCTTCGAGACCCACTGTTACCACTCACAGTTAAAGCTGACGATGATTTGCAGTTTTCGCCGTTATTCCTCGCTGGTTACTTTAGAGTTTAGAGAGTAATTTCGTAAGTGTTGCTCTTTGAGTTTTAGCTCTTGTTAAAATGGAAAGAAAATCATCTTATATTTGGACGTATTTTAAAGTGAGTAATGCTGACACGTGTAAAGCTACATGTGATATATGCAATCATACTTTGTCCTATAAATCGTCAATTACGAAATTAAGAAAACATATTCAAAGTAAACATCCTTTAGTGAATTTGAAACCTGAACTGAATAAAAGGAAAGATAATGTGCTAGCTCAGAATGTACAACAAGGAATTGTTGCTGACCCTATGTTAGACTGCACGGAAGTAGAAGCATGCGTCATTCATAATGATCTTCAGAATGAAGATCAACCTAGTGGAAGCGGATTCAGTGAACATGGGCGAATCAAACGTAAGAAATTAGAACAAGACACGTTGCATTCATATGTTGCTAGAAAGATGACCTCTGTTAACAAGAAAAGAATCGACGATTCCTTAATGAACCTTTTTACTAAAGATTTTCAGCCATTTTCTATTGATGAGGACGCTGGTTTTAGGTCATTTGTTTCTACTTTGAACCCAGAGTATGCTCTTCCAGACAGAAAAACCATAACAAAATCAATGCTGCCATCAGTTTATGAAAAATTAAAAAATCGTGTTGAAATTGTCTTGCAAGGTGTGAAATCTGTCACAATAACAACAGACTGCTAGACATCGATTACCAACGAAAGTTTTCTGAGCGCTACTGCACACTGCATCGATGATACTTTTGAAGTTAAATCTGTTTTATTAGAATGTGATTCTTTTGATGACCGCCACACAAGTGAAAATTTAGCCAGTTCATTAAAATGTATAGTTTCCGAGTGGGGTGTCGACCAGAAAATTATATTAGCAGTATCTGACAATGGGGCAAATATAAAAAGCGTGATCACAAATGATTTGAAATGGAAACATTTCAGTTGTTTTGCTCATACGCTTAATTTGATTGTTATGGACAGCCTCAAAGTAGTTCATGAACTGCTGGAACGAATTAAAAGCATTGTGTCAATTTTTAAAAGAAGTTCAACAGCTGCTTTAAAATTTAAAGAATGCCAGCAAAACGGTGGTACGAGCAGCATTCCTAAGAAATTAATTCAAAGTGTAGCCACAAGGTGGAATTCAACTTTTATATGCTGAACAGGTTCACTGAATTGGAGAATGCTGTGAAAACATCTATTGCTCTGCTAGAAACTGATGTTCCGTCTCTCACCACAGAAGAATGGAAAATATGCAAAGAATTGGTAGAGATCTTGAAACCATTTGAAAAATGTTCCGAAATCTTTAAGCGCCGAAAAATATGTAACATCATCTTTAGTGATAATTGTATCAAAAGGGTTGGAAAGCGTGTATGGTGAGCTATTGAAAAGAGATTTTCACGTTAAGACTAAATCTGTGCTATCAAAAATTAATGAGCAGATTGGCAAACGACTTGGCAATATAGCCAAAAGTAATACGCTTTTGATAGCCACATTTTTGGATCCACGATTCAAGGATATCATATTTGAATCAAATATTAAGCAACATGTTAAACGATTGCCTATTAATATGGTGGCTGGTACAATAAATGCTGAAGAGCAGAAAAATGTATCTCCGTCACCAATAACTAATAATTTGGATGGTGAGTTGTCTGTGTTTTGTTTATTTGATGCAAAAGCATCTGCATTCAAGCCATCAGGAACAAGAGAGTCCAAGGCAATTATTGAAGTGCAACGGTATTTCGACGATAATTTATTGCATAGAGACAAAAGTCCAATGCAGTGGTGGCAAAAAAACTGCTATTTGTATCCCAACTTAAGTGAATTAGTCAAACAAAAATTTGCAGTGACCGCGACTTCCGTTCCATGCGAACAAATTTTTTCAAAGGCAGGACAGATTTTAAGCCAAAGACGCTCTCGGTTGTCCGCAGAGAAAGTAAAGTTCTTGTTGTTTATTAATAGCAATGACTCCTATTTTAACTCTTAAGCTCCTGGATTCGTAAATTATTTTTATTTTCATTTGAAAATAACTTTCCGTCACTTGTGTAGCAAAATAATTTTTTTCATTACTTAAATAGGTACAATCACTTTTTTCATTACTTAAGTACATACAAATAGTTTCTCCAGCATTGAAATCAATGATATGGAAAATGGAGTGCAGGTTTAAATTCGTTTCTCCCGCTGTGCAGAACAGTGTTAGAGCATTGTCCAACAGTCTCTTTGTTCTCCAGGAACTGTTATTCAAAATAACAGGTTTAATAAATGTTACTGGGTCAGTAGCAATAACAGGTAATTACTGTTATCTGAAAATGGCATATTTCCCCATCCCTAAATGGAGGACTAAAACACTTCAGTGTCCCACAAAACATAAAATATTTGAACAATGTAATAATTATTTTTAATTAAATTTATTTTATTTCTGCAACATATTACTGTGTAGTATAATTTTTAACAATCATTGGCATTAAGACGAAATTATTGGCTAAATAACCATAAAATTATCCCTTTTATTATTTTCGTCATTTTAAAACTCAACAGGAAAAGAACTTTGCCGTCATACCAGATATAGGTGAGTTAAGAAAAACTAATCTCGGTGCAATATTTGAAGAAAAAATACACTGAGGGTAAAAACCGTAAACGAAAACGTAATGAAGTCTTTTAATAAAAACAAAGTGGTACGAAATAATTCGCAGCGAATATGCTTTGACGATAGGACACCAAAACAAAACAAGAAATAGTGACATTTTGAAAATTGGTATTAAATTAATATATCAGTGATTAACATTGAAATGTGGTTATGCTTCTATCACAGGCGCGCTCTGTACCATGAGGGGTAAGCGCAAATGTATTACCATCTGTGAGGCTATGTGAAATATGGTAACACGTACTATTTTGCCAAGTCTTAAAATGATCCACTGGAACGTGTATCGCAACCCTGCTTTATACATGTATATTCCGAAAGGGAAGTTTTGTTTCTTCTCTAATCAAAAGCTCTGTATCTAGTAAAAGAAATCAAGTGTATTTACTTCCTCTCCAGGAAGATGATGGGAATCAACCCCATAAAAACGTTTTCTGAGAAAAGATGACATTTTGTCGGAATAAATAGTGCAAAATGTGGTCTGCGGAATGATATTTTATTCCCTTCTGTTGAATTACACTTGAATGTATGACAAATGCTCTCTAAATCATGACGATATTAAAAGGAACATGAGGACTAAAGAACCGCGTCCAAATCTTACGAGAATACATAGCTGAAAAAGTATTTGAAATGTTCTTCTTCAGAAACCTCCATTGTACAAAACGGTATAACAAAACTACTCGGATAGATATTTACTGAGTAACAAAACATCATCTCGACATTGGAAGCAATTCCTATGTTTCACACTACTAAGTGCTCTTACAAGCACCCTAGCAATTTCATCAAATAACCCCTAGCAGTTAAAAACCTTACCGCGAAATCACACCAACTAATTAAATCCTTATGTCAAAAGAATTTACGAGCTTAGGCTACAAAACGAACGGACTAGAACCACACGAGAGCAAATAAGAATTGCCAGCCATCCTGATTGCACAGTAGTCTCACCACTTTTTTTAAATTTTGAAATGATACTAGAGCGCTCCACGAATAACTGCCATTAACCTATAAATATTTGCTGGTTTTATTTTGATTTTGATGTACTTTAAATTTACAGTTCGTTCATTTCTCCTGCCTAGTATTGTATACCATTCTCCGATCATTGTTTCAAGAGATGCAAGGGTTTCTGTTAACAATAAATATGTACCCTTTAATAGGAAACTGCGCTAAATGACACATTTTAGTTTTCATGCTCTTTGCTCCCGGAATTAAGGAAAGAAAGGCCTTTAAGAAATTATTCATTTTAAATCATTCTATTCATTATTTTGCCGAAATGTGGTCTTCCAACAGGCTAGTGCTATGGCAAAGTACACTACACATGACTTTGTTTTCGAACTCTATATTTACAAGCAGTAAAAGATTTGAATAATAAATATTATATAGAAACTGACTGTGGTACTTTGTGTACTAGAGACGCGGATGGCTTAGTGGTTAGTGTTTCAGACTGTCGATGCTGGGTCCCCAGGTTCAAGCCTGGGCTGATCTTTCAGAGATGGTGTGATTTACTAACAATCGCTGAATATCGGACGAGCACGTAAAGTGACGGCCCCCAGGCTGGACCCACTGGTAAAGTGGGTATCCTTTCCTATGTCCCCCCTGAAATTCTCTCACCCATCTATGTGCAATATCGTACTTGTACGGTGGCGCCATCTACTGTACTCTAATCTCATTACAAACTGTTCTGTCGAAGTCGCTAGACTTGCTCTCATTCCTTCCGTTTCTGTGTCCTGCGCAAAAGGCGATCTCGCTGTAGGTGGCTGGGACCTAAACTCTACTCCCTGTGGACGGAAGTCCTACATGAAAATGACAAATGCTTTACAAAGAGGCTTTTCACTATGTGTACTTTCAAATGAAGTAGTATGAAAGTTGCTGGTTGCTGAAACAGCGAAACGGCACCGAGAACTAAGAAGTTTGTGTGTTGCCACAGTGATATGGGGCTGCAATGTGAGATCTGAACTTTTGTCACGCGTGAAGCACGACACCGACGCAATACTCTGCGGTGAAAAAGATCGTTCACATGAGTTTCTTGTTCCTATTCTGTGAATAGATCTGTGAATAATTTTATCTTACCTACATTAATTCATAATTTGAAATCATATATATTCCTTACTTTTCTTCGTAGTTTCTAAACACATTTCATAACAAGTTATTTTTAATTCGTACACTTCAAGAATATGTTTTTCTCTTTTATCTGCTTGGCCAGTCCGTTTATCCTGCAATAAGAAAACCACAGATATAATCTTGGTTCAGATGCTGTTGGCGGCAACCGGTTGGATGACTCGTAACGTGCCAGTATCAAAACCAGTTGGTAAGGGACTTGATTATCCACCCAGAGTGATTTAATGGTATGGCAGCAATTCATCAACGCAGGTGGTTTCTGAAGAAGGCTCGACCAAATGCATCCAAAGCATTCAACATTTTGTGAAGATCATTATGTCGTTTTAGCTGCACGCTGTCGTAAGTCCAGCACAGCCTCGGAATCTTCTTCGGAACGTTCCGTGGGCCTCTGTCTTCGAATGAGTGTAAGAGAAATTCTATCCTATGTATGCAATGTAAATTCTTGTGTACAGATTTCCTCTGAGATAATTACTTTGTAGTGTTATAAATTTTGAGCACAAATGAAAACTATCTTTAGCTAATATATGACGCAATAATTTTCCGAAAAACATTGTTAGAACTCTTTTTAAAATTCAATTTATCTTACTCGAAAGTATTCTAATTTGGCCGTTAGATGGCGGGATAAGGTAGCTTATTAGTATTTCTATCTGGAAGAAACGAAATTTCCCATTTTCGCAGATTTTGGTTTAATTATTTAGGCCAAATAGAAATAATTAAATGGTGCCAAAAGTTAGACTAGAAACTTGTCTCCCATAAATCATCTCAAATTCTACTGTACGTTCTGTTTTTGAAGAGAAAATTTGTACCTCAGCGGAAGATCCTTGAATCTGAGCTATGAAACTCTACCTACCTTCTGAGTTCCACCCCAAACAACATAATTGATTAAAAGGTAAAAACGCGTATTTTGTCTTTTCATTGTGGACCCAACGAGAGACCGCTTCCATTCTGAATATGGCGATGTCTGCAGTGATCCGCTGACGTCAAGAACTTGGACAGTTTCTCAAGACATAAATGCCACGCCATATGATTGATATTTTGTGCCATTTTTCGCTGAAAATGAACGCTAACACACATTCACAGAAAGCCTTAAGAGGATGCATTGATCGGATCTGTGTACGATACGAACAGTTCAGCGAGTGTGAGAGAGATGCCCGGTGATCCAATCGCCGTAACACCAATCACTTGGGTCGGATGGGCAAGGCAATTTGGCGATACGCGAACAGTGGCATGCCGAGAGCAACCACAGAACGCGAGGATCGAGCGATTGTTAGTGCCGCACGAAAAGAACCAAATTCTTCGCTCTTAACCATTCGTAGCCCTGTTCTGTTGTCTGCAGTTACGGAAGTAGTGATCTGGTCCGTTGGCGTACAACTTGTGGCAAGAAAGCTATATTCGAGGACGCCAATCTACCGCCTATCACTGACGAGAGAGCATCGCTGGCACCTTTTGCAGTGGTGCCGAGACGCATCAACGTAGGATACGTCCACTGCCGTTGTATTGTCTTCAGTAATGTGTCGCGGTTTGCCTGCACGACGTTGACTAGCACTTACGTATCTGGAGAGGTTACGCCAGCGCAGGGATCCCGACTTTACCGTGGAACGGCACACAGCTCACACACTGGGAAAGACTGTTAGGGCAGCCATTTTGTACGATACCGGTGCACCCTTGGTAGTATATGCCATCCTCACGGCTCGGCTTTACGTCGACGACATTCAACGACTTGTTATGATGCCATTCTTATCGCTGAATCACCGAGAAATTTTTCGACACGATAATGCCTGTCCACACACAAAAAACAACTTACCAAGGACTGCCGCCTTAATGGCGGCCCACTTCCACGCAGAGCCCGATCGCCCTCCCTCTGACAGATTAAAAATGTTTAGGACATGATGGGATGCCACCTTCGCCCATCCTAGAGTATCGGAGAACCGGTCGCAATTTAGACAGTATCTGGCAGGTGTCCGAATTGTGTGCAAAGGTTTCCAATAGGAAGTGTCCATGAACACTGTGCGTATATGATACTCCGGGTAGCCGTTTGTAACAAAAGCGTAGGTGACGGTGCAACGAACTGACTTGTATCAAACGTGTTAGTTTTGTCTTCAAACAAATGATCCAACTTTTCTGGAATTGCGAGCATTTCCTTTCCTGCCCAGGTACGTTGCACATATCAATTATTTTCATCGAGATCTGGGTGCTTCGTACTTTGGGGGGGTTATGAGTGTGTTTTGCAGAGGAAAACGTATTTCTTTTGTCTTCTTGAGGTTTAACTAGAATGCATTCAGCAATTCTCAAAGAAATGAAAGCACAATTTTTCCTTTTGTTAATTGAAAACATTTTACCGTGGTGACAGCGAATTATTGCAGACATACTTTATAACTGCATAGCTATTTATGTGCCCTTAACTACGGAATACATCATGTATTTTTTGTGACACCGCGAATATCTTTTTCCTTAATTTATGAACAGCAGTATTTTCTTTCATCAATATTTTGGGTGAATGTAAACAAAATAAAATGTAATTAATAATACTGCAAAATGATGGCTGATATTTAAGAACATGTCGTGTATGTTTCTATCTTTTAAAGTGTGCCCAAGGAGATTTTCATGCGCTGACTATGTCATCGGTCACGGCGTAGATCCGTATATTTATTCACATGTCATTAGACACGGAGATGTCACATCACGCAGAGTGGCAAAAAGCGATGTATCAGTGTGTTGGTATTGACAGCATGAGCGGAAGAGCACGTTGTGTTTGGGACGGTAAAGGTTCAGCATTCGCCTAAGAGAATAACATACATTTTTTCCGATATTCTAGTAATTTATTTTCTAATAAACCTATGCAATGGTGAAAAAACAATCTCTAAATATAGAGAGTTTAAAGAAGAAAATTTGTCCCGTTTTTGATTATGGTGCTAAACGTTTGTTATCCGAAGTTACAGATATCTAACGAAAACTTCATAAGTTTTATTTCTTAAATATGAAATTTAGGAGTACATCGTTGACATACCTCATATAGAGGAGTGAGACCTTTGGATGTTCTCCTAAAACCTTGTCATCGAAAAGAAATTCTGTTAATATGGGGGCTTGTGGTGATTATCGAGGTGCTCCTTGAAGTTGTTGATAGATTTTTTCCCTGAAACCGGAAGTAGGTTCGTTTACGAATAAGCCTAAGAGCTGCAATAACTGAAGAAATTTCTGAAGGGGTGATCTGTTCCGATTCTATTTATTATCTTTCAATAAGTGAATGAACCTCATCCACAGGAATGTTGGGAAACAAGGATGCAGGTTCCAGGGACAAATCTATCAACAACCTCAGGGAGCACCTATAGGATCTCCACTAGCTCACATATCGGCAGGATTTCTTCTCCAGTACATCGAAGACAAGATTTTAGCAGAACATCCAAAGGTTCAACTACTCTATATGAGGTATGTCGACGCTGTACTCCTTCTCTGGCCACATATAATTAAATAACTCGAAGCATTTACTGTTCATCTGTCTTCAATTTTTTCTTCTATCTCTTTTACTGTAGAACTGGAAACTAACTTTTCTCTTCCATTTCTGGATTTCAAACTTTGCAGGGACCCTCCGTCTAATAACCTTTCATTTTCTGTATTTCGAAAACCCACTACCTCCCCTATCTTAATACCGTTTGGTTCGCATCACCCTCAGAACTATAAACTAGCCGGAATTTCATTTTGGTTAACCGAGCTGAAATCCATAGGTATAATCAGCAGGCTATGACTCACGAACTTTCCTTCATTAAAAACCTAACAAAGAACTTTAGATACCCTGATTACCGAGTTCAGAATGTAATTAAGAAAAGCCTGAGATTATTGGAAACCGTCCTAAGCTCCGAGACTTCTATCACAAGATATATTGGTGCAGTGGACTTTTATCCATGGCTAACCTCAATTCTTGAAAATAATATTAAGCGACTGCAATTGGGAATTGGAATTCGGAGACGAAATATTTTTCTCTTTTACGTTCTCACCGTGACAAATTTAAGAAGGACAAAGATATAGTGTTCGTAAAGTACCTCTGCGAAAACTGGACCCATCATTGCCTTCTTCCTTCTACATAGGCTCCACTTGGAGAAACCAAGTGTTACGTTTGAAAGAACGTAAAAATGATTTGAAACAGGAGAACTTGTCCACGGCTCTAGCAGGAACTGTAAACATGGCTACGTTCCACAATGAAACGAGGCAATAATTGTCTCTTCAGCTTCTACTCAGGCTAACTTAGAGAGCCTGCACATTTACCATTTGGGCGACTGCTATTGTAATGACAGCTCGCCTCGTGAAATTCCAGAACCGTGGCAACATATATTTCACCCAGTCACATGATCGGGAATTAGAGACTTCTAACCGTGACCAAAATCTTAAGATTGATATGAAAATTCTTTTGATTCTGGACTCTTACCTGGCTATGTATATGTACTTGGATGTACGGTCTAATTTTACCATCTGAAGATGGCCGTATAGTAATGCCCGAAAGGCTTCATGTGTGTCAGCGTTTTTAATAAAGTTTTAACTAATGTAGTTTTAACTTATTTTTTCGTGCAACTAGACGGAAGTCGTTAATTCTAATATAATATTTGCAGCACGAATACCTTTATGTAGATGAACTATATATTCGTTCTGGAGTACTGTACATTCGCGTGGAGAACAAAACGAAAAAAAATTGTGGGATATAAGCAAAAAATTATAGATTGTGCACAGTTTCATGTGTCACCAAAACGGTAAAGCGCGAAATGTAGAAAATAGATAAATGAATGATTACATTGGGCAAAACGATTTTGCTGCGATTCGTGTAGGAAAGTTAAGTAGTAATTATGTAAATTCGGTTCATATGAAAACATGAATGCATTTTCTCTTAAGTTTCACACTAAATTAGAGTGGGAATGTATATGAAAAAGTTATTTAATCTAACAAATTGAACCTCAGTATTGTTTTTACAACCTGTATATAACATGTTATATTTCGAGCTTTTAAAATGTAGGCCACGTCACGGTTTGAAATTTGAAACTATTATTTAAATTGCGGTATTGATCTTCGGAGTTCTGCTTTCTAATGACATAACAGGAATCTGTAGTTGATAGTGAGTCAAATCAGTTTTAGGGTCTTTTATAATTGCATTGAAAAGTTAGAAGTTACTGTTCATATAATAGTGTTGTTTCAAAGTTCGCTGCATTTTGAGAGGGGTCATGATTACTTCTAGAAGTAATTATAAATCTTAGTATCTTAGAAGCATTTTTTTTTAGAAATATCCCCTTCCAATGTGTTTGTACTTGTGATAACACATTTATCATGTAACTCCAAGCTTTCAAGTTGAAAGCGTCCATTTACCTAATTCACCTGAAACCTAACATATAATGGCAGTTACATTACTAAGTACAAGAAAATCTGTAACTTTCTTTTCTGCCTTCATTTCTTAGAAATTTTAGCATCATTATCATACGATTAAATTGATCAGCCCGTTTCTTGTTCTGCAGTAGACTGCCAAAAAACTGCCGAAATCACTTATACTGTATTGTTAAAAAATGCGCAGTCATGTACAAAATATATTTTACATAAAAAATTATAACACACTGGAGACCTATGCGAAATTTAATCAAATTTAAGATAGTTTACTTACTTTGAGGCATTTTCCTCTGTTCAGAAGAATTTGCTAGGCAATGGTTTTTCAATAATTGGTGTTTGTCGATCTTATATATAATTATCTTTAGAAAAAATATACTGTAAGCTGGCTAAATAAATCCTGTGCCTAATAACAAGAATTTATTTATAAAATTTGTGATCTAATTTGACATCTGCATACGCTAAAAATACACAGGGATGTGGAGCAGTTCTTTTATTCATTTTACTTGAATATTCAAATTTCAGGCTCTTAAATAAATTAAAAAATGTATTTAGCGAGAATTATTAAAACAACATTTATGAAGATAATATGAATTTGCCATGAATACCTTTCCACCGGAAGCATAGATTCGGAATTCAATTAATACTTATGAAAGCTAAATTAAAATCATGATTGAATTTTCTTTCAGCAAATACGTTTCGTTAATGAAAAACACTTTGTGCAGATATTCTACGTAGGTCAGAACATGCCCAATATACCGGATCGTGCAGCAAGTTCCTTTTTTCTTTGGAGCGAAAATATTCCTACTTCCAGAATATATGTTGCGAAAGGCGTTGAAGTATTAGGGGTGCTATTTTTAAAGTACTTTAATTTCACAAAATTGTTGAAATTCAGTCCAAAATCATCTTAGGTTTCTCTATATTTCCTGGATCTTAAAATTAGAATGAAGGTAACAGTTCTTTTCTGTCCTGTGGGAAAATTACTCAAACTTAATGTAATTTTGTTAATCAAACAAAGATCTTCGCTCTTTCGACGTTTATAAGTGAGTCACGGGAAAATTCTCATTGGGCGCAACCGGGAGTCGAACTCAGGGTCTTCCATTTACGCGTCGGATATGCTTCCGCTACACCACAGCTGCCTCGAATTCCTCCACACTCACACACGCTAACTGCCAAGCTAATTTGACAGGTTGCTTCTTGGAGCCCCGCACAATGCTTATAATTCACCAAGGATGGTAAGCAGCAACTGACGAAATAATTAGAAGGCGAATAAATAATTAATACAGATATTTGACGTGGACCAGGAACATCAAGCAAAGACTTTCGCTCTTTCTACGTTTATAAGTGAGTCACGGAAAAATTCTCATTGGTCGCCACTGGGAGTCGAACCCAGGGTCCTCCAGATTATAAACGTGGAAAGAGCGAAGATCTTTGTTTGATGTTCCTGGTCCACGCTAAATGTCTGTATTAATTTTTTTTTAATTGATATTATTCTACAAGGTGGTTTCGGCGAGGGGTTAACCTCGGTTGAGAAGAGTTTGAAAATTACTCACAAGATTTTTTGTAGTTTAGATGTATATATATATATTAAAAAAAACTGCTAGCTGTTAAAATGAAGTCTATGTCTAAAGAGCAGTATTTATTTTTATACGTCCTTAAATTTCACAAGACTGTTTTAAATCAGACTAAACTATACTTTGTTTTGTCCTCGCTCGTAGTCGAACCTACGGTCAGCTTTTTTAGTAGGAAATGGGGGTTTTGATCACAAAGGAAACTCCCCACGGCTCCCTACGGCCCACGTGCTCCCACGGCACAGACCACTGCGGCCCAAGTGCTCCCCACGGCACAGCCCACTGCGGCCCAAGTGCTCCCCACGGCCACGCCCACTTCGGTCCACGTGCTTCCGCACGGACGGATGTGGTCAATCATGACGTCAGTCGCCGCCATTTTTTTTCCACATGTTCTTTTCGGCTATCTTTTGCACGCCACGTGTTTTGAGATGAGTCATCATTTTCTCTGACCATGACATTTTGTGTGCCACATGTTTTGGAATGAGTCATTTTTTTCTCCGACCATACCATATTGTGTGCCACGCGTTTTGGGATGACTCACTATGTTGGGTGACACCTCCGTGCTAGCTGGCACGGAGGTGTCACCCAACATAGTAGTATCAGTACTTTTGGTGCCATAGTAGTATGTGATAACACTACTGATACTACTATGTTGGGTATCAGCACCAAAAGTACTGATACCCAACATAGTAGTATCACTACTTTTGGTGCCATGTAATATTTTATTAATGAGGAAACGTGACCAGATTAAAAGATATTTTCAAACATTAGACAATTGTATGGGTAGACAAGATACTTTTGTTATTCATCATGCATTTAACATAATTTCCAACCAATTAATCATAATTAATTTTTGATAAACTGGATGGAAATACTTGATACAGAGACTTCCTCTAAGCACATAAATCGCAAGGGCAAGTTTTTGGAGTTTATTTAATCAATTAAGCGGTCCATGTGCCTGAACCAAATGGTGTCGAGATATTTATGCACTCACTCCTTAAACCTAAATGTTCACATAGCTGCCGAGTTTTAGGAAAGCCGCCAAAGTAATGTTTACCTTCTCCTAGAGGCAGTACCGAAAATAAACCTGCGCTGCTGATAACTGCTTGTTTCTTGTCCGCTATTATACATATTATCCATGATGGGAATGGGCCAGTCCTATATCATGACTTTGCGCAAGAGCAAGTGACTCATACATGGTCTCTCTCTCGATTCTCAGGTACGATGACACCGTATAACCCTTTTGCAGGTAATCGATCAGAAACAAATAAAGACAATCAGTCCCATAAATGACAACTTTGAAGAATGAAGCTTAAGGCAAATCAGTACTTTTGGTACTTAGGGGCAATTGTACAACTTGCTTTCGGCCCACTTTAGAGATATTCATCGAGCAGATTTCTTTCAATCTACTAACCCGATTTAATTCGCTCCAGGCGATTAGGGAGATGAAAAGGGAGACAATATCTGGAATTGATAAAAACGCAACGCTAGCGATGGTGAAGATACCTTAAGTGTAGCTAAAATAGCAAAATTTCAGGATCGATACAGAGACCATATGTTGTCTTCTCACACCTCGGGCGACATATGCCAGCTCGTTTTTACACATTACTGCATCGTGCGTAATTCTGGCATATTTGTGAAACTTATTTTCATCTGAAATTAATCTTTAGACCATGTGTTTTGTTTTAAAAGTCAATCACACCGATAGTTGTTCAAATTTAAACATGTTAGATTACGTTATATTTTCAATTTGGAAAAAATAAAATTCCCTCATGTGCTGTTGAACATAAAAAACTCCTGGAAACTACTCCACTAGAAATGTGTTGAATAAAGGTTTCGAGAGGATTGCAGGTATACATAAAAAGTATTTTTATTTTAAACACTGCATATGTACAGGTGAAATTACTAAGGAAGTTAAATCTTCATGGAAGGTCATAGCGGCTAAGGGAGATTTCCAAAAGAATGATAGGTTCTCAAGACTGCTCCACATGGCTTGCATGAGATTGTAATTTTCCAGACTCTGATGTATGGCAGTGAAACCTGAATACTACAGAAGAAACATAGGAGTCGTTTATATGCGGGAGAAATGCGTTACGTACGGTGGCTTTGTAGCAAAACACGTTCTGGTCGTCTGGAAAACGAAGAAGTGTTGCCGTTGTGTAATGTAAGTCAAAATGTTGTTAGCAAGGTGAAGAGTAATACGCTTTGGTGGTTTGGCCATGTTGAAAGCATGACTGATGTGATGCTTACTAAACATAATTTTTAGCGCAAATGTCCGGAAGGAAAGGCAGAGGAAGGCCAAGGAAGTCATGGGAGGATCAGATTCAGAACTGTCTGCATGAGAATGAAGTACAGAAGGTCTTGTGTACGTCGAGTGAAGGATATCATTTAAGCCAGAGTTGTTTCACAAGATCGCTGAAAACGGAGAGGTTAAACGGCAACACTAGGTAAATAAATAATCAGTGAAACATATCTGGTTGTTCGTATTTCTTTGTGGAGCTAACTTCTGAACCTCAGGGAACCGCTTTGTGATATGTATGTATGTATATGTAGAGTATTATTTGCATGCTTGCTCGTGTCTAGCATTAAACTAGTATTATGGGATAATTCTCATAATGACAAGAATGTATGTAACAGAAGAAAATGTTTGCCAGCTATTGCATTTACTTCTCCTTACTGCGGATAAGAGGGAACCAGCATTTGAACGCACATAGACTGTACCTGAAGCAAATATTTGTCATGTTTATGTGCTTTGTAGTTCAACTAGGTTGTGAAAACGCTGCCATTCACTGCATGTAAGAAGCAAAATATACAGGTTGAATCTTTAACGCTAAACCAAAGCATTTGGCTATAAAGGTTTCTAAGACGAAGAAAATTATTTATTAAACTCATTGCGCTTCAACCCTTACCTTTGTGTGTTATAAATGTATATTCCCGGAGCTATCTAAAAGAGATAATAATGTTTTTTTTTCTCGTTTTAACAGAAAAAAGAACGTGATGTCGAAACTCCGCAAGATTCTTATACCTTTGATATAATACCTGCTGAAGTGTTATGAACTGTTTCATCATCGCGCATCCGCATCACACGTTCCAGCGCTACAATGATCCTGATCCCCAGTACTACAAAATGAGATAATGGATAGAGGATGCCAAGCCTGATGGAGACACCTGTGTAACTATCATGCAAACACAGATTTCCTTTCTCAAAGCAAAGGAAAGAACGCTAGACTCGTTATCATTCATCTGATCCGTTAAACAACTTAATTTTAAATTACTTTTTATTTTATTTCAAGGTAACCGTACCACGTTTGATATCAGAAACCGTGACCTCGTTTCTTCGAATTATCACATTTGCGTAAAATCATTTAATGTCTAATTTAGTCACCGTGTTCAAATAGTTGAAATGTTCTATTATCCAGTTTGCAGTTAGCTGTCTACCTTCCTTGTAAAAGCCATCTGGTTGATGAGCAAAAACTTGGAAAGCTGTATATCCATTCTCCGTCAGTAAATTTTGAATCCTTACTACAGGTATACCATTTTATGTTTGATAGAATTAAGTTAAATTGACACACAAAAAACGTGAATCTGTTTTTATATAATAATACTTTAGGAATAATATACCAAAACAAAGTTTCACAAATAATTAAATATAATATGAAGTAGTGATCTTGCAATATATAGAAGTACACTGAAGAGCAATTGAATTAGAGATACCTGTCTAGTAACATGTAGCACCACCTTTCCTCCTGATGACGGCGGCAATTCGTCTCGGCATGGACTCGACAAGACAACGGAAGCGTTGGGAAGCCATACGGATCCACGACCACTGAACAAGCTCCCACAGTTCACGAAAATTTGATGAAGGGGGATCAGGGCCTCGAACATATCTCTAGATGGCATCCCAGATGTACTCCATGGGATTGAGGTCAGGTGACATAGCTGGCTAAAGAAGCGAGGTCATGTCGGGGGAATGTTCATCCAACCATTTGGATACAATTCGGGAGCGATGGCACGGTGCATTGTCTTGTTGCAGGATGAGGTCCCTAGTGAGATGTTGAAAACGCACAAACGGGAGCAAATGGTCGTCCAGGATATCCCGGTAACGTTGACCTGTGATGGATGATGTCACACGTAGCAGAGGTCCCACTTCAGTCCACGTAAACAGTCCCCACTTCAGAATGCCACCCCTACCAGCTTGAAGAATAACCTGCTGGCAAGAAGGATCCATCGGTTCAGGTGGTTTGCGCCATACTCGTATCCTGCCATCCGCATGTCCCAACGTGAAACACAATTCATCAGACCAGGCAACATTTGTCCACATGTCAACGGTCCAGTGGCAATTTTCCGCTTCCATGCTAATCCTTGCACCATGTGATGTGCGGTCAGCAGCGGTACTCTCGTGGTACGATGGCTTCCGTAACCCATAGCGAGGAGGTGGTTTGTATGGAGTGGCTGCTTACACGTTTTTGTTAACCAGCGTTAAATTGCCGAGTAATTTCTTGTACTTATGCCCGTCTATCTGCTGTTACAATGCGAGCTAGCGGACGATGACCCTGCTCGTCTACAAGCTGTTGTGCACGGCAGTTGGCTCTTGCAGGGATGGTTTTACCGGATTCGATGTACTCACGGTGCACCCGTGACACAGTGACTCGTGAAAATCCTAGTGGCTGAATGATTTCCGAGATGGAGTGATTCATTCGTTGGGCCCCGACAATTTGCCCACGACCAAATGCGCTTAGATTCTTCGTCTTACCCATAATTCGTTCGACCCTTACTGATTCCCGTCGTATCACTCCTTATATTGACGGATTGCTACATGCGTCATGTCGTTTCCTGCGTCATGTCGTTTCCGTTTACAATGCCGCCCACAGCGCAACATTTGCAAAACGCCAGCTGTCTCTAATTCAATTGCTCTTCAATGTACATATTTAGCCAATAGTATTTTAAAATATAAAGTGCCCAGCAGGCGTAACGAAGCATTTAGATTTATTCAAACATTGTATTTTAAATTAATAGGCGAAGAAAAGAAATCAGGGGATTCGAAATTACTGACTACTGCGAAAGGCTTTGAGCATTTGAAATGTGAACAAAAAGGATATAACTTTTCGAACTCTTCATAGACAGCAATATACCTGAAGGAAAAGGAACACCGTGGTGTGAAACGTCAGATGATCGCGTTTTGCTGGAACCGGTACGCTGTATTATGTTAGAAATGAGGCCATCAGCTCTAACCGCTGCTATCTTCAAAACCTTATTTCTTAAAGCCCACAGACCTGAAAAGGCTAGGTGTTAGTTTCGGTGTGCCACTAAAAATGTGTCATTGATACCTGTATTGATGAGGCAATGGCTAACTGTTTTTGATTCCAAGATGAGAACAAAACTGACTTCCATAAGTTATCGGCCGTCCCCACTTTAAAGGAACTGATATTTGGGAACGGAAAATACCCATTAAAAGAGTACCAACCAAGTCACAGCTGGGATTCAAACCCTAATCTACCTAGGAGGAATGATCAGAAGCCACATGTTAGACCATTGTACTGCAGCGTCAGCTATGATTTTCTATCTGAGTGAAATTACAAATTGTAGTCTGAAATGAATATATTTTATTTGCAATAATTTACCAGTGAGTGCGATGAATATTTTGGGAATGTCCAAGGAAATTATTCAATATGAGGGTTTTAAGCAACGTTTTATATATATATGCGTTTTCATTAAAATCCATATTACATTACAGTACAAATTATAGAAGAAAATATATAGCTGTCAAGGACATTCGGTTAAATCAACGAAACGAATGCTCGTCTGACATAGCATTTCACGATTAAAAGAACGTTAACAACCGCTTGTTTCTAGATCGACTGAGGAATTTTTCCAGTTAATTCCAATTGTAATTTCCCTGTGATGGAAATTTACGTTTTGTTCCCACTGAGAAAATGAATAAACATTTTGAAAATAGAAGTGAGCAGAGAAACGGGAACAGCATGTCCTAAGAAAATAGTGAGGAACAACATTGCAAAAATTATAATGTAAGACGTATGTGGTTTCCCGTTAAGAAATGAAGTTATAAGCTATCTTAGATACTTACCTGCAGCAGCATCACACTCCAAGCAACTTATGGTCACAATAATGTTACTCTATGGGGCATATATACAAATGTACCAGCATTGGATATATCATCATCATCGTCATTGTCAACCATTATCGATCCACAGCTGGACGAAGGTCTCCCCAAGTTTTCTGCACAACGGTCTGTCTTGTGCCAGTCTCCTCCATGTCACTCCCGCATACCTTCGAATTTCATTAACCCATAACCCATGTGGTCTTCTTCTGGAACTTTTCCTCTCCCTTTTAATCCAATCTAAAATTTAGGCTGTCCATCGATGGTCTGTCCTTCTGGCAGTATGTACAGCCCATTGCCATTTCAGGGATTTTACTCTGATCATGATGTCTTCCACTCTTGTCATTTTTCTGATCCACGAGTTCCTCTTCTTATCGGTCCTGGTTACACCAAGCAGGAACGTCTCCATGCTACTTTGAGTTGTCTGCAGACTTTGTATGTCTCTTTTAGTTAAGGTCCACGTCTCTGCACCATACGTAAGCACAGGAAGGATGCATTGATCAAACACATTTCTTTTAAGACATAATGGCATATTGCTCTTGAAAATTATGCTGTTTCTTCCAAAAGCTCTCCAGGCAAGTCTTGTACGCCGATTAATTTCTTCATCAATGTGACCTTCACTTGATATTTGCTGTCCAAGATAAACGTACGTGTCTGTTATCTCCAGCTTTTCTCCATCAATCGATAAATCTTCATTTCTCGTAAAAGCATTGAACATCAATTTTGACTTCTAGAAGTTCATTTTTAATCCCATATCTTTACTCTTGTCAGCAAGTTCCTGGATCATACTCTGCAGCTCTGATGGGGTAGTTGCAAAAATGACTACGTCATCAGCAAAACGAAGGTAGGTTCGATAATCTCCATTAATTTTTATCCCTTTGTTTTCCCAGTTCAGTGATTGAAAGACATTTTCCAATGAGGCATTGAAGAGCTTCGGAGATATGGTGTCACCTTGTCTCCCTCCCTTTCCCATTTTTACGTGTGTTGTATTTTCAAACAGCCGAATCTTTTCACTTGCATTTGCAAAGATGTTATTAATAATATTAATGTTTGCATCTTCAATACCACTGGAATTCAGAGCCATTGTAACTGCTGATGATTTCACCGAATCAAAGGCTTTTTCATAATCGATAAAAGCCATGCACAATGGAAGTTCATATTCCCTCGCTCTTTCAATTAGTTCTCTCAGTACGTGGATGTGATCTATTGTGCTGTAGCCATTCCTGAATCCAGCTTGTTCTCTCGGTTGAGCCATGTCCAGTGTTACCTTCAAACGGTATGAAATAACTTTAGTGAAGATTTTATAAACCACTGATAGGAGGTCTGTAGTTCCTGGTCTGTAGTTCCTGAGATCCTCAATCTCACCTTTTTTATGTAGCAGGATCATTGTAGCGTTGTTCCAATCCTCAGGAATCTTGCCTTCATTAAGGCATGGAGTGAAAATTTCGGCGAGTACTGTTTCGATTTCTCCCTTGCTTCTTGTATGATGTCCACAGTAATCTCATCTTCTCCTGGAGCTTTCCCCTGTTTCATGTTCTTGATTGCCAGTGCAACTTCTGCGGGGAGAACTGGAAGAACTCTGGTACTGGTACCTTTCATGATGTCTGGAGTACATGTGTCATCCCTTTCATATAATTTGGAGTAGAAATCTTTCACTCTTGTCAAAATTTCGCCTGTATTTCTTTTTACAGAACTATCTTTTTTTCTCAGTGACATATTTTGTTTTCTTCCCTTACTGAGATGTCCCTTTGCTATCTTTAGGCTTTGGTTGTTTTTAATTGCTTTCCTCACTAGTTCACAGTTGAATTTCCTTACGTCTTCAGTGATACTTTTTCGTAATGTCTTGCATAGCTCTATATATTCCACTTTGGAAGTAACGTCTTCTTTAGTTATCCTCATCTCTTTTCTTTTTTGCATAAATATTTTGGTTTTTCCTGATAATTTGTTCACCTGCAACTTGTTCTTAGACCCAGGTAATTTTGTTGCTGTTTCCATAAGAGCTTTGGTTACTTTTCTGTTAACTTCAAAAATAATCACTTTTTCTTATGTTAGGCCTTCTAAAGCAGAGAATCTGTTCTTCAGTTCCAACTTGAAGGTATTATGGTGCTTTTTAAGGTTGGTTATGTCAGTACATCTTGATTGTCTTATGAGCTTGTCACGTTAATGTTTAGTGTTGAGGTGCTTCTTACATCCACCAATCTATGATCACTACCTGTGTTGAACTTGTTTAGCACACTGCAGTCTTCTATGATGAATTTTTTTTTACACATAATAAAATCTATTTCACTTGTCATCATATTTGGATGTCTCCATGTCCATTTCCTGTGTGGCTTTTTTTTTGAAAAAGGAGTTCAAGATGAAAAACCCTTCTGCCTCTGCAAACTCTACGAGAGTATTTCCACGCTGGTTTCTGTTACCGTGACCGAATTTCCCTACTGAAGTTTCGTTCTGTTGCCGTTGCCCTATTTTTGCATTGAAATCTTCCATAATTGTCTTTAAGTGCTGCTTACCTTTATTATTTAGATGACGAATTTCCTCATAAAATTCTTCAATTTTTTCTTCAGGATGACTTGTGGTGGGTGCATAAGTTTGAATAATCTGAATAATCTGAGCCTTGTATCTTCTCGAGAGTTGGATAACGAGTCGTGCAGCTCTGTCAGAGGAACTTTCAACTTCTTCAACTTCATCCTTCAGTTTCTTGTTTATTATAAATCCAACATTACTACTTCTGCCAGTATCTGTCACACGATAGTAGAAGAGATGTCCACTTTTCCGTTCAATGAAATCTTCTCCTTTTCTCCTTACCTCACTTAGCCCGACAATGTCCCCCTTTATCCTTCGTAGTTCTACCAATTCAAGAAGCCTTGAATCAGAAGATAGGGAGCGTCCATTATATGTAGCCAAGGTCGGGATCAGATGGCAGCCTAGTCCGGTAGTTCGGGTATTCTTAGCACCCTCTGCCTTCATGTCGCACTGGCCGCTGCCTTGGCCAGGTACATTCCAGCTGCCGGAGCCTGAGGGCCAAGATTTAAGTTGTGGAGTCATTTTGGAGGGGTTTGGCCATAACTCACCACGCTGGCCAAGCGGATTGGTGAGTGTGGGATAGTATTTCCTCTAATCCCGATGGTATAGTTATACCGCTATTGGCGGTCGTCAGAGCCCCTTTATTGGGAACAGGATGCACCACGAGAAGGCGGGGTTGACATTTGTCAAGGAGAGGCTGTGATTTTACGCATCACCTGACCTAACATCCCATTGGATATTTATATTTATATATATAAAAGCATAAATAGTTTTTTCCTTTTGTATAGGCCTATAACACCCCGCCTCCTTGCATAGCCGCTGAAGCAAGATTGAAGTAACATACACTATAAATATTACCCATAACACCCCTCCCCCTACACACAAGCACACAATAACAGGTGGACCCAACATCACATCAGAACATACACGTTATTGTTTCCCGAAAAAATACTAGTGAAATGAACAAGAAATATAAAATACAAATAAAAAGCGAAAATACAAATAAAAAAATAAATAAAAAAAATAAAGAAATACAAGAAATATTCGAGACCTGAGAACCACTCTTCAGGGGAAAACGCCCGGGAGCCAGGAATTAATGTGTTCGGGTTTCATAAGACGGCAACTATTTTAAAAAAAATTCCAGGTACCGACCAAATTTCAACATAAAAATTTGTTTCAAAATAATATTTTTGAGAGCCATCTGTTTTCCCTACCCGAACATTTTATACCAACATTTTTTACAACTGAAATAGCAATGTGTATAAAACCTTTTAACTCAACTGAAAACAAGATAACAAATGCTTTACCCTATTATCTCTAACCTCTTGAATTATAAATTCAAATGAAGGTAAACTAAAACTCTAAGTTAAACTAAAACAAACTTTCAGCACCGTGAAGACAAGCCTAATATATGAGTCAAATTTAACACTTTGTAGGTATCATGGCTATTTTTACTCACATAAGTAATTATGTGGATTTGCTCAACGGAGGTGTGTTCGTAATATATCGACAGCTCCACAGGTCACGTTATCTACCCAATGTATGTACAAAATGTATATTGCTTTTAGAGCAAGGTATCCCTAATGTATAGAAAGTAGAGCCATGTATTAAATTTCTCCGGTGCGACTCGGAGGAAAAAGAGTATTTTGGGTGGCCCGAAGAAAATTGTTAATTAAGAAAGTTTTTTCTGATATTGTATAATGTTATTTTATTGGAAATATTTATTGATCTCTTATATTGCGTATAACAAAAATTTTGAGGATAAACATTTTGTTTAGAATTATAAAAATAATTTTAACCGTTTAATAATACTATTTCTGTTGTTGCATACTCTGGTAATCCTCAAGAATTGGGATATTAAGATATTTTTCATTATGGATCTAGTAATTCTTGAAGACCAGCAACTCAGTAGAATAGGTTGAAAGGCAAAATGAGATCTTTTATCATATACATCTGTTGATATTCTTCCTCGTTGTATTTTGATTTCTATATCCAAGAAAAAAAACCCATTATAGAGCCTCTATCAGTTTCTGTTAATACCAGTCCCTCAGGATAACAAGATTGAATATCAAAGCTGTAATTCCCTGAACTAAAGCCTATAAAGTAGTCAATATATCTATAATATATTATGTCAGTAGCTATTACATATTTTTCATAGAAATGAAGGTATCAATCTTCCAGAAGAGGCAACAGCTGGAAAAAAATAATATTTGGACATGGCAAAAGCTTTGAGTACACAATATCTGTAATCAACAAAGAAAAATGACGTGGAATATAATTTGTAGCAAATGATATGATACCCAAACCTGTGAATTCGTTAACTGTTGCTGATATACTTTTAGCGAATGCAGATATATGTTTGAACGATATATTCGTATATAGAAACTGAGAGGTAACTTTATTTGGACCATCATCCTGTTGCCTGTATGATAAGAATTATTCAAATACCCTTAAAGTTTGAAATATATTGTTGAAAAACATTGATTTGCACAAGTATTGCAGTACTCACCAATATTTATCAAGTGCACCTACATTCAACACTAGTCGCTTAATGAATTAAATATGAATGGATTCTGCAAATTAGAAGATACTTTTTTCATTTCTCAGGTTTTCAATTTCAAAAACGCTAAAAAATTTAACAAACTTAATTAGTTTAATAGTAGCTTGGATAAGAAGAAAATTTAGAATGTTTTAACCTCTGTTTTCATGATATCTAATAAGCAAATGGTGCTAAATATAAGTTCATTTCATCAACTTACACAATTATTTTTCAATGCAATATTTTTATTAAAATGGTAATTCAGCAGTTATTGGACTTTCTTCCCATTTCTCATAGGCAGCATTTCTGACGAAATAACAGCACAGAATGTGGTTCTATAGTTTTTCGCAAATACCAGCTGCGATAAAACAATGTACACAGAGTTTACACAAACGATGTCCCTTTAAGATATCCCACCCTTTTTTTCGAATAATAAAAGTATCAAGAAGCACTGATTTCGTTAATCAATTTTAGAAAACAGTCATGAACTCCGTATATCAGTGTTTTGAGTTGCTGAGAACAATTCGGTAATTACTCAACAAAAACAAACCAGTAAAGCTAAAGGAATGTCTCCACATCTGAGTCATGCTCCAAAAAATTATCCTCGCCACTCCGATGGACCCCACCTAGTTGGTTACCACGAGCAGCTGAATTTAATCGTAAGCAGCAGAGTAATCCTCCTCCAGCAGGTGGTAACAATATGGAACACAATACAAAAACAAATGTTTGCATTTATTAAATTATTCTTTTTTGCAATATATTACCAAAAATTATTTGTTTGAAGTAGGTATGAGTGCTCAAAACTTTGAAACCCTTTAAATGATCGGTTATATTTTAAAAAGAGCAAATATTTAATTTATTTCAAATAAATTACATTTTCCTTTCAACACTCTGCTGTCTTTAAGCTCTTTAACAACAGCTGCTGTTATAGTGTTAAAACACGGTTTGAGATTTTCTTAAGTAGTGTTTACCAATCTGTATATTTTTATCCAGATTAAGGAAGCGTAGAGCTTTGAACAGAAATTTACCGTATTACAACTGTTATTGTAATCCAAACATCGAAACATTAAAGAAGAAAATAACGAATATAGTTAAGATATTAAGAACATTTCAGTCCCAATGATTCAAATTTGGACCGAGAGTGTTTCTTTCGATGCGTAATGGAATTTCAAGGGACGTGAAATTGTTGAGTCCAGTATTTAAGGAAGAATGTTATGTGGATATTCATACACCCTATGAGCGTATTATAAAATATTCCTAGTCGTTCTTTTCAAGCAATTATATTATTTTGGTGATAAGTTAAATTTAAGGAATTCTGTATAAAGTCAGGGAAAAGACCCTCTCACACACACACATAAAGGCGCCGGGCTCGCGCCAGTGAGTGTGTGTCTGCGTGTGTTTGAGAGAATATTCCATAGAGGCGGGAATAAATAAACACTTATATAGCTTGAGAAAATAAATCTTGAAAGAGTGTAGAAGTATATTTCACCTTTACGTTTCATACATGAATACTCAATTTAAAAGTTAGTACTTTAGGAAATGATGTAGTTTGACGTCGAAATGAGATCTGACTTTGACGTCTTTAAACTTGGTTAAATATTCGTGTTATGAAATGACTTAAGACATCTCATTTGATTTAGGAATTTGGTTTACGGTAAACTTGCTCATTTGCGTGTTGTTTCACAAGTGAACCGCTTAGTGCGCCATGTTTGTACTTTTCATCAGGTTCTCTCATGTAATCTGATGTTCAAGTCTTAACACCCTTAGCTTCTTTTAAATGATTATTGGAGCTTCCTAGCACATTTACTATGTTTGATAAAGCAATTGCATACTGTTAAAACAATAGGGGCAAAATTAAATATGATTCTGTAAAATAAAAAATATTAGAGCAGTCTCGAAAAACCCAGATTATCGTAGAGGTTCCTGGGCGAGCTCTGACTGTGTGCGACAGGGATACACGCCCAACAGTTGTTCCAGATTTATGTGGCTATTCCGGACTTCATGCATCACGGAGGTCGAAATTGCCTTTCTTAAACCCGCTGGAACCACTTTTTACACGTACTGTAGGACACAGCAGCCTCGCCGCCCCGATGGGGCAGTGGTCTAAGGCGTTGGCCTCTGATCATTCGTCCGTAAGGGTTGTGGGTTCGAATCCCGGTCAGGCATGGATGTTGTGTTTGTCTTACGGCACTGGCTCTCTCCCGTCCCTGGAACCAGTGACCCTAAATTAGGGACGGGCGACTGCTTATAGCCCATTGAGTTGCTCACGGCGGTCGTTAAGCCTCCAATAAAAAAAAAAAAAAAAAAAAAAAACACAGCAGCCTCACGCAAAGCAGCAAAGATTGTTTGCTGGGCTTCCGCAGCATTTTTTTTCAGCTGAAACGCGAACAGGAGTCAGCGCCTCAAATGTTGCTTCTCGAACGACATTGCTTTCCCCGTCAACTTTCGTCCCTTCTGCCACTACAACCATGAGCGGTTACGGTTGCTTGGAAAGCTTTTAGATGGCGCTGCAATCAGCCATTATCCTTCACAGTTGTTTGCATTTTTCCGACGTTCTATGATCGCTTGCGTTTAGGGGCCGGGAATTAAGTTTCACACCTAATATAACAATGCCTTTACGATGGACTGTGGTCAACGTTTTCAATGTCGAAACAACATTGATTTTTTTCATTTCAAAAAGGCAAAACCTAATGAAAGTGTTTTTTACAATGCCAGTAACGAAAGTCAGCGCCGAAAGGTCCTTTGCACTCTGGAAGATGGCAAAAAATTACTTAAGAATTTGATTAGGGCAAGAAACGTTTTCTCATCTATCAATAATGTTTGTAAAATCTGACTTAAAAATTCTGTCAATTATGATGACATAATCGACATTTTTTCCGAAACTAAAGCAGGAATTAAAGTAGTTTAAAATTGCGATCGTACTACTAAAATGTTTATTTTTTCACATCCCGACGTGAATTCCAGCCAATTTTATATCGCTAATAAAAAGGGTCTCTACTTCAAACTACGCATTAGACCTCAGAATATCTAAATCCGGTTCTGACGTGAATACGTATCAGAAAAATTTGTTGACAGGTGCTTATCCGACACCTTAAGTGTCCAAACCGAAAAACGAAAAGCACTGAGAGTGATCTCCTCTCACTTGGGATATCTTGACGTTCGAAGCCTTTCACACATCGAAAGGAATGTATCCTGTTCTCTAACAATTTTAACAAACACATCTTTGAATTCCATATCTTGCAGCAATAGAATACTTGATAATTGAGAGAAAAATGGTAAAAAACAACCTACGAGTTCTAGCCAGAAAATACATGCACTACAAACACCTAACCCAAAAGGAAAGAAATGAGTGATGAAGTGCTGCCATCTTTCGGCCGATCTGTATTCACTATATTGCAAAAAAACATGATAAAGATGAAATGATATCCTTATTTTTACCATTTTAATAAATTGAATTGTTCATTTTCGTAATAAACATACTTCCACGTACCGTTAACACACGTTGGCAGTGAAGTCTCCCTTTCTTTATTTTGAAAATCTTGTTTTACAGATGAAATATGGAAACCTAAGTGTGTTTAACGTAAGTTATATCATGTCAATAATTTTGTTTAAACCGAATTCTTTCCGATAACGAGAACGAAATATTATCTGCACTCTATATTATTCCCTGGATCTCAATGATTTCAGATTTTTTCTCATTATTTCCAAATTACGTATTTCATCTTCCTCACGATATCTACGCATTTGCGATTGAGATATTCAGTTGCAACAGAACAATAATTCTTTGTTTCAATTTTTTCAATATATTTTCTTTTGGCGTGTAAAGAACATTCACCGCTGAGAAGTATTTCCTTATAGACTCCCGGCAGTTTTTCAAAAACACATGTGAAATACTGAATATCATAATATCTTAGACTCTCCTTAATACACTGACGAAAAAAAAATCCAAACACCAAGAAGGGTTTGTGTTAGACAAACGATAGTTGGTAGGCTGTGAGAGTACATCAGTAAGATGACGTCTATGCAAATTTCGCGCTCGGCGCATACGTATGGCGCTAGTAGCGCCCCTCAAAACATGCAAAGCTGGTTTGCTGCAAATACGCGCTGTAACGTTCGTGAGCGTTAGTTATCGTTTTGATTCGACGTAGTGTGTTGATGTTAGTCAAGAATGCCTTTAAGAAGAAAATAAAGAAGCCATTATCAACAACTCACGGATTTTGAACGAGGTCGTGTAATAGGGATACGAGAAGGTGGATCTTCTTTCCGCAATATTGCAGAACGACTTGGCAGGAATGGAGCCACAGTGCATGATTGTTGGCAGCGGTGCTCAAGGGAAGGTACTGCCTCAAGACGACCGGGTTCCGGCCGGCCACGTGGCACTACTGAGAGGGAAGACCGCCGTGTACGGCGTATGGCCGTGGCGCATCGTACTGCATCTGCGGCAGCATTTCGATATACAGTTGCCACCACAGTGACACATCGAACTGTTACAAATCGGTTACTTGAAGAACAGTTCCGAGTCAGACGCCATGTTGCTTGCATTCCACTTACTCCAAACCACTGCCGTTTGCGACGTCAGTGGTGTCAAGCTAGAGCTCATTGGAGGACGGAGTGGAGATCTGTTGTGTTTTCAGATGAGAGCCGGTTCTGCCTGGGTGCCAGTGATGGCCGTGTGTTGGTTAGAAGGAGGCCAGGTGAGCGCCTGTAACCAACCTGTCTGCGGCCGAGACACACTGGACCTACACCTGGAGTTATGGTCTGGGGAGCAATTTCCTATGACAGCAGGAGCACTCTCGTGGTTATCCCACGCACCCTGACGGAACAGTTGTACGTCGGTTTGGTGATTCAACCGATTGTGCTGCCATTCATGAACAGCATTCTAGGGGGTGTTTTCCAACAGGATAACGCTCGCCCGCATATCGCTGTTGTAACCCAACATGCTCTACAGAGTGTCGATATGTTGCTGTGGCCTGCTAGATTACCAGATCTTTCTCCAATCGAGCACATATGGGACATCATTGGACGAAATTTCCAGCGTCGCCCCAACCAGCATTAACCGTCCCTGTATTGACAGAACAAGTGCAACAGGCATGGAACTAAATCCCACAAACTAACATCCTGCACCTGTACGACACAATGCATGAACGTTTGCGTGCTTGCATTCAACATTCTGGCGGTTACACCGGTTATTAAGGTACCAGCATTTCACATTTAAAATGGCTCTTCTCGCGCTTACATTAAACTGTGATCTTGAAACCTTAATCGATTAAATATGCTACCTATACAAATGTATTGCCGCCACTTCATTCCTCTACAACTATTTTTTCGTGGTGTTGGGATTTTTTTCCGTCAGTGTATATTCTACTACAAGAAAACTAGCTGATGACCATTAACTTGTACCGTCCAATTGTGGACTCCACAGGGTTAAACAAACTCACTCGATATTAAAAGTGACTGCGTTGCGAGTAATTTTGGCGGGATCCGACATTCCCCATCCGCACAGAATCGATCCGTAGAACCGCAGCTTGCTGCTACCCCCGTGGGTCGGCACTTCTCACCTCTCCGTCATGACCCGTGTGTGCGTGTCATTTCGGCAGTAGTTAGAAAATGGCTCTACCCCTGTCTAGGGGAAATCTATTGCTAGCGCGAATTGTCTGGGGCTACCGCCTTTTATTGAAAAAAAAATACATGCACATATATACACTGAGGAACTCATCTTTACGTGGGAGGTTAATCCTTTGCTGAATGAGCCCTCTCACACTGAAAAACATTGAACAATATTTACATTGGATTTATTTACATTGGTACTTCCACTTCCACAGGACTAGGGTCAGTTCTGTGGTGATGACTCTGGGCTCGAGTCATCAGTTCCTCTTCTCCGTCTTCATCGCTCTTCTATCTTCTTTCTTCTATCTTCTGCGGTCACCCCTCAATTAGGTAGACCGTCTGTTGCTCTCTGAGGTGCTTGACCATCTCGATGATCCCCTGTCGCGCTTCCGGGTACTCGAGCAGGATCGAGAGTTCCTGTTGGCACCAAAGTTTTTATTTTTCCTGACAGAGAAGCACATTCTGCAATCATGTGTGCGACATCTGCAGTCTGGGCACCACACTTGTAACCGCAAATCTGCGGAAGTACTCCGGCGAAAAACCGTGCCCGGTTAGTATCTGGTTAAGGAAAATATTACTCTCAATGCGCCTTATCGAAATTCGGGGGAAAATACAGCGTGTTCTTCTGCCGGTATCCCCTTCATCCCATCTCTGTTGCCTCTCTACTAATGTGTTTTTTAGTTGTGTCAGCACGCTTTGCAACGGCGTTCGCATCTGAAAATAGATGCCCCCTTTTCCAGCAGCTTCCTTCGCTAGCTGGTCTGCACGTTTATTTCCAACTGTACCGACATGACTTCGGATCCAGTGGAAGGTAACCCTCATATTTCCGCTGACTTGAATAGCGCTTTTATCTCTCTGACAAGGGGAGTCTTACTCCTGAACTGACCAAGCGCTTTCAGGGCCGCTTGGCTATCACAGAATATGCTATAAGCCCCTTCGCTATTGATAGATAGCACCCAGCGCAGTGATTCTCTGATCACCAGCAACTCTGCTTCAAAGACAGAGGAATTGGGCAATAGTTAAAAATGAAACCTGGAAATACATGCCAACTCCAGGAAGACCAGAATTATTGCAAACATACTGGCATAAATGCAACAGGATAAAGACGTGCAATGCTGAATATAATAAAGATTAAAAATAAATAATGAAAAGAAAAACTCAACAAAACGCTACTTGCCAAAACGCAAAGTTTAACAAAAACATGATTAATATGATTGCACACTGCACAAGCAATTTTATTTATTCATTAGTATATGAATATAATGATACAAATAAACTAATGATAGATTTTGAAATTCTTGCATTTACTGTGTGTGTGCATATGTTTTAACCGTTTTTGCAAGCTACAAAGCAAGAAGGATAACACAACAAATAAATTACCTAGTATTTCACATAATTGACATCATTCTGCATGACATTTTGCCATTTCCCTATGAGCAGGTGAATCCCACACCGAAATAACTCGTGTTTTAGGGTCGAAAGTCTTCTAATGCCATTTTCACATCGTTCGCACCAATGAAGGTTTTTAGGGCGAAGGGACTCTTTAATGATTCAAAAAGGAGATAGACCATAGGTTCTAGTTCAGGGGAATACGCCGTGTCAGGTACCATTTCCAAACTAAAGTCCAGTAATTTTCCCGAGTGATTAAAGCACCATTAATTATGGCATTATCATGATGAAGGATCACGCCTTTGCGAATGACGAGTGGTGATCGCTTGAATGTCAGTTGTGCTCGCAATCTGTCCAATTGTTGGCAGTACAGGTCAGCATTTATCGTTCGGTTAGGTCTTAATACCACCTATTGGATTATTTCCTGGACATCCCGGAAACACTCAACAAAATTTTTTTGGATGCAGTCCTCCTTTTGAAGTCGATGGAGCATATTTCCCACCTTAGCACAATTCAAATACGTATTTTTCGTCAAATGGTAAAATAGGCAATTCTCATCACCCGTTAGAATTCGTCCCAAAAGCAGTTCATTTTTGTGAGGAGAAAGCACAGAAACACAGGTACGGATTCTCTCCTCTCGTTGCCTTGCAGAAAATTGGTGCGGAACCCAAAAATCGAACTTGTCGATGAACCCAAGAGCGTGCATCTGTCTTTCTATTGTTGTTCTGTGTACCGACAACGTTTCCGCTAATTCCTGAATGGTTTAATGTGGGTCACTTGTTATGGCTTAATCCACATCCCCGTCTAAAGACCACGGATGGACGTGGTTGAATTTTACAGCTTATGTCTTCGTACCGCAATTTCCGAAACCAACGGCGACATGTGCTATCATCAACTGTATCCTCCCTATACACTTACCAGAAGTTGCGGTATTTCACCGCTGCAGAACTGCCTTTATCGAACTGGTACAGTAAACAATGTCTAATGTGCTCCTTATCGCATTCCAAGTTATACCGCCCGTGATTTCTGTTACTACTGACTTACTTGGACAAATCTATATAAGCTACCTGTATATGGTCTACTGCTCAACGCTTTATTGTCCGAAAATTTGACATCGCAGCGTCAACTGAAACGTTACAATTACGTTCGCAGTCTGCATCTATTACAAAAACGGGTAGAACTTTTGCACACACCCAATGGTTCCAAGCATTGTTTTATGAAGCCTTCCATCATATGAAATCCTTGGAGTGGGTAATTTAAGCAATAGGAAGGGCATTAGTTAATATTCAAGCTGTTTTAAAATGTGTAGTGTTTTACACACTTTGAAAGAAGGTGAATATCCAGGAATTATACTTAAACAAGATAGATTTATTAATTGTATTAAAATATTTTCACAAAAGTACTAAAATCCATTTTTTAGTATTACGAGAAATCATAATACTAAGATTAGTTTTCAGAATCCTTCGGTCATGTGTTGAAATACTAATAAAAGCTTTAATCGTATGGGCATTTATGAACTGTTTACAGAACACACAGCAGGGCATGTTTTAATAAAAACTCTAATATATTTTGGTAAATTTATCTTATCTTTAATACATTTTCATGAAACGAATTATATTATTCTATGTTTCTAATACATTACCAGAATTTCTTAAATTTTTCTTCGGCAGCTTTTAAATTTTTGCAGTATTCGGTATTCAATTTTTCCTGCCATTCAAATATCAATTTGTGAATTCAAATTGTATACAAAATATCTGCACATTTTTCTTGATGTTACAGAATTTCACAGAACTCTGGGCATATTTAATTTCATTTGATCAATTAAAAACTGCTAATCTATTGTTATTGAAATAAGTAACGCCGCTCACAATTTCACTCATTTTTTTTTGGTGTCATACTTATCACCGTCGTAGACAGCTCTTAAGCCGAAATTATGTAGTAATACTGGCACGTTCCCTTTCAAAGTCATGGTGCGGGATCATTTAAAAATCTCCTTGTAATTTCTGTGAAAGATGAATAGATATTGCTAAATTATATATTTTTCTTTATCATCATAAATGGAAACCAGTGCCATAAGGAAAGAAACGAAAGGAAAATTGGCAATTGTAATTGAAATCTGTTTTTCATTGTAACTTCCACTGAAAAAGAAACTTATGAAGGCGCACACAGATACCGTTGCCTAAGTGTCCAAGAAATGGAAATATTGTAGCTGCATTACAAACGCTCGCGAGCAGGTACCATTGTCCATCACATTTACTGATTCTCAAAGCCCTACGTATAATTTTAACGTATCACTTAAATGCATCTCATTCTGAAAAAAAGGAAATAGAAACGATGCAATATATCCCTGAAGTTTTACTTCGATGCTGTGGATTTCTGTAATTACAGTTGCTTCATCTCAAGATTTAGCTGCGCATGCGTTCTGTGATCTGAACAGCTTGCTTGATTAATGTCCAAGAGAAAGTTCTGATCTACCTTACCTAAACGTGTTGGAGGCATGCACATTCGCAGTAATAAATATTGTAATAATTTCCCATAACAAAATATCACATTTTCAACAGGAATTTTTGCTCGGATATCTTTGTATTATAATCAAATCACCGGTATCCATAATTAAATGCTACATTTTAAAAGGCGCTACAGGTGGAACTATTTTTCGTGCTTCTTTGTATTATGATGCATGTACCGTTAGTAGAACCGGAATTATCGATTGTTTTTAGTAAAAGGATTAATTTAAACTAATATGAGCACAGATAAATATATATGAAAGTGATCTGTTTGTTCATACAATAATCCTTAGATTTTACATACTGTAATATATGAGAATAAATTATCTGTTATTCAAAAATAATTTCGAGAAACAGATTCAGCGGTTGAAGTGGATTTATGATTCGTAAAGCGAGTGTGAATTGCTGCAATATTTTAAAAAGACAATATGTGTTGTTATAGTTTTGGGGATTTACATAAAAAAACATTAATTCAAGTTGTTATCGAAATTGTTTGTCATCTTTTCATATCAACATTGGATAGGTTATGCCTACATATATATCTACACGCCAAGCGGCTAGGTATCAAATAAAAAAAAAACAAGAACAAAACTCAGAATTTCTACTTTAAATCACATATTTTATTTTTCTACATAATCATCATCACAATCTGTACAGACACTCCAACTTTTAACAAATTGTTAAACCGCTCTCAGTAAAAGTCTTCAGTTTTTCTAGGAACATTTCCTCATAGCGACTTGAATACCTTTGTCACAGATGAACTGAATTCTTTTCAGGTGTTTCTTGAGATAAGAAAGCAACGATAAAGCAGATGGCAACGTATCTGCGTTGTAGGGAGGTTATCCAAAATTTGAACCAAATTTTCTGCATGGCCTCTGAAGTGAAAGCACTGATGCGAGGTTTGTAGTCGTCGAGCTGCAGAGTCATTAGATGTATTCTCCATGGACGTGCTTTTTTTCTCTGCTTTGACTATTTTAAGGTATGTACGTAGCACTAAGAGTTGATAGTCGTACCTTTGACCATGTATTCCTGATGAATAATGCCTTTGTAGTCCCAGGACAGAGTGAGTACGCATTTACTGGCAGAAATTAGAAATTTTTCGCTCTAGTAAAAGAGGGGGGTAGAACAGTATTCCAGTGATTGAATTTTCATTTCCGGATCTTAATGAAGAAACCATCTCTCATCAACCGTGCTCTGGAGAAAAATACTTACACGTTTTTCATAGGGAGCAACCTACTTTGGTCGTGTTTCAAGTATTGAATTTTTCATTTCAGTCGTTAGTTGGCGTGATACCCAACGAGCACACAATTTGTCGTAACCTAAAACGATAACAATGTCATTGACAGTGCCGAAGCTATGTTCAGCTTATCTGCTATGGCTCTCTAAATTATTCTTTGTTCTTACCTGAGGAGCACATCGACTATTTGCATATTTAAATTATAAGTTGCGATTACGGTCCTCCCACTCCGTGTCTGATACTTTACGGTCAACATTCCTCCACTGTCCTTTAATTTTCTTACTCAACTACAAACAGTGCTGATGTCCAAAATTCCACAACCACGAAATGTTACTAATCTAACATGAACTTCTTTGGGAGGTACATTTTCATGAGTTAAAATAATCTCTATTACGGATCGCTTTTTTGCACCCGTCGACACAGGTGAAAAATAATCACCCATTTTAAATACAATTATATACCAACAAATAGATATGCGGAGTTCTATTACCCAGTAGAAGGAAGCCAAAGGTACAAAGAATCGTTTTCTTTCTGACTGGATGCAAAGCAACAAATCACGCGGGAGATTTGTGAGGACGCATTACATATTGAGTACGCCTCAATGTGTAAAACTCATACGTGATTAGAAAGAAGCTCATTGATTGCAAATTTATCAGTGACGAGAAAACTCAGTCAAAATATAGATAAAAAAAACGAACTCTAGAACGTACATGAACAAAGACGTCAAAATAATGGAAACTTGTCATTAGATGTGTTGGAGTCCGAATTTTCCCAACTTTGTTTACCTAATATTATGATTTTGAACTGTCTTCAGAAACGAAAGTCTTTCATGACCTGAAATTTTGATACTTGTGTACGTGCGTGGTGCGTGGTGCGTTAATAATTGCTTATTGTCAAACATATTTAAATGGTTAGTGAACAGTATTTGCTTAAATACAAGATTTGACCGCATTTTTTTTTTTTTTGCGTTGACAGAAAAGAAGAAATTTATATATAACATTAGTTCCGGATGTTAAACTGCATTTTGAGCACGTGATATTTCATGAGAGAGTGATTACTTTCTTTGATATGTTATGCCCTTCAACTCTCGGTCCAGCCTCTTAAGAAGTATTGATCTTCAAATGAGAAGAAATGAAATTAAAGCTTTCGTTCGTACAGTGAAATCTTCCTTTACGCATAAATAAAACGTGATATTTTTTTTAATTATTCATATACTCGACCACTAGGTGGAATATGTAACAAATATTTCTTGAATATTATAATCCACAGATGATAGTGAAAAAATAAATAAAAAGATCACACGAGTTCTTTTCTAGGGCACAAGTCAAAATATATTCATTACTTTCATAGCAGTAAAAGAGACATCAGTTAATACAGTAACGGCATTATGTATACTGTTTATTTCCAGTCTTCTCTGGATTATCAATATGAGAGGACATCGGATTTTCAAAAATGGATGATATTCAAAGTTTTGAATATAAGAACAAAACTGATAGTTGCACTTTCAGAATACTTCGACAATTAGCTAAAACTTTAGAGGTCTTTGAAATTTATTCCACTTAAGAACAGTTTACGAATGTTTCAGGAACGACGTATCATCAAGAGATTCTTGGTGAATTGCAAGTTTTTTTCCGGGAGAGTGACAAAATTACAGGCACAATGATGACCAAATATTTGTATTTTAGAAAGTGTTCTAAACCAAGCTGTGTATTACTTAAAGTCAGAAGGTTTTCCTGAATCCTGAGACAAACGAAGATTATTATTTTTAACACAGTTTCATTTCTTGAGCCATTCAGTTTGATGATTTGCGGTAGAGTATTGTTATTTTCAATATAACTCAGTTTCAGACACTTTTGTATTTTGCTTGTAACACCGTTCTTCCGTGAAAAAGTGTTTCTCCTCCCCATGCTCTTAGCACAAATTTGAAATGCGGTGGAAGGAGGAAATAATTCGAGATTCTTTAAAGTGTTTGTAAAGAAATCACGGGAAATACACTGAAGTACGAAACTATTAAGAATAGCTAATACAAATCAGGCACGTACCATCTTCGCTTGCCTACGAATCAGTGTCTTTGAAATAACCGTATAAACAGCTCACTGAACCGAATTCATACATGTACGAAGGGTAAACAGCTGTAATATGTGAAAAACCCACGTTTTGAGCTATTTTGAAAGAGTGTTATATTGATGCCCAGACCTGCAGTTACAAGCACCCGAAATTCGGCAAATCTTGACCCTTATGAATGGACAACCGTATTGGGGATATACAATGATTGGTGTGCAAGCAGCATAAGGGAAATCAGTTCTCTTCTTTTCGCGGTAACAACTGGTTGATGTTCAAGAGGAAAGGCGGGTGGAAGAGATTATACGATGTCAAAGATGAGCTTCATTGCCTCACGTATTGATAATTTAAATAATTGTTGCCATATATTTTTATTTAAAATCTCATAGACCATAAGCTCAAAAAATCAGTAGATCAGGTTTTACTTCCCTGAAATATACACCTCCTGACAAATGTAATGTAGCATTGAAAGTAATCTCAATTCGAACGAACAATTAAATCTACTAATATTTCAAGTAATACCAGTACTCTACAGAATGCTACAAAACTCCTGATTGGAAATCTGAAAGTAATTTTGAGTCACTATTTTATACGATATTACTGATGATTAGCTTATTGAAATACAGCTCACCACTAAAATTAATATCGGTGTAAATAATAATGTCATGCACCTTTCAATAGAGTCCTTTTTGTATCGATCCTACATGTTGTCTACCAAAGTATTAGATTAATATAAGTATTTTATTCCTTACTTAACTATACCCAGTTTTTTCCAGTGTACATCAAATAAGAGTTATACTAAATAAATAAGTAATTAACACCTATATCTTACTGTAGATATTTTCTTAGTATTTTGGGTAATAAAAAAATACTAGGGAGCTTCTTGGTACAACAGAATAAAAAAATATATATGTTAGAAAATTATTTCGCTGCAGGTTTTGGGTAATTTTTAAACTTCGTCAGTTCTTTCTCTTCATACCAGTTCTGAACTTGGTGTTATCGATTAAATCAGTAGATGGTGAGTACTGAAAGAATGCCCCTCAGAGTAATTGATAAAAAAAAGAAAAAAATACGCACTTACTCTTTTTGACAGTTTCATTGTCTGCTGAGTTTCCTTGACCTGTGGCAAGAATACTTAGTTTTCTAAGTTTCTTGCCCGCAGCCAAGATTCACACTACGTGGTGTCTGGGTGAAAGTCAGAACTTACTCATAAACACGTATCTTTCTGTACTTCTACTTCATGTGTATGTCGTATTCGGCACCTAGCCCAGATTTCTTGGCTTTCTACTTCTAAGGGTTGTTTAAAATTTAGGATCAGACACTCCCTTTCCGAATTCCTTTCCGAAAACATTTGTTCATCGTTCATTTTAGATAAACTTTCACAACAAGTAAGCCTGATGAAATAACTGTAGGGCATTTTAACTTCTCTAAGGCATTCGATAAAAGAAACTGTTGAATATCACATAAACTAAGCATCAGAGGTGCATCATGCAAATTAGTTCACAGTTCATAGGGAAAAAAACTTAAATAATCAAATAAGTGCGTTTCAAGACAAACCATTTAGTATAAAAGTAGATATTTCAGGAGTGAGCTCTAAAATAGAAAAATAAGTATCATGTATCAGTAGACAGGAGTCAAAATCTGCAGATCAACAGGTTATATCAGTAGAATGGCAACACTGATTTGAACTGACAGGTCTCGCCAGATATTGGCTCGAATATGTTTTAACAGCAGACTTCCCATTCTGGTAAGACTCGTCTCTCCTAAATGATGACAGATACACTTCCTTTCGTCGCTTCCTCGCGAAACCGTGAGGTACATCAGTGGTATTGAGAGGAGAATTTTGACAGACAACACCCGCCGGACACTGACTTCAACGGATTGCAATAGCAGACGTCTCTTTTGGGTCACACTCAATTATCCTAAACATTGACAGACGAGCTTCATTGTGTCACGTAGCCGTGCAGTACGACAGTGATGCCAAGAAAATAATTTGAGCAGAGACATCCATCCGGACATTGACTCCGATGTGTTATAACAGAAGAGGTGTAACAGTGGTCTCTTGCGAACATTGAATGATGAGCTACATTGCGTGAGATACGGGGAAACCAAAATGAACAATATCTATTGTACGTATCGAAAAGAAGAAGGGATCTGTAGTAAAATAATTCCGAAAAAAATATTAAAAGTAGAAAGACGCCCAAAATGAACAATATGTTAAGGTGATACGAGTTTTGTAGTATGACACAATGTAGCACTAAGTAGGATAATCATACAGTCTGTCTGCAACCGGAATGTGTGTATTTGCTGAGGCAATGAGTGCTCTTGTGTTATGTGTGGCGAAATCCGATTTTTCAGTTTTTAGATATACACACTCAATGGAAAAAACATTGTACATATAAACATAATAGCGTGTTGGGCCACCTCAGGCACGAATAACAGCCTGCAAGCTCCACGGCATTGACTTCACCAGCTCACGGACGGTTTCTGACGATAATACTAGCCATTCCTAATGCAGTGTTATCCACAACCTAGCACGAGAAATCGGTTCAGGATCCATGGGTCTGATGACCCGCTTAACGGATTCCTAGAGAGCATTCACAGGGTTTAAATCAGAGATCCTTGGGGGTCAATGGATTGTTTCAAACTCAGATAAGTGCTCCTCAAGCCACGACTGTGTGGTTGTAGTCAGGTTGGCAGGGATGCTTCATGCGGGAACAGTACATAAGCCACAGGATGCGCGAAGGCCATGAAATAGTGCAGATACCAGCTGGCAGATGATGGCAGCGTGGAGCGGTTAAAAATATCTCCAAATACACTAAGGGTCTTAATGTGCCCCATGCGAAGGCTACCCAAAGCATCATAGAGACACCACGGGTTTGAAGAGAGCCCACACGGCACGACGAGACATGGTCTCGTGCTATCGTCGCCACACACGCACTTTCCCATCAGATAATAGTGCTATGAACGCCAATCATCTGACCATACGACGGGGCGTCACTCTGCAGAGGTCAATTTTTAAGGCATAATTTCTGATAACGAGCTGTCATCAGTAGTGGCACGCGAGTAAGGCGTCGACTCCCGTAAAGCAAGATATACAACATGCGCCATACCGTACACATGCTGACGCTGCCTTTGACTTCGGCATTTTACCTGGATGTGATTTGCGCTGCCAGTGCGAGGCGGTCGGTATGTACGAGCCAGGATATTCTGCGTCGATATCGGTTATCAATGGCGTGTGGTCTGCCACACCTTGCCCTCTAAGCGCTGCTACGTCCGTTAATGACATACACTTCGTACACCATGGTTACGGTTGCTCTCGGGAACCGTAGGGTTCTTACCAATTGCGTGATAGAATTAACAGTCTGTCTTGCGCAGGCAATGCGTCCGCAAAAAATGGCGTTGAGATCACAATGTTTATCCATGTTCTTCGATTACGATACATTGTTTGGAAATACTATTTTGTATCTAGTTATCGTCTGCGTTCGTTATGGGTCTGTTCCACTCAGCGCTTGTTATGCACATGCCAGCTGCCCATCTGCCCAATTTCTAATGTTATGTCTACCGAGTGTACAGGATAGGAAAATAACATTTTATCAAGCCCGATTATTAAGCAATAGTTGTTGATGTTAAATCTACAGCTGTGACTGAGATTAGAGTGCTTCCAATTAGCAAGCTTTCTGAATCGCGAAAGTTTTTCACATCGGAAGCCATTTAAAAGACGTGCTGATTACAACCCAAGAGGCAGTATCTTCTTTCTTGTCTAGCTATATGAAATTATTTGCTGGATATCCTACAAGAGGGGGTTCATATCTATTGATATCATAATACATGCATGTACGCGGAATTCCCAATAATGAATTTACAGTAATTTATGTTAAAAGAAGTTTATTAAATGTAGAACTAAACATTAAGTTTTAAGATTAAGGCAGTGATTTGTATTTCGGTAACGGTGCATAATGCACCACAAGGTAGGTGAATTCAAACAATCGGTAGGTGTTGGAAGTGGCAAATTTCAAATCTGTGTTTACTTTAGTTACATAAAATACTTGATTTTTGTATTCATTTCACGATGTATGATATTTACGTTTCCACAGTCTCAAGAGATCATTTGCCCTCAAGAAAGAACTTTTTTCCATTTCCTTTTCTTTTTCCGAAACCTTTCGGAATCTTGGAAGTTTTTCATGCCGGAAACGATACAAAAGACATGATGATTGCACTTAAGGAGGCGATGTCTGATTTGTTGCCTAAATATTTGAAAATCGCTTCCCGATATCTTGCACGAGTGAGTTGTCATCTTTATGTTATGGTTGAATTGCACACGGGCCGCTAAATATTTTGAGTGGATCAGTAATCGATGACTGTTACCAAAGTTACTCAAGCTTTGCTTCGAATTTGAATCTTCGATTATTGATCTGCAAAATGTTTTGTCCTTCTCTCCAACATTTTAGTTTCGGTAGTGGCGGGTAATGCACCACAAAATATGCGAAATGATGTAACCGGTTTACTGTGGGAATTAGGCGAGGTATTAAGAGCTGTTGCGAGCAACACATTAGGAATCCCTAGATATAGCGCTTACCATTGCTACACCTAATATTTCACACTGTCTTGTTACTTTCTAAAAGCAGTGCCAAACTTTAAACAACTGTTAATGTCCCACTTCAGTGCTCACTAGTGTATATCGAAATAATGAAAACAAGTTTTTACAAATTCCACTTTACAAGAATGTGAAAAAATTGTTTCTGGTGCTTCACAGTATGAGCGCCAAGTTTCATTAAGACTCTCATGTACCTCCAGTGATCACTAGAGCGTCAGATCCTTTCATTTCACAATTCCTTTGTGAAGTACAATTATTTTCTCAAAAAATAATTTTTTGACGGAAAAAATTACCTATAATATGCTAAAGAAGCCGCGTGACTGCTTGAGTACACATTGCATGGTTTAATCGTCATCTGAAGATATCTAGGTACGCTACTAGAACTATTTATTTTGCAAAATCAAGCATGGTTAGAACAATTTTTACTTAACAAATTTTTTATCTTCTAGTATGAAATTAAAAAAGCATCCCAGAACTCACTGAATATATGCAGAATAACACATTGAGTTTCTCACCTTTCTGCAATCGTTTGGTCATAGTGAGTTATAAATATACAGATGAATATACATAATTCTGAATGTACATCAATTCACTGACGTATACAGTGTGCTGGTGTCTGGAGGGTTCAGCAGAAGAAACCGTCCCAGAAACAGCTTTGCCTGCGATTATTTTCAAGGGGCAAATAATCAGTCGATTGATCCACTAACGATTTTTTTTATTTTTCAGTTAAAATTTTTAGTTCTTTCATACCCCAACATACACGGTATACGAAATCCTAAATGTTAAATATGAATTCCTGACTTACTTGAAACGTACCTAAATTCAACGTGCTATTTCAAATAGTTCAGGAAATACTGCATCAATTATAATCGTGATATCTCTAGGTATATTTAATATTACTAATCCATTTATTCGATTTTTATTTAATGTGGTTCGAAGTTACGGTTTGAATCGTTGCAGCGTTTAGAATTATTGTTCAGTTACTGCACTAGTTACTGACATTTTTTTAAGTATTTCTTGATGTCTTCCTACTGTCGGAATACATTTTCATAGTATATGAGAAATACGTCGTGAATATTTCTCGGATACTCTTCAATATTGCGAATATGCCTCCACTACTGCAGTAGACATTCAATAGCTTCCTCTGCATTACAATCAAGAATACGACCTATCTTTTGATACGTCTTTCTTGCTATTTTCTCTCTTTGTAGTAAATTATGTCTTTTTTGGCAAAGGGCACTTAAGACTTTGCAAAATCGTTTTGGGCTTGAGTTGTCGGTCGAGATTTTGGTTTGTGACAGAATCAAGAGAAAGAATGAATATTGAAATGTAAAATTCCTACGGAGTGTCCTTCATAATATAACAACAATGAGTTTGCATTCCAGTTAGATGTGGAATACGTAGTTGTGCCCCAACTCCTTCACATACTTCAATGAGAACGTTGAAAATTGATCAAAAACTTTCGCATATCAGTGAGAATATTATTGGTATCCACTAGAGAGCTGCAACTAGATCCTAATTTTTGGTTTGTAGCATCCGAAATAGACGATGATTAATAGAAAAGCATTTGCTAAGCTTCGAAGAGGTACTTGAAGTTCTTTACTCCTAATCAGGACAATAACTGAACAGCGGCTCGACGTTGCTTGTATTAGGATATTACTGACTGAGTGTTAATTTGTATGTAAAAGTCACCATAGTTTGAAAGCACGCTTTCGAAGTACGGGGAACCCTCATGCTTTAATTATGCAGGAAGTTAATAATGTTTCAGAGAGCGACTGAATGTGCTTTATTAATTAAATTATTTCAAACATTGCATCAAACGGTTCGGAAAATACACAGCATTTCTTCATAGCATACTTTTTATGAACTGCTGAAAACAACAGCCATATACACTGAAGTGCCAGAAAAACTGGTACACCAGTCTAATACTTGGTAGGTCCAAACGGGAGCGCAGGACTTCAGAAATACGACGGGGCATGGACTCCACTAGCTTCTGGAAACATGCTGTAGGCAATGCACACCATACTTCCTGCAGAGCGTTCCACAATTCGGATGTATTGCGAGGTCTCGGATTCCTGTGTTCGCTAGCGCGTTGCATGGCATCCCAAATGTGTTCTATAACGTTCAGATCTGGGGACTTGGGTGGGATGAAAATACCCCTAACTCAGATGAATGCTCCTGTAATCATAATGTGGCGTCGCGACACTTGTGTGGAGGTGCATTGTCGTGTTGGAACGGGCCCGACTCATCAGCATGAATGCTGGACATGAACTGGTGTACCTCGTCAGAAAGTATGCGCACATAGCGTTGGTCGGTCACAGACGTTTGTACACGTACCAGGAGTCCCAGTGAAGTTCAGCTAAACACACCCCATACCAGTACGGACTGTCCACCAGCCGGTACAGTTCCCTGTTGACAGGCGGGGTCCATGGCTTCTTGGAGTTTGGGCCTCACACGAATCCTTCCATCTGCCCGATACAGTTGGAATCGCGACTCGTCAAACCAGGCTACATGTTTCCAGTCATCAAGTGTCCTGTGGCGGTGTGGCCGTGCCCAAGCGAGGCGCATAGATCTGTGTCGTGCACCCATGAAGGTAACTCGAGTTGGGCGCTGGCACCCAAAGCCCATATCATGCACGGTACTTTGCACAGTCCGGTCGCAGACGATTGTTGAGGCTCCAGCATTGAATTCCGAAGATACCTGCGAGAATGTTGAGGGCCTATCACGTGAAACGATTCTTGACCGCCGACGATGGTCACCTTCACCCAATGTCTTTTTACGGCCACACTGGTATCGTACGTTGGAGGTTGTGGCGGAATCCTTGTAGTCACGATACACCCTTGCAATTGTCGTCCGTGAAAATCCGAACTTCCTTTCTACCTCCGAAATAATATGGCCCATCATACGAGCGCAAACTATGACAACGCGTTGAAATTCACTTAAATTGTTATTACTTGTCATTCTCATGCCGAAAACAGCTCTGACAGCTGGGAAAGATGGCTAACGCTTTATATACGCACTGGCGGACGTAACCAAGTACGCGCATAGGTGACGTTGCTAAGTATTTTGCATACGCTCGTCGGTACCAGTTTTTCTGGCACTTCTGTTTACATACAATGCATAAAAATATTAGTGATACCTATCGTGTGGTTCTCTTCGAGTGGGAATAACATGCAATACTCGCCGAGACATCGACTCCACGAGATGCCGGACTGTTTCCAGAGATAATGCCAGCCATTCCTAATGCAGCATTCTCCACAGCTCCTTCCGGAAAGTAGGTATCTGATTCATGGATCTGATGTTTGCTCCACGACATCCCAGAGAGCTTCCACAGGGTTAAATATTTGAGGGCCACTTGGTTGTTGCAAATTCAGATGAGTAGTCCTAGAGCCAATTCTGGTTTCTTGCGGCCCGGTGTGCGGCGCATTGCTTTGATGAAACAGACCATCGGCTGCAGGATGCGCGAAGGAAATGAAACATGTGTGTAGGTAATCAACCAGCGCAAGCTGGTAGCCCGCAGCGGTTAAAGACCTCTCCGCACACACATTAAGAGACTTATTACTGTCCCATGAGGAGACTCCCGAAACCATCACAAAGCCGCAATTACCTTGGTAGAGCCGACCTGGTACGACGGGGCCATGTCCTTATGCTCTCGAACGACACGCGCTTCATCGTGCGAGCTCGGTGCAGCTAAAAAGGTACGTCATCTGGCCACGCGGCAACATTTTTCAGGGGACCAGTTTTGACCTTGTTTTTGACAGATAATATTATTTATAGCAGAGAATCAGTTCAAAAACATTATTGTCATTCTTCGGCTTAAACGGCTGCTTTGATTAACATTCAAAGGGAAAATCAACCTTTTGCAAAGAGCTGCATTACTCTTTTCAGCAACATTCTGCCTCTTCTTAAACGGCGGTTTTATTCGTTCGAGCTGATTTTAGCCCCAAGTTAATTCCTTCCAGCCGGTTAAAGGGATAAACATGAAGAAACACTAGCGCGTTCTCACTTATAATATTAGCTTGTTATTTTAATGTGATCAGTAGAATATCACGTTAATGGGTAATATTAATGTGACAAGTGAAACTTCAGGCAACAAGTATATCTTCCACAAAGAAAAAAGAGACGGAAGCATTTAAAAATTTAACATCATGCTACTTTTGGAAAAAATTAAAAACAGAAATATCTGTGAAACAAACGCATTAGATATAACGGATTATTAATTTCTCAAAAGGCTCCACAGAAAATTCAACTCCTGAAAACATCAGAACAAATTGAGGCTTTTACTTTCACTAAGATTACGTTTCAGCACTTTAAGTTGGATGTCATGTAATTTTGCCTCCTATACTTCAAATGGAAAAAATTCTGTACGCATTTTCTTCACAATCAATGCGTTCCTAAGGATGAAAATTTGAACATCGATTAAAATAGCTTCATTTAATAACTTGGAATACTTAATATTTTCTAAAACATAATCATAATTATGCAAAACAACATTTGTTTGTCTACTGACGTCATTAAACTACAAGCCGCGCCATCGTTTTTTCTGGTTTCAACACCACCAAAGGAAAAGTTATTGATTTTTTTTTATAATTATGGTTATGTTTTATAAAATATTAAGTATTCCAAGTTATAAAATGAAGCTATTTTAAACGATGTTCAAATTTTCATCCTTAGGTACACACTAATTGTGAAGGAAATGTGTCCAAAGTTTTTCCATTGCGAGTATAGGAAGCTAAATTACTTGACGTCCACCTTAAGTTCGCATTTTAAAGTTACAGCCCGAAAGCACTTTGTTTCCCCGTGTGTTGACAGGTTCACTAATACGTTTCTAAAAATAATCAGAAATCCCCTAATAAAATTATCAAAACTCGAAAAAAAAATCTCACCGTATAATGATTTCTGAAAGGATCTTTTTAATTTTATAACGGATAATATAAAATTATGTTACTGTCTCCTGTTAATGTACAACATAATATTTACGAGATACTTATTTCCAAAACTGGCTCCTGAAAAAAAATTTGCTGAATGTAGGAATCCGGATTATATCGAGATTGACGAAACAGGAAAATTTACATTTGCGGGCATCAGTTTCTCTCACATTCAGAAACAAAGAACACCATGAAGTTTACCTATCTGATTTGTTGCTTGTGTATCGACCATTTTGTTTATATTGGATGTGAGAAATCTCTGTTCCTGTGTTCTTTCGGGTCTTACATGAAGTCAGTAAAGAATAGGTTCGGTTTTCCTTTGCATGATACCACATCTATTCGTTTTCTTGGGGTACGTTAATCACTTGCATGAAGGGCTTTCATTTCGGGATTATGTGTTTCTTTCTTTTTTCCAGCTTTTTTTTCTTTCATCAGCGTTGGACTAATGCAAGCGGGATAACTCACACAATAATTTAACTTGTTTTCCTTTTTTCAGAGAGATAAGGGTTTTGAAGGTTATCTGAAATTTGTAGCATACTCAAAATTGTTCTCACTAATTTAGGTAATTAAGGCAAATCCAAATTTTAAACCAATTCAACTAATCTCTGCAAAAATGACATTGATTTTTCATTGATATTGTAAAGAAATTTCTTATTGCGTATTCAAATATTTGTTCGTTTAACTTTAATAAGGAACCCTGTTTTGAAGTAAAACATCCTATTACAAACGCTTTACTGAAGTTTCGCGAATAATGGGATGTTTTGTTTTATTTTATTTTTAATTTGCCATCGCTATGAGTGTGAAAGGCATAAGAAGGAATGGGAAAGGGTTGTTGCCTTCAAATTCATTTAACTACCTGAAAGGTCTAAGACAAGCTTGGAAAAGCAATTGTCATTGCTACCTACTTTCTCAGCTCTTAGACACTTCCTCAACATCACCATCTCTGTGTTTGTATTGCGTAAGAGGTGACCACACTACCTATCGAGTGGCAGTATCATTTTGACTTCTTATCTTTTGCGTGGTATAGTGTGTGGTCATTTTTGTCAGAAGGAAGTGTTTCATAAGAAGTGTTTAGAATCCTTTTAGAGTAAGATATGATACAAGATTTCACCATATTTCGTGTTTTATCCTTTTGTTTTAGTTGTTGTGATTTTTTCTATTAATTTATGGAAACTAGCGTATGTCTGCTGATATACCACATATAGAGATTTTCATTTTTTATACTTTTTTTTATTTTGCTAATATTTAAATATGTAAAAAAATGGTAAATTACGAATGGTGTGGTACACAGCACCCTCCGTAACAAAGAATGACACACATGCAGTGTTAAGAATCTTGCATCAGTAAGACACCTGCACATTTGGTAATTCAAAATGCGAATTCTTAAATGCGCTAAAAACACTTTGTCATTAACATATTATGAATTACGATATGCCAATACAAGTATAAAGTTTCCCCGGGTCGTCTACAACTATAATTTTGAAACACAAGGATTTTTTTATTGTTTATTTTAGTTCGCCCAGATACATTGGTTAATTTTTCCCAAATCCATTGATTTCTACCTAATTTAAAATTTATTTTCATTAAACACTCATTTTTCACCGTGGAATAAATTTATAATATCCTAAGAAGAGCAATTTGTTCACGTTTAGCAATTAGGGAGAAAAGCAACCAACTTGTCATGCTATGAGCGAAATATTAGTCGCACTAAATTTATTTTCACATAAGAAATGGAAAAACAATTTTCACTAAAATATTCGTTAAGAACATGTGAAAGGTAATGCAAAAGAGATTTGTTTGCCATTTTGTTACCTTATATATCCCATTCCAGGAAACGAATATACATTCGCATTCGTTGTTCAGGTTTTAATAACTGTATAAATATGCGTTGTTGAAAACATCACCTAAGGTCAATGTACTACTAGTTTTAAATCAAAGTAATTATTTGTTTATGATGCTTTGTTGAGAATGTACAGGAGATTTTCAAAATAATGGAAAAACCTTACTGTTTGTGAAGGATTTTTTTATTAATAAACTTTAGGTTCACAACGAGCTTTTAGAACAGAAGCATTTACATATAGGGTTGCATATACAGGTTATGCACATACGATAATGGAATTCGGGACCATTTTTCCTGTAAAACCTGTCCCAACCTGAACCAGTCATGTTGGAGGTGGAAAGTGTGGTTTGCCCCACAGAGGAGGAGCGACAGAGGTCCAACCCTCGTGTTTAAGACAGCGCAAGACAGAGCAAGAAAGAGCACCAGTGGTCAGATATGAAACTACGATAGCGTTTCTCACCCGATACGGTACCAGTGGCTATACAAGTAGCTCCGCGAAGCGAGTTGTAAAGTCTTGAAAAACAAACAAACAAACAAAAAGAACAGACAGGCGTTTTCGGATAGACATTTCAGTTTCATGCCCGTCCACTGGCGCGCTGTTTTATCGAGGTCTTCCAGTGCCAAATTGTTGCAATGTGTCTATATGGAAGATTAATCTCTGGATCTGCTGCTCTGTAGTTTGCCCTTTGCCTCCAGATATTACCACAAACATTCAGTGAATATGATACCTAAAGATCGTGGTTGGCAGTGTACCTGCTGTACCGCTTCTTCATCCTCATGATAACCACAACATGACACTTTTCACACAATTTATGGGGTGTGGATTATCTGCTTAAAACTAGGGACGGTCGTTTGGGAACATCCCCTGCAAAATTGGGTGGAGTGGTGACCGAGAATGACTTTGTACGCTGCAGATTTGTCGGGACACTACAGAGTAGCCAATGGTCCTACTGAAAACCATGATGCCGTAACCGTACAGCGTCAGGGATCCAACTCGATGCTTCGCAGTGGGACCAAACAATCAGGGTTGTACTTTTCTATGGGTTTTCGAGAGATGTACACTCCAGCTATGTTGAGGAAATAAGAAGCACGATTCATCAGCCCATATGACACGTTGTGTGTATTTAGTTTTCATGTGATTTACATCATTTTACGCATTTTGGTGCACTGATGTGGGTAACCCCAGATTTCTCTTTTGGAGCGAGGGCATAAATATCAACACGATGGAGTTCACGACTAACGTTCGTGACGAGAATATTATCATTTCGACTAGTGTTCAACGCTGCTTCTCATTGCAGTAACTTGATCTTGTGTTTATGTCGTACAATCAGTGCGAAAGTTCGCCAATCCCTATTTGAATTGTTCGTATGTCGTCCACAATTTGGACGTTTGTAAGCAACTTTGTAAACTTTTTGATACATAGTCATAACATTCAAACAGTTTCGTGTTACACCTACTATTTGCACCATTCTAATTATGAAGCTGTTCAAAATACGCTCACAAATGATCATGGCTGTTTTGAGGTTACGGAGATCTTATATTTTCGACATTGACTCCACAACAGGTATTTCACTTGTGACTGTGTCAGAACTACGTTATTTTCGACACAGTATTGTATTCCTTTTTCCTCACATAGCTGGTGAAGTCGTCTTAATGATTTCCATTCCCCGCATTACGTTCACTCCAATCGCAGTCGGCGTTTCCATTAATTTGATAAATCCCTGTAATTTTTGTCACACACAATGTAATAATCAATATCATTTTTTTAGAAAATAAAACTTATTTAATTTCATGTTTGATCATTCTATAACTTCCTTATAGTCGACATAAATGCTTTTGAGCACGTATAAATATGACAGATATTAAAACATCACATTGCCTTCCCAAAAGGATGCACAAAAGGAGTTTCTATTTAAACACGCCTTCAGCAATTTTTAAAAAAATAACATGAAATGATAAATATTGATTTGTGTTTTCATCATTCGCAGCAAACATTCAGATTTTTCACACGATAGTTCGCTGATGATCTAGAATTTGTTGAATGGCAATGGAGAATGGAGTTCTTCACTACGAAAGCTCTCAGATCTGAATGGTGCTGCCAGCTACTATAATTCCGTTGTATCATCCGAATTAATATTGGTTGCACTTCAGGTAAAAAAGGACTATGAACTTTTCGCGACCTTAATATGGTTTGAATTCCTTACTGAAATTTATGGCTGGTACGACAAAAACTCAGCTCAGTTAGCTATTTGTTCTGATTTTTTATAGACGGTACATGTTTTTCACGGTGTCTGATGTCCAATTTCCTTCCTCTGAGTTCGGAATGGTGCTTTCTGCGACTAAAATTTGGTTATATCATCCTAGTTAATATTCGTTGCACAACAGGTAGGAAAGGATTATGAACTTTTCGCGATCTCCTGAATATGATTTGAATTCGATACTGAAATTTAATGGCAAGTAGAACAAAAAATCTGCTCAGATAATTATTTATTCTGGTTTTTGATAGGCGGTGCATGTTTTTCACGATGTTTTTTCTGTTTAATACGGATTTTTCTTAGTTTGTTTATTTTGACTTCAAATACCTTACGTTGAAGGTGCTCCACGAAACTAAAAAAAAAATGAATCATGCAGATTAGTTCATATAATACAATGTTGTCCAAAATTAAAATGAGAAACATACACTGACGGAAAAAAATCCCAACACCACGAAAAACTAGTTGTACAGGAATGAAATGGTGGAATAACATTTTTATAGGTAACATATTTAATCGATTACGGTTTCAAGATCACAGCTTAAGGTAAGCGCAAGAAGAGTCATTTTAAATGTATAATAATAACTGGTGTAACCGCCAGAATATTGATTGCAAGCACGCAAACGTTCATGCATTGTGTCGTACAGGTGCTGGACGTCAGTTTTTGGGATGAAGTTCCACGCCAGGGCTATTTATCTCCCACAAATGCTATCATGGCGCCCTCTGTTCAAGCGTTAATTCCCTGCCGTCATTTCTGTTATGGGTGACTAATCTTTCTGTCCGGCGTGCTTACGTTGTTACGAATTTTTTTGTGTCCCCCTTGAAATTCTTTAAGACTGGTTTCAACTACATTGCATACTAGGTGTTAAAAATGAATTTCAGATTCTGCTGTTCCTCCACCCACAGTAAGTAATGAGATGTGATACTTTTCAATTTGCAAGTAATATATTTGACATCATCTGAGTTATATAAAAAAAAGGATCTCATATGAACTACTTAAGCTACATACCTCCGTAAAATAAGAGTTATTTTATTGAGCAAATAGCCTTTTCTCTTTATAACAAAATACAGAGATCTCTCAGGAAACAAAAAAATATTGCTATCAGAATTTTCCCTTGATATGCCAATGTGACGCACTTCTCTTCGCTTCTATAGAATATGCTTAAGACTTATTGTTAATGACCACGCATTTGGGATAGTAAGCACGATTATGATCTCAAAAACACAAGTATATTTTGTGACGCCTGAAAAAAAACGAGTTTCATTTATTTAAGAGTTCGACTCATTGCAGTATATTCTAAGTTATCTGGTTTGGGGATTTTCTCTGCACGACGTTTTTTACTTTTTAATGGCATTCTCAATTTGAACCTAAAAACCGCAAACTCAAAATAGGAAACGTCCCAGTGCGTTTCATGTCCAACACATTTTGTCAGTATGATGAAACTTCAGCGCACAAATGGGATATAATCATTCCTGTGTATTCAGATTATGTTTCAGGTGTACCAGTATGAGAAATACTCAATAAGTATCTCTCACGATATCTGACATTTTACCAGAAATCCACAGAAATGGGGCATGTAGTAAATGCCAGGGACATATTATTCTACATACACTGGAGCCTCGGATCTATGTTTCACGGTTATACGTTTTTTACTTATTACATAATTTTCCGTTAGTACCCATATTTTACTGTAACATATATTGCTATAGTAACTCTTTCGTATGTGATTTATTTATACGTTTTTTAGCGATTAAACTTAAGAGTTTGAATTTCCGATTATCAAAAATAAACGTTCTTTTATTCGTTCATACTTAACCGAGACTGAATTGTTTTGTTCCTTTTTGTTTATACTAAAGCTGAGCCTTGGGTCCGTCACAGAAGTGTATGTTGGTTGCCTTCGGTTGGATGAAAAATTTGTTTAGCGCTTCATGAGTCACACACATTTGCGCTATTTAAATATTAAATAATCTCGGGGACGTAACTTTTTGGTTTCACTATTCTTGGACTACTGTAATAAGCTCACCGGTCAAAAAAGATTACCTCTAACATAAATGACAGTAGAAAGTTACCAGCTGCAAAGAGGTCGCCGTGATCATATTGTTGGGAGATAAAAAGTACTCATGTGGTCTACTGGATCAATTCTGTCACGTGCAGTGATGAAGAGCAACGTTTGTCGTGAATTTAGCCTGCAATATGGGTGGTAAGACAGGCTTTACTGAGTGGAAAAATGGATCCATCCTGTTTTGCCATGCCCACGGACACAAAATGAATGAAGTCACCCAATCCTTTGGTGTATCGAAGCAAAGTGCCAAGCTGGTATACAAATAGTGGTGTAGCTCGCAGTCAACTGAAAATCGGCGACGTAACTGTGACAGGAAGACGATTCTCCCAAATATGTTTCGCCGTCGTGTTTCACGCCTGGTAACTCCAAATCGTTTTCAAACCAGGCAACAATTGCTCCACATAGTGAATGAAAGTCCACTCCAAAAAAATTCTGAAACGACATTACGACGAGAACTGCATACGATGGACATCTGGAGCAGAGTACCACGGAAGATGCCTCTCTTAACAGCAAATCACAAATCGCACTTTATCAATATGCTCAAAGGCACCTGTGGTTGATTGAAATAAGAGAAATTTGGTCTCATGAATCTCGTTTTTTACGCTTTCCAACAGTAGGTTGAAGAAGCGTATATGCTCCAGCTTTATCCGTCTGTCCGCCCGCATGATAACTCGCGTAAAAATGGCTGGATTTCGATGAAATTTTAGTATGTGGTAGGGGACCACCTGGGGACGAACTTTATTGAAAATGGGTGAAGTAGGGTCAAAGGTCAGGACGTAGAAAAAGGATGCATTCCATTCCCCTTATGCGCCATAACGTGCGTAAGTATAGTTCGATTTCGATGAACTTTTAGTATGTGGTAGGGGACAATCTGGGGACGAACCCTATTAAAAATGCTTGAAGAGAGATCAAAGGTCAGGACATGGGAGTGCGATGCATTCCATTGCTCTTATGCGTCGTAACTTTAGCAAAGTATGTCGTAGGGAGCCACCTGAGGACGACACCTATTGAAAATGGGTGAAGTGGAGTCAAAAGTCCGGACATAGACGCGGGATGCATTCCACTGCCCTTATGCGTCGTAACGTGAGTAAAAATGCTTCGATTTTGATGAAAGTTTAGTACATGTGTATCTCGTAGGGAACCACCTGGGGACGAACCCTATTGAAAATAGGTGAAGTGGGGTCAAAGGTCAAGACGTAGAAGAGGGATGCATTCCATTGCCCTTATGCATCATAACGTGCGTAAATATGGTTCGATTTCGATGAAATTTTAGTACATGTGTATCTCGTAGGGGACCCCTGGGGACGAACCCTATAGAAAATGGGTGACGTGGGGTCAAAGATCAGGAGATAGAAGCGGGATGCATTCCATTACCCTTATGCGTCATAACGTGCGTAAAAAAGCTTCGATTGAGACAAAACTTCATGATGTTGTTCCGAACGTACACTTTAACGGCTCTGTTCAATATCATCGAAATGGGGCCAAAGGTCAGGGCACAGGACCGGGATTCATTCCACATGATCCTCATAACTTGAGTAAGGATTCCTGGTATGTTGGAAAGCGTATCATAATCAATGCATTGCATGATGATTTTTCTAACTTGTTATTTGTTCACCAATGATGAGAGACGACGATTGCATCGTAGGCCCAATGAAGCCTTTAATTATGATTGTGTCGAGGGTGTTGTTTAAGCTGCAGGCGGTTCTGTGATGTTTTGCGAATGTTTTTTGTAACACAAAATGAGTCCTATCCTTGCGGTGACGGTGGATTTCAATCTGTATGCGTGCCTCCCCACTCTGAATGGCGAAGTGTAGTCATTTGCCCTACATCTCCAGGAGCAGTATCACATTGCCACTCCTGTCTTCCAAGACGACACTCGCCATGTTAACAGGCCTAAAACTGTGTCTAAGTGGCACGGCAAACAATCAGGCAGACTGTCTCACCTCGACTGGCACATTAAATCCACAGAATTAAACCCTACTGATAATATGTGGGATCATTTGGAACAGAAGATGAAACCCCGGGAAAGACACCCACGTACTCTGGCCGACTTCGGCGACGGATTGTATAAGTTTGATACCGTGGCTTTCGCTATTCAAACCACAGGCTGGTTAACATTGAGAAAAGTTATATCCTCATCTACACTGGTGTGCAAAAATTAAGGACGAAGAGAAGAAATTAGCATAACAACGGGACGAGCTGGCAGAACGAACCGAAAGACCACTCAGGAGATAGAATAGGGTCCGATACGGTAGCGCATGCACATATGTGCAGCATGACGTAGGGGGGGGAGGTGAGTGTCGGAAGGGTATAAAGCACACGGGCGGTGTATGCTCAGCAATTAAGTGAAAGCTATTCCACGGTGTAAATCGGTTTGAACGACGTCGAGTTGCTACTACCGTGTGATATGGCTTACAGGCAATCCAGTAGATGACATCTTGATGACTTTTCCCGAGGTCGCATCATTGGGAAGTTGGAATAAGGTCGAAGTGTGACTAGCGTGGCCGAGGAGTTCAGGATCGCTCACAGCATCGTTTAAGAGCTTGGAGAGCATTTCAAACGACAGAAAACAGCTGTCCGAGAGTTTAGCTGTGGTCGTTCACGATCAACCACGGGAGCGGACGACCGGTATATTGTCCTAATGGCGAGAAGATACAGACCGCAGACAGCAGGGGAAATCGCAAGGCACATGCAACACACAACTGGACGTCCGTTATCGCGTTTTACCGTGCCCAGGAGGCTGCACAAAGGTGGTCTGTTTGCGCGACGACCAGTACGGTGTGTGCCATTAACGCCTGCTCATCGGAGACGGTGGTTCCTGTGGTGCCAGGAACACTAGAACTGGACACATCAGCAATGGGATCGAGTTTCCTTTACGAATGAGAGCCGATTTAGTCTGACGAGCGATTCTGGACATATACACATCTGGAGAGAGCAGGGAATACGCAATCACACCTCCAACATCATTGAAAGGGACCAGTTTGGAGATGACGGATTTTTCGTTTGGGGCGGTATCATAATTGGTAGCCGTACTGACCTCCACATCTTCCAATTAGGTTCAGTCACTGGTGTCCGCTATTGTTATGATGTTCTCCTGCCTCACGTGCGTTTGTTTAGAGGTGCTGTGGGTCTTGAGTTCCTCTTCATGGACTACAATGCTACATCTCATCGTACAGTGGCTGTCACAGAGCTGTTGGATAGTGAAGATATTCAACGCATGGATTGGCCCGCAAAGCCCCCGGACCTAAATCTAATCAAACACGTGCGGGACCTACTCGCGAGACGCTTGGCAGCACGTCACCAGCCGCCAGCAATGATTCCGCGGCTGCGATTGGCGCAACAAGAGGAATGGGCCGCGATGCCACAACAGCTCCTTGAAAACGTCGTCCTCAGCATGTACAGACGTTGTAAATCCTACGACGCAGTCAGGGGTGAGCATATCCCCTACTAAAGACTGGATTTTTCTTCTCAGCCGCCAGTCACATGGGTGTTTCTGTCTTCTGTCCAGTTGTGCTCGAAGCTACCTTTTCAATTAAGTGACTTTGTATTCTTTGGATTCCTTGTTTGGACGGTGTTTCTCACTTGTCTCGTATTTTTACATCTTGGAGATCTTATGGTATGATTTGAGTCGATGTGGAGAACTTCTGCACAACGTTACATTCGAAAAACCGTCTCGTCTTTAATTTTTGCAGGTCAGTGTACATAGCGACTTTTATGAGAAGGTGATACAGCTGTGGATGTAACAAAGAGGCCGACAATATTACGAGGCATATTCGCAAAGAGAGTACAATTTGGGTGATATCACGATTGCAACGTTGTACAGAGCTGCAATCATTATATCACGCATGAGCTGTGAACTTCCTCATCTCCGGACAAGTTACAGACGCCATAACAATAACATCAGATCGCGTTTAACATGATTAAGAAGACTGAGCGGTCCACCGACTCGAGGTCTACGGTCAAACTGCCATGCCTAATGGAATGCTGGGAAAATGGAACAGAAAACTCAATGAAGGGCGTGATTACGTGCTGGATGAGAAGCGGAATCGCCGGCCATCTGTGATCAACGATAACGTCTTCCGCGCTGTAGATGAAAAAGTTTCTTAGAATAGATGTTTTACAATTTCGGCGTTTTCATTGCATTTCCAGCAAATTGCAAAGAACGTTCGCCGTGAAACTGTGACGGTTCCTTTGGGTTTACTTGAATTGTGCTTAAGCTGGTTTCCAAAGACACCCTCTGGTGACCTCAAACTCAAGTAGCTGGAAGGGCGTTGATATCTGTCACGCAATACAGTGAGCAAAGCGGTGGGTTCTTGAGCCATATATGAAAAGTAAGTAGACATCGGTGTACTACGTGACTCCGGAATAGAAGAAGTTACCCAAGTTATGGCCGCACAGCACATCCCAGCAAAGGGGCATATACTATCAGGCAACTTTAAGCCGGAAAATCACGTTCACAGTGCTTTGGGACAGGCAACGTGTATTGTGTATCGAATTCTTGCCTAAAAGCATATTTGAAAAACTAAATCACAGTGCAAGGTTCCAATCATATCAAACGTTTTGCTGTCTTTCATGAGCTCATAACGCTGATGTAATCCCTTGTTCGTTGCAGCATTCGTGGGATTAATTTCGTGTAGATGTCCGGCTGTATCCTTGAAAAACCTCTCACATGCTAAATAGGTTTTCTTTGCTTCTTCTCCATAATTCAGAAGAGTTTCAATATAAGCTCTGTAGGGATATGTGTTGCTTGAGGACGAAATCACTCTTTCGTTTAAACTGATGTCGACTTGAGAAAACAGAGAATGAAGAAAACAGTTAATGGGGCCCACGGGCTCTTTGTCAGCTAGTGCAGAACTGTCGGCTTTCACAATTTTAATTTTCACGTACAGTTGGCTGGAAGACAAGTCCATGTATTCTTCTCCACTCCCAGAAATTTTAAATTCTAGAGGTCCTCCATCTCGAATGTTGGCTAAAGGGTGATATCCGATCCATTGTCCTTTTTCTATGCTCGTTTGGGTAGGTGGTAAAGCAAATAAATCAAGTTCGGATTTTAAACATACGGAAGAATGACTATGTATCAGGGCCATGGTTTACGGATCAAAAATATCGTGTGCGGTTCTCTTGGCTTTCTTTGAATGAATTATTCGTTTCTTCATTTTTCTCTTCCTTTTAACGCTTCCTCCCAACATTTTCTTCACTTTATTAGGTGCTTTGTCAGTGAGGATTTGTCCCGCTTCTTTAGCTCGTTGTTTGGCTGCTGTTTTCACATCCTTGCCAAGAATAACGTCATTGGCCAGGTCCACACCCGTTCGAAAGACTTGTTTTCCAAGCGTTTTTGCTCCTTGTGTAAATAAGGGGACCGCCGCTCTAAATAACGAACGAAAAAGTCCTCCAACTCCATACCCTTTTTGAAGGGGCACTCCTTGATAGTAGTCTAAACCTTTTCCAGTTTGTTTGACGTAATAATCCTCGAAGGATTTTGTACAACAGCGGTATGGTTCATACATGACTACAATTGTTTGAGACGAAAATGAAATTTCACGATCGCTCTCCGTCGTTCAAATGGCACTAATTGACCTGAGTGATTCCTTATAACGATTTCGACCGATTGGAAATGTTTTCTTGCGAGAGGCAAATAATGGGGACGGTCGTACAAGGCGCTCACCACATCTCCGTTTTCTCCGCTCACTTTCACGATGCGAAGGAGAGGAGCAACCATGTCTCCTACAATCTGAGGTTCCACAATATCGCTGTACACGTATAACAAGGAAAGCGATGTGTTCAGATCGGCTACGAAATTTCCATGAATGGTAGCATCGCTTCCTCCCGAGGCCGAATATACTCCAGGTTGAAAACCTAGAATTTCTGAAATTCCTGAAAATAACTCCAGCTGAGAAACAAGAGTTAAAGCTGCTTTGACACGTCTAGTGGTTTTATTAAAAACATCGTAATTTTTTTCGACCAATGCTGGGACATGGCTTTTACCACGTCTCCCACAGAATCATAATATCCAGCAGGGATTTTCGCTGCTTTCAGTTGAGTTGGACCGAGACCGTAAGCAAAGGAATTTGAATTTACATTCACATTAAACCAGGAATGAGGGTAGATGAGTTCGACGAGTCCCACTTCCCAGTCACCATTGAGTTCGATCGGGGAAAGAAGATGCGTGATGAAATGAGAAATTTTATTGTCTGAAAAGTAGCGGAGAGAGCTGTCGGGGGTAACGTTAGATAGAAAGTCATGTTGACGAATGATGTTTCATCTAAAAAAAGATCAGTTTTATGGAGAGGTCAAGTCTTCCGTGATGATCCAAGCATTAAATTTATCACGATACCCTTTAAATTTGACAAAGAATTCCATTTTTCCTTTTCTTTTACGTTTCTTTAGAACACGTTCGACAGTAAAGAACTCGGAGAGAGACACTTTTTGAAGCTCTTCGGCGTAAAAAGTTCCTTCCAGCTCTTCGTTCAATAAATCTTTAGCTTTATAGACGGGTGGGGATCTGGGAACAAGACCGCTCACAACAAAAACTTCTTCCGTCCAATTTGATTCGTATCCTTTCTCAAACGTCAATTTCGCTTCACTAATCCTCACGTGTTTACCCACCTGAAATTTATAGGAGGGTTTTTCCCTCTTGAGGTCACCATACAGATTGCCAAACACTTGTTTTTCATTATCTTCGTTTACATCTACAGGCTTCATTTTTATACTTCGATGGGGGAATGATTGTAACTGTGAACTAAATCTTTGAGTACGTCCATAAATCTGAACGAATTTTGACTTGTAAAGTATCGCCACATTCGCGTTTCGAGCGTACGATTGAATCTCTCCACTACACTTGCTTTCGTCTCGTTGTTTATCGTAAAGGAATGCACCTCATGCTGTTTTAAAAACTTTTGAAACTCTTTGTTCTTAAATTCAGTTCCTTTATCTGTTTGAAGTTTTACTGGCTTTCTTTTTTTGAATATCTTGGAAAAGGCTTGGATGATATGAGAACCGGACTTTTGCTTTAAAGGAATCACCCATGCATACTTGGAAAAAAATGTCAATACATGTCAACAAGTAACGAAATCCATCGTTATGTTGACTCAAACTGGAGACATCGGCTAGGTCTGCTTGAAACTGTTGATTTAATTTATTAACCATAACTATATTTCTCCGAAAATGTCGTCTCACCGGTTTGTGAAGAGTGTACGTTTTCTCTCCCTTCAACCATTTCTTGACATCTTTTTCTTGATGCCCTCTTTCTCCACAGCACGGAATAAAGCATTGATATAACCGAAACTTCCTATTTTCTGAGCTGTGTGATAAGTCTGTTTCATCATTTCCTCCATTACAACAGTTCAACAAGATACGATCCACCGTAACAGAAAAACTCATGTTCACACCATCACTTGCAGAAAACAAATGACATCAAGTAGGACCCCACCCCTTTTTAAAAAAGACTACGCAAACCTTCGTCTAACAAGCATCTTTTTCCAATGATCGGATGGCCTACAGGGAAAAGGCGTGAAGCTAGCAAACTAGCTGACACAGGAACGAATCTCGCTGGGACCATCAGAGCATTTTTTATGCGCTCTGGAGTAAAACATTTCGAGAGAAACAACGTCTATACAAATTCCTAACACCTCAGGGAATTTCTAAAAAGGAAAGTTTTAAAAAAATAAATTCGGGGGAAAAGGAACTTGGAAGGACGAAAGACTTCGCTTCCTTTTTCCCAAAAAAATTTGACAAAGTCCAATAAATCTCCCGAAAAAATAATAAAGTTCCAAGAAGCACCGCTACGGAGCAGCACATCGAGTTGACATCCCCCTATGTCCACCCCCTTTCCACACTCTGTCGTTGCCATCCCACAAAATCAAAGATCCATCGAAAGTTCCAAGAAGCACCGCAAGGGGCAGCTCATCAGCATCGTCACAACACACTAGCGCCACCTACATCCTCACCCATACCACACACCCGCATCCTCCTGATGCCTGCGTCAGGCCACGCCCCCCTCCGTCCGCCCGGCTGCGGCTGGCTCCACCTGCTCAAGAAGGAGCCTAATGTTAAGTCTATGGGCTCCACTTTAAGCTCGGACCGGTCATTTCCCTCTACTCGTGATATTTTTTTTTTCAGATAACAAATACAATAATTATATTTCCCTTTTCCTTTAATTCAGATGATGGTGGGAAACAAATCGGGCTCTTCCAAAACTGTTAATAAAAATACATTTTGACTTAAGAGCATAACTTCCTTTTAATGTGACCTTGAAGAGTAACCGAACTAGGAAGAGGGAATGCAGAAGGCGATCAGAGACGAGGCAAACGTTTAGTTTACTATAATAAATAACATATTTTTTAACTAATATCACTAAATTACAAGACATGTATTTATATGAGGTGAAAAGTTCTGCTGGCGTAAAGAAGCACATCCGTTCTTTTAAGAAAACGGTAGGCAGAATACATAAATTTGGATAAAAGCAGTACGCAGATTGCAACATAGCAGCAGAAGTAACAACCACAATGGCATACAGGCAACCAAAGCGTGCAGATTGTGACAGAAGCAATTATTCTGCAGTAAAATGTGAACAAATAACACTTAATAAGCAAGAATAACCGTTGTCCATCGGAAACATACGGCGAATGGAAACAGCAGCAAGACTAAAATAAGATACTTAAAAAGTTGCTGTACAGCCGCCATCAGCAAAGACGATACAAAGCCGTATTAAATAAAATTGTAAAACATCATGAGAGCATTAGCGAAAAACAAAGCCACGCGCATATACACAACGATGGAAAAATTATAAAATGAAACGGGAAAATCAATCATACACATTATGCATGGAAGAGAAAACAGTAAACATGCCTACGGACAGCCGACCAATGTAAAAGGAAACCTGAAAATCACAGGCAGAGAAATTCTCAGCAATCCGAAACGATGAAAAACTACGATAATATCGATATAACGCGGAAAGCAAAATGAAGTGAGGAAAGGAAACACTAGAATAACTGAAGGAAAAAAGAGAAACGGAACAGGACCAATGAGGAACACCCCAGGCGCAAACCGAGGTGATAGTAGTAGTCCTAAAATCAAGGCAAAAATGGAGAAAAGAGGTCAAAAACACAGCAGCAAAATGGAAAACAGTCATTAAGTTCCCAGTGCTAGGCGAAGCGTAATATCCGATGACGAACAGTGAACAGTTGCACACCCGTACGGAATCGGCCACTATACCCCAAGTTGTGCATCGTGCGACCTACAATTCTTTCGCTGACGCTGCTTGGGCATTAGCTGTTTCAATCTGGATGGGATTTGCACCACCCGTGGCCAAGCCTGCGATCTGTACGAGCGTGAAGTATCAACCTCGACCATAGTCATGAATAGCATCTGAAGGCCACCGTTTTCTCTCTGAGAGCACGAAGACCACCGTTTAATGGCGAGTGACATACATTTTGGAATTAACTTCCGCCATTGTTTCGGCGGAAGAGTTTAGGCATACCCCGTTTTGTTCTAAATATTTTTAAAACAATTAAAACACTTCGATTAAGTATATTTTTATTCAAGCACAATACTGAAAATCAAGAACCAATGTCAGATTTTTATTTACACATATGCTTTATACAGTATATGATATGCTAATGGTTTTAATGAATACAAATTAAGAAATAACTTGTTTAACTTTCTTGTGAATATCAGTGTAACATTATCAGAGTTTGTATCGAAATTTTCCGGATTTTTATTTTTTAAACAAATATAATTTATGAAATTCTCTTTTGTTTCCTTCTAAACAAATCGTTACTCGGATCGACGTTTCTAAATTTGATGCAGGGGAGAGGATTAGCAAAATATATTTGTTTAATTAACATGCTTTGCTTTTTTGGAATATGTTTGTAAATATAACTATCAGTGTGTGATTTGATACCATTACTTCTTAAAACATGCATGATCAATTTTTGTTTACATTTATTATATGTTCTTGACATTTATTTATAGAAAAATTAACAATTGTGCAGTTCATGGAGAAAGAACTAAAATCGTCCTTAATGGGTAACGTAAAACTTCGCAGTCCAAAGTTTCTTTACGATCTTATTGCTTCCTTCAATAAGAACAATATATTTTTGTTTTAGAAAACATTAAAACAATCATACGTTTTTTTAATTAAAAAACTCATTTTACAAGAAGAACAAATATCACAGATCAAAATCAGAATTCAGGATATCCTTTTATAAAAATGCAAAAAGGAATATACAATTTGTTTACTTTTCTGTACTGAAATAAAAATTTGCTTTCGTAGTAAAAAATGAGACTAATATTCACCCTGGCGCCATTACATCATGATCCTCACAAACCTTGAGAATTGAGCGCTCCTGGAGAGAGAACGGTGAGGCAGGTGAAGTTCACAGTGCAGTATATATACAACCCGAGGACCGGCTGCCCGTTAGTTATCGAGGACAAACCTGTTAACCAGCACGTTACCTCGATATTTTGGACAATTACGCCCTACCAACTCTGGGGCAATACTATGGAACCCAGCCTTGTTAGTACCAGTAGGATAATGCACCGACCCATAAAGCAAGGACTGTTACGGCATGCGAACATTCGATAGTTAACGGGCACCACCCCGTCCGCTTGGCTGAAGTTCTTGCAAAATCCATAACATATCATATCGAGCGAATTTTCAATGGCCAAGGTCAGCCCAACAAGTCACTAGGCAGATGTTGCTAATAGTTTGCTATTTCAGTGTATATGTGTCTTCGGAATAGTAATATAAATTTAGGTGTATCCATTTTTTATGTATTATGAATAATACAGTCGAAAATAAATGAATGCTGTTTTAGCTTTCATTCACTTTCAGCTGATGGAATAACTAATGATTTGTAAATTCTATACTTTGACAGCTGCGGTTTGTAAAACGTGCACATGACTTAAATACATTTTCACCGTTAATAAGAAATTATAAAATCAGTCTATATTTTAAAATTATTTTTTTTTGTAAATTTCAGTTTTAGAATTTTTTCTCAAGTTCTTCCACAACACTTTACTTTACTTATGGTTTTTTGTTCGAAACATAAATATTTAATATCAAACATGTGCACGTTTTTCAATTCGTCAACAAGTTGTCCAAAAGTCCAAAAAAACTCTTGCTCAAGCGCTTGAAATTTAGATATGGAAGTTCTGAATACGGATCTCTTTTGTTGACGTCTGTTTGAATATTAAGTAGTAACCGCGGTGAAAGCTTGGAATTTTATATATTTTTTTCAAACGTTTGCTCAGCTGTGGGGAATTTTGTTTATCAATGTTAATAATGAGAACCATAGTAACATACGTCCGCAGGACGTTGTAAATTTTGTGTTCCATTTCTCGATTTTGATTTTTTGGCTGTTCAGCATAGTTTGGTAAACTCTCTGTGATACAGGAGAAACCCAGGCTTAGCTTCTCATGAAGGGGGTAGTCAATAAGTCTTTCGACAACATCCTGGTGCTGTTGAAACCAATCAATGTGTATTGGAAAGAGAGGCAGAATTTTCGTCCGCTCGTTACAATGCTGTTCGTGATTCCTTTGTGGAATGTTCATCTAGTGTATATTATTTTAATAAGAAAATAAAAAAAAACCATGGTGAAGACATGCAAATTTATTTACATATTATAGCATTTTGAAAAATATGGATTTTCGTACAAAATTTTCAAAAATATTTCCTTTTATCTGAAAATATTTACCAAAAATCCATTCCCTACCAGCAGTTTTTGTTTCCGTTCGAAAATCATCATGGAAATGAATATTTGCAAATAAGTAAAATTGGAAGTAAAACCTTTTCTGTTTTATGTGGCGTTTCCCTTAACTTTTTTTTTAGTTCATAATGTCACAAAAGTGTCCAAGTGGAGCATAATACCGGTTAAAGGAAACGGAAAGCGCGCGAAGAAACATCCAAAACCTAAAAAGGTGTTTTTACGCAGAGCTAGAACCACGTGATATTAGAGGTACGACCTGCTCAAAGTGCGAAAAGACGCCGAAAAGCGTCCTGTTTTTCTGTTTGAGTTACGACAGAAGTGACCGCATGTTGGCTCTAGTTACACGCACAAACTTCACAATTCACGCCCTCGCAGTCTTGAGGTTTCTTTGGAATTTTATTTTGAAAAAAAAATAAGTTAGCGTCATCCTTTTAATTGCCTGTTATTGTATGAAAGACGTTGGAAATATTTACTCTTGTTGATCATGCCCAGAAGTTCATTCCATCAACTTTTCGTATTACAGATTGTCTAGTATCAATAACGAAGTATTTGATAATGAAATTGCGTATACTTTAAAATAAATAGCTAAACTGACTATCAATCAGTTTGAAGATCGTACTCGTGAAAATAAGAAATTAATAGAGATCGTAATAGGGCCGTATGCTGAATGAACATAAATACAGTGTATTTAGATCTTACTGAAAGATATGAAGACATGAAATATGTAAATAGTAGAACAACAGGAGTACTTAACACATGATAATGAAACTGTACGAACGATTTATGAGTGGGATATATGCGGGATCGTGCGAGATCTCGTATCCTACTGGGCCCAAGTACAGACAGATTTCTTCTGGTGTGCAGCGTTTGTTGTCGAAGGCTTCTGTTTGTGTCAATGTTGGTTGATTTCTGCTTGTAGTTTGGATTTATATTATGATATATTTACTTCAACAAGGTAAGTCGTACATATGACACTGTTGTGCTCATGATTTTTAATCAAGTATCACTTAAAAATTTCGAGTTAAAATTGTTTTGCATTTTCAAAACAGCTTGTTGGTCGATGGGTTTCCAGTCCTTGCAAATGATAGTCATTCTAAAATTTCATGTTTCCATGCACATATTTTACGAAGTAGTGAGCATTTTAAGATTATCAATTACCTTGTTATGACATGATTAAGTTATCAGCCGTATACATCTCACTTACGGAACCAAATTTTTTTCACTTGATTTAGTTCATTCCTTTTCTGTAAACATAGGTATATTCTAAGACTAAGCATTTTTTCATGCATGACTGTCTTTGAATAATCTTTTGTGTTTTTTTATGTTATGCATTGTAAGTACTTGTTTCCTCTTACTTTAAGAGGGGACGAAGAGTTGTGTACTAGAGTGTAAATCTAAGTATACTGCAGATAAAACTTGTGCATTTCTTCAATCTTTTTTCGCATTTCTTCAATCTTGCCAATAACACGGCCACGCGTAAAATCATCTAGGTGATGTCGGGAAGACATACTGAAAATTGCAACTTCGTCAATTGATTCTTTCCCTTTCAACTTTGCGTTTGAACAACTACGGTCAATACGCGTCAAATCCTTTATATCTCTTATTAGCGCTATGACGTCACGAACAAGTTCGGCAATCCGAAATTTGCATACGCACATGTCTTACTTTATTCTGCACTTATGCTAATTTCCACATTTTGCGGCCTTCCTTTTTATGGTTGCTATCGTTGCTATTGTCATCCGTCCTTACCAATTGTCCGGCAGTGTATTACATTTGGTAAAAAAATACTTTAAGATAAAGCTGAGGTATTCAGCTAAATGCGAACTGCTATTAACATTTGTGCTGCAGACAATAACAGGAAAGATGACACCGAATTTTGGGATATAAGAGCACGTCTTTTAAATCCTTTCGACGCGAATAAAATTCTTCAATAATATTCATGCTCAACGGATTAGGTTTGAAAAAGAAACAACTGGATTTCTATAATTCATAAAACATCTTGAATTATTAACAGCTATATATAAACTTCCACTAGCGGTTGGAAAGTATGTTGCAAAAATTAACAAATTGTTGTCAAAATGTTTCTCATAGCTGAAAGAAGATATCAGAAACGACAGAATTTTCATATCGAACAGTTGGAAGAAGAAATATAGAATGAAACAAGACATACCTCTACGCCTTCCAGCCGAAGAATTTGCGTGATGGAAAAGTTGAAAATACAGGAAAATGCCTCGTAGCAAAAGCTATGTAAGGAAAAATAATTTTTCAAATACGACTCCTGGAAGCGAACGTTCTGATGGAATACTCAGAAAAAGGTTTTGACGTTTGCACCCCATAGCGAGAAAGCTCTGCGTTAATTAAAGAGGAAAATGCTCCAACTTATTGTGAGGAATGATATACACGAAACAAATACATTTTTCAATAGGGCTTTTAAGACCCGAGATGTAGCTGCAAAAAGAAATACACTCACGGACAATGAAATCTGCGCACCAACAAGGAAGCATCGGATTGAACTGAATTTTTTTTAATGTAACGATATAGATGAATAATACACATGACGGCAAAAACAGAGCTGCAGGACATGTACAAAGGGATATGTGTCAAGCAGTCCAGTCATCCTGTATAGCGGGTATTATCTCCTCGTGCGGCGATACATGCTGCAATACGGTCGGGCTTGGGGGCGAACAGACGCCTGATGTTTTCTTGCGGAAGACTGGCTCACACGTGTTGGACGGTGTGCTCCAAATCCCGGATAGTGCGGCATGGCGGCAGTCGGCGTTTCAACTGGTCCCACACATGTGCGATCCGAGACATGGTCGGGGAGCGGTAAGGCCATGGAAGTGTCTGGACATGACGTAGGCAGTCCTGGAGAACCAGAGCCGCGTGCGGGCGGGCAATATCCTAATAGTCTGGCTGGTATAACGCACCTGGAATCTTAGCAAGGATGGGAGCATATGGGCCGTACGATCTGATCCACATACCGCTGGCCCTTCAAAGATCTACGTACCACTACCAGAGCTGATCGGCTATCGTTGGCAATGGCTCCCCAGACCATTATACCTGTAGCATGGTTGGTGTGGCGATCGATAGCAAGGTTGGGATTGTGCCGTTTACCCGGGGACATACACACCCAGACACGACGGTCATCTGTCTCCAAAACAAAGGGGCACTCCTCGCTAAACACCACACGTCTGCAGTCTGTGGCGTTCCACGTCAGTCTGGCTTAGCACTGCACACGGAGCCGGCGATGTCCCGGTGTTAATATCAGCACACGCAAGGAGCACTGGGATCGCAGATTCGCTTACGCTAGGCGTATGGAAATGGTTCCTGGGCACACAGGAGCCGCTATATCTGCGTGTATAGTGGACCTGGTCCCCGTGGGAAGCGTTCGTGCCTGGCTCACGATCCGTCGACCCCTCTACCAGTGGTCCTCCTGTTCCGTCAGGTGCCACTCAGCCGTGTGGCAGTGCTGTCACGTGTCCACTGCTCCCAACAGAGTCAGACGGTGTGGTCAGAACGATCCACGTGGCTGGCTAGACGGCGCGCCAACCACTCTGCAGTTCTCAACCCGATGATCAGGCCTCTCTTAAAGTCCGTAAGTTGCGTACATCGACGTCTCGGACGTCTACCCGGCATTCTTGTCACTCTGTACTCTTGCTTGCGTCGGCAGGTGTTTTACCTCTTTCATGGGCATCAACTATACGACGTTTTATAAGGCTGCCGCTTCGTGCTTGCAGTGCTACAACAGGTGTGCGGTCATATGCACTCGCACCAAACGTGGATTATTCGTCTACCAGTACGCACTCTAGCTATTTGCAAAGTTTCGCGGTCATAGCGTGTTTTCTTCAGGGTGCGCAAATTTAATTGTCCGTGAGTGTATTAACAAAACTTTGGCAATTATCGAAGAATATGACCTATAAAAAGAGAAAAAAAATGCTAAGCGATTTCGAAACATCTCTTTCTTTGAACCAACAAGCGGTAACACTACAAAGTTAAATCCTTATACAGATTAGAAATAGAAGAACCAATGGATGTCGTCCCACTCTCTCATAAAAACACACTCCCCACCCCTCTCCACACAACACAAAATTGCTCAGGGTCAAATCTTTTTGTGTCAGAAAATCCCAAAGTAGTTTTACCCTCTTAATACCAGCAGGTGGTAAACACACTGTGAGTGCCTCTCCTTGCCTGTGTGATTACTTTCTGGGCTATGTCATGGAAGTAAGTACGGCCGGGAAAACAGTAAAACAGACCAGGAAATATGGAAGAAATTTTTCTTTCTCTACCATTGTGATAAAAAACAAGAAAGTTGACACCGAATTTTCGGGTGTAATAAGCACGTCTTTTGAATCCGTTCTGACGCAAAATAAATTTATCAAAGCTATTCATAGTCAACGGAACCGGTATGGAAAACAATAGATCTGACCAAAGAAAGAAGATTTTCAATCGGGTTTTTAATCCCTAAGGTATTGATGTAAACGGAATCGTGAGCTTACGAATTCCTAGAAACAGAGATATCGACAAAAATAGGATGTGACTTTACGTCCCCTGGTGGGAAAACCATGCATTATTTTAGGAAGAAAGTATTCTCAAAAGGTCTGTCCGTATAAGCGGTATCGGTCGAAGAAAAAACAATTAGTCTAGTTTTCAGGAACACAGATTTTGCAACAAATACTTCAGAAGCAGAAATTAACACATATGGCCCCTGGTGGCAAAACCATTCTTTACCAAACATTAGAAATTATGTGAAAAATATTTTCCGTCAGGTCTTGTATGCTATACAGGAAGAATTTTTCAAATTAGAGCTTTAGGAGCAGAAATAACGCAGAAAACGCAATTAACCATTGTGCCCCCTAGCGGAAAGTGTATGATATACTTGAAAATTTTGAATTAATAGGAAAAGCATTTCGCATCGGAAACACTATCTAACAAAGAAGGAATTTTTCGAATCGTACTCTTAGAAGTAGAGATATTGACAAGAATAAGATATACATCTACGCCCACTGGCGTAGAAACCATGCATTTTTTCAAGAGGAAAATTTTCCGAAAAGGTTTGTCGACATGAGTAGTATAGGTCAACAAACGACGTTTTTTAATCGAGAATTTAGAAGCTCATATTTTGTTCCAAATACAACAGAAGCAGAAAATAAAATTTGCGCCACCTGGTAGCCAAACTATTTTTCTACAAAAATTAGAATTTATGTGCAAATGATTTCCTATCAAGAGCTGTATCCGGTGCAGAGAGAATTTTTCAAATCGGAGATTTAGAAGCAGAGATATAGGGGAGAACGCATTTTACCGCTACGCCCCTTAGCGGAAAGTCTATGAATTATTTGAAAATTTTGAAATTATATGAAAAATATGTCACACGGAAAACACTATCCAACAAAGAAGAAATATTTCAAATCGGACTCCTAGAAGTAGAGATTTTTTCAAAAATATGATGTATACCTACGCCTCCTGGCGGAGAAACTGTGGAATATTGTAAGAAGAAAATATTCCGAAAACGTTTATCGAGGTGAGTGGTGGCATCAGTTTACGAAATAATTTTTAATCGATATTTTAGAAGCTACGATTTTATGGCAAATACATCAGAAGCAAAAATTAACACTTACGCCCCCTGGTGGCCAAAGTATTTTTTACCAAAAATTTGAAATTATATGCAAAAGAGTTTCCATCAGGAGATGTATCCGTGGCATAATTTTTTTTTCAAATATGAGTTTTAGAAAAAGAGTTATCTGGGAAAGTAAAATTTACTTTTACGCCCCCTAGCGGAAATCTATGCGTAATTTGAAAAAAATAACTATGTCTAAAATACTCTTCGACATAAATGGAATCGAAAGATTTAAATTTTTTTTCAATCGGATGTTTGGAAGCAAATTTGTAGAATAAAATGTATTTTTGAATTCGACATCATCTGCATTTGCACCCTCTACCGGCGAAATTGTACATCGTAAAAAAACCAAATAAAGGATCATCATTTGCATATTTAAAGCTTCCCAATGCAAAAAGAATATTTCAAATCGGACTAATAGTTGCTGAGATATCGTGGGTACAGAAGAACGGAAGCACTGACGACCGGACGGACGGACAAACCGATAACAGAAGCACGATCTTTTTACAAAAGACGTGCTAAAAATGCGTCTACCCGGTCCATCCCAGCACAGCAGTCCCGTTGCTGTACTTTCTAAACTAGAAAAAAGACTGACCCGGCCGTTAGTGTCTGAAGAAAAGCCCGAGCCGATCCGTTGCTTTCTTCCCTAAATGAAAAATATTTTATTCCATATAATTGCTTCTAAATGTCCGACTGAAAAGGTGTACGGAACACTGGTGTCACACGACTCAAGCTAAAGCTCGGAGTTGTACGGGATATACCTGTGGGGCCCGTATGAATCTGAAGTATCGGAGGTGTACGGGGCACAACGGTGGCACCCGACTGAATCTGAAGCATCGGAGGTGTACGGGACACACCGGTGGCACCCGACTGAATATGAAGCATCGGAGGAGTACGGGACACACCGGTGGCACCCGACTGAATATGATTCATCGGAGGTGTACGTGACACAACGATGGCACCCGACTGAATCTGAAGCATCGGAGGTGTACGGGACACACCGGTGGCACCCAACAGAATCTGGAGCACCAGAAGTGTACGGGACACACCGGTGGCACCCGACTGAATCTAAAGCATCGGATATGTACGGGACACACCGACTCAATACGAAGCATCGGAGGTGTACCTGACACACCGGTGACACCCCACTGAATCTAAAGCATCGGAGATTTACGGGACCCACCGACTCAATATAAAGCATCGGAGGTGTACGGGACACACTAACTCAATATGAAGCATCGGAGGTGTACTGGATACACCGGAGGGACCCGAATGAATCTGAAGTGTTGGAGGTGTACGGTACACGCCTGCGGTATCCGAATGATTTTGAAGCATGAGAGGTGTACCGGACACGCCGGTGGGGCCCAACTGAATCTGAAGCTTCGGAGGTGTACGGGACACAGGGGTGGCACCCGACTCAATCTGAAGCATTCGATGAGTACGGGACAGGCCGGTGGCACCCGAATTGTTTTGAAGCATGGGAGGTGTACTGGACACACCGGTGGGACCCGAATGAATCTGAAGTATCCGAGGCGTACGGCACACAATAGTGGCACCCGACTGAATCTGAAGCATTGGAGGTGTACGGGACACGTCGGCGGCACCCGAATGTTTCTGAAGCATGGAGGTGTACGTGGCTCACCAGTGGGGCCCAACACAATCGAGGCATTGGCGGTGTACGGGACATACTGAGGGCACCCCACTGAATCTGAAGCATCGGAGGGGTACGGGACAAGCCGGTGGCACCCGAATGATTCTGAAGTATGGGAGGTGTACGGGATACACCGGTGCCATCCGAATTACTCTGAAGCATCGGAGGTGTGGGGTATAGGCCCCTGAGTCACTCCAAAGCACGGGAGATGTAAAGGGCACGCCCGTGTCGTCGGACTGACTCGGAAGCATGCGAGGACTGACATGGAGTAGACTCGCTCAATACATGCCGTTGTGAAGGAAACTTGAATATATTTTCATCCAGCAGTGGATTGATGTTGCCGCACAATGATGCTTATGATGATAAATGCGTAGGTCAATCAGAAAAGAAAGTTTCACGTGCTGTAAGATAAATGACGGATGTTGTACGAGTGTCATAGAGAACATGTACGTTCGAGAGATGGCTTTAGTGCTCCATGCGCCTCTGTGAACTACTGTATCCTGAGTGAGATGCGCAGTGACATTTTAAAATGGCGACGCGGCTGAAAACGTGGTCTCATCTCGAACTAAGGTTTTTTTCCCATTTTCCACTGAATGATTCTAGTTGTCAGGCCTCAGAGCCAGACCAAATAATCAACCAAGAGCATGAACAAACAAATCAAAAGCAAGAAATTAAGCCTACCTGTTTCACGTATTCATTCTATCCGACTGATATAGCGTCATGGCCTTCTAACCCCACCTCTGATATGAGATATTTCTTTATTAGAAACAAACCAAAAAATAAAGGTGAACTAAAACAATCTGAGAAAAGTATTTTCTGATTCTGGGAAAACTTATTTGAAAAGAATTTTCTGATTCCGGGAAACGTATTGATGACGGACAAATGGAGCAAACGAAAAAAGAAACTGGGTAATTTTTTCTGAATCTTCTAAGTCTGTTTAATGCTCTGTGGGTAAACCTTTTCCCTACCATAAAAATCACATACGGTTCTTATTGATGGATTTTCTGATTGGTCTCGTATAGAAAATTTTTAAGAAATCGTGAAATCTCGAAGTCTCATTTGACAACCATGGTCAATATGCTTAGTAGTAAATTATCCTGGAGAATTGGTAATCAACTGGTGACTCAGACTGAAAAAAAGAAGGGCTATTGGAGGCAAGTACTATATCTGTAGTGGCCACTGTGAAACTATACTTGCAAGACTCGGACATCCACTCAGCGGTCACAGAGAAACTTAATACTCTGAAAATGCAAATAAGGGTAGTTTGCTTAAAGTGTAGGAAGTATCTTGTAGTTTGATGACTTTCTGAAAGATTATTTTGAAAAGTATGAGTACTGTGGTTCAGGCAGAAAGAACTATTTGTCTCATCAAACGTATGATGACATATTACCTGTAATGGCGGAGAAATTTAAGAAGGTGTTTTGTGAGGAGGTTAAAAATTCACATAACCTTTTAATTATCGCCGCTTCTACTCCTGGAATAAGTCATATGGACCAACTAACTTTTGTTTTGAGGTATGTAAATCCTGATGGATAATCTGTTGAGCGATTCTTTGTTTTCTTGCCCATAAAATATCACAAAGTGGAGCATTTGAAAGATACTGTCTTGAAAAAGATTTCAGATCTAGGGCTAGATATAAAACATTCCCATTCAACCATGTTACTTTTGGAGAATTATCATTTTTGCATTACCTTCTTATCTTTTAAACAGGACACTTTGTTTTTCAAAGAACAGGATATCAGTTTCCGCTCCAAACCAGATATTTACTACCCCCTCCAATGTAATGCTGGTTCAGATCGATAAAATTTGACCTTTAGAAGATGATAACAGCCTTTATCGCTTAACTATACATTCACGCCCTCAAGCTGTGCATGAACCGATCAGAACGATCGTCTCTTATCAGTTTTGACTTAGAAGAAGAGCTGTTACTTCAGTTTGTCATGAGTCGTCGAACGAGTCACTTGTTTCTTTGTCTGTTGCTTTGAGTGCTACCGATTCCATTTCCACAATAAAGCGAAGTGCTGACATTTCTGCTACTCCCGCTAAGAAGGTATGTGAGTCCGTTCCTTTAAAGCCCAAACCGTGTGGAGAAGTTTCCCTCCCAAGCATTTCTTTGAAATATCATTCACCTCATCAATTTCATTTAGGTGGAAACATATTTGCAAAAGTAAGCGATTTTAACAACACGGTCCGAGTTCATATTCGAAGTTATAGGAAAGACGGGAAATCTTTCTACCCTTCTAAGAATGGAATAACAATGTCAGCTTCAACGTTCCGAAAATTCATGGAAAAATCACACTGGATTCAAGGCATGAATTGTGATCTTGATCAATCATGAACTTATCGTTTCCTGCTGTCCTTCCCTCTTAGATGCTTCTGGCAGTTACACGTTAGAAGTGCTTTTCCCCTGAATTCATGGTTTTCGTCGATTGAATCCTGTTTCGATCAAGCTGACTTTTCAACAATTTTAACACCTTTTGATCAACGTGGAAAAATATGGAACAGCATTACTCAACTAATATTTGGACCAGTCATTAGAAAGGCTGTTTTGCTAAATCCAAGGACTTCTCCTGTTACTTCCATCTCAGACGAAGAGTTTTTCTTCATGTTTGCTGACATGGTTAGGGATCGCTTTCAGGAACATGTCAATAACTTATATTATTGTATAGAGTGCCTCCAACCCCAAATCTCATACCCGGAAACATCATGGCCCACAGCTGTGCATATGCCACTCCCGAATCCAAGTGGCAAGAGTATTTCGATGATGCCGTTGCATTGCTTAACCCCAAGATTCTAGCAGAATCTTTTGTTGCAGTCACTGGAGACCATGTCCCGTCCAAAGCGTTCTTGGAAAACATAATTGTAAAGAACTTGCTAGAGACTGTGAAGTCAATGTACTGAGGTATCAGCAGAAAAAAAATTTCTTACACCGACCATGGAGCAGCTGTACCAAGGGGACCCAAAAAAACAGTCTTTTTTAGGGCTTGAAAAAAGTCCTTTTCAGGACTACTTTATTTATTTTTATTCATTTATATTTTTTTCTGTATGAATGAGTGTATGAATGTGAACTTATGTTCCGTATGCATGAAGGTCACTGGCGTGGATGTAAAAACCCCGTAAACCTGAATGAAGGTCACTGGCGTGGGCGTAAAACCCCCGTAAACCTAAATGTGTTTTTACAATATTATGGATCCATGTTTGGTGAAGTTCACCAACTCCGTACCCTACATGAAGGCGACAATGCGGGTTAGTTGCTTTCCGGACACCCCCATTCTTTGAATGGTTAATACGAGTATTGGTTGATGAACCCTCTCGGGGGACCTTCAGCCGTAGCGAATTCTAATGATTTTTTTTCATGAAGTGCATCTTCTTTCTTTCCATTTTTTAACCCTATAAGAGAATATACTTTTTCAAAACTTGCCCTGGCACGTATTCAATCAAACCATTTTCGTGCTATTATAGTTTAAACGATTTCAAAAACAACCGTTTATACATTTTTACTCGATCCAAAACCGTCTTTTAATTCACGCTACTTTTCCCTGTTATCCTATGGGAGTTTTGCAGTTATAAGAAAACGAAAATTTTTATTTTTAACCCTATAAGAATACGTGCTTTTCCAAAACTTGCCCTGGGACGTCTTCAATCAAACCATTTTCGTCCTGTTATAATTTAAACGATTTCAAAAATGACCGTTTACAGAATTTTACTCGAAACAAAATAAACTTATAGAAAATGATTACATTTAAAAAGAGAAAATCAACTCGAAAAAGAATGACACCTTTTTCCATCTAAATTTTTTAAAAAGGGAATCCAACGAACATTTTTACATAAATTTGTCTTTTTCCGTTTAGAAGTTACAACCGAATTTCCTTCTTGTACAGGAACATTCAACATTTGTTTTTTTTAATGTACTTTGAAGGTAAATTAATGTCCTTTAACTCTTTTACAAATTCAGGAGTTATGTGTAACTTAGTTCCCTTGTTTCAAAACATAGAGTCTATGAGGTCACACTATATTCGTGTTTTTAACAATGTGTCCATTATATTTAAATTCGGCTTAATGACTCCAGCCAATAATATCAGAGTTCGTTTTAAAGACGTTCAACACATTTCTTGCATAGCGTTTAAAGTTAGTAGGAACGGATTGAACGACCCGGTCTTCCACAACATCTTTCAACATCTTCTTTCGCTGGTTCTTCAGTTCCCGATGGTGTTTCCTGAGACGTAACCGGAAGATTAAAACTGGAAACATGAATGCGTTTATTCAAGACTTGATTATATAATTTCAGCTTGACTTCGTCAGACTCTTTGCTTAGGAGAATTTTTTTCATTTCTTTGTCTAAGTCCGTTAACGTTTCCTCTATTGGTATATGACGAGAATAGCGTTATTCGGGAATCAGAACCAATTTCTTTCCAAATTCCATTATTTCGTAAGCAGAGTTGTTAACACACTGAGAGCAGCAGGAATCAACACACCTAAAAATCCCCCTTTTTGAATAATGAGTTTCCTCTTTTTATTCAGAGGTGTCTTTTTTCGAGAGAGTGCTCGTAATTTGGGCTTATGTCGTTGCAATGAATGTTTCTGGGAAGGAGTAAGCGGAACATTGCCTTTTAACGTATTCATACAAACTTCGCATATGGCTTTAATTCCATTTTTTCTACATTTTGATATTAGGTCTTTTAATACTTTTCGTGGAGAGTGTTGAATAATACATAAAAGTTGGACCTGTTGGCTAGACAGCGTCATGATGAAAACTGAGACTTATTTCATTTCACCGAGGTTGATATATTACTTGAATGTCTTCAGGCAGCATCTGGGAGCGTAATCTTAATTTTTCCTTGGTCTCATGTTTTAGATCAATCAATAAATAGTTGTAAGGCGATTTTGTGGCATCCATATAAACTTCTTGAAAAAATTTAAGTTTGCTAGGGTACAACTGCCTCCCTAAATGAGTGATTTGATTTACATCTCTTCGTGATTTAAACAGAAACAAGGGATGAGCATTCAGGGAAATTTCTCGCATTTCTTTACCTTTCTGATAAATATTTTGAGCAATGAATATCACAGACACATTAAAATGATGACTCCCTCTGGTGAACAAGTGCGTTAATTTTTTATCGCTTCCGCATTCAGTCATGAGATCGTCAATAACGAACAGCGTTCTTCCTTTCACATAGTCACGGAAATTGGAGAGGAGGCCTTCCACAAATGTCACGTTTTCTATTTCATCATACAATGTTTGGTGAACCCCGTAGAAGCACACCACATGTTCAGGAGGGGTGAATATAACTTTCGCTTGATGCTGAAGTAAACGTTTTACAAACTGAGTCTTCCCACAGGAATAGGACCCGCTATCAGAGCAGTGAAATTATGTTGTAGTCTGGGCACTTCCATATTGTCAACTGAAGTCATTAAAAAAGATACAAAATAATTTAAAGACACATAAAATAGATTTCAATCAATTTTTATTTTAAATTCTAAATTTTGATACAATTTGAAACTTATTTCGAACGAAATGAAAGACACGCAGGTCGTTTGTTTTCGATTTCCATCGAAATTTTCTTATAATAGAGTACAAGCTTTTTCCGCGTCATCTAGAATACAAGAACAAAATACAATATTGTCAACATACGGCTGTAAACGAACTTTGAAGAGGTACTTAATTCAATTTAACAGTATAAAACTTGGAGACAAATCTGGCAATAGGTCCTTGAAAATCTTCTGGAGAATGTCCGAAAGAATCAAAAAATTCCATTGTTTTTGGGTTTGGTATGTACATAGCCAACCAGTGTTTTCCAGGATTTCCATACCGATCCGTATTCACAACAATGCATGCCGGGAACTTGATAATTCTCTTGGGAAGTCTGTCACAGGCAAAAACTCCGTGGAAGGACCGTCGTGTCACGTGATCTTGCTTTAGGGTCTTTGAAATTTGAACACTGTTCATTTCTTCAATTGGAGAAATCACAAAGAATGTTTCTGGACTTTGAAATTTCAATAATGTTTTGGAACTCTGCGTAGATTAGCACAGAAATGGTTTTTGCTAAAGCTTTTCCAAAATTGATTTCCACTCTTAAATTTCCTTGATGGATCAGGTTCATATGCCCTCCATCACAAAGGTGGGGACTGAGATTGAATGTATAAAGAGTGTTTCCCTTGGAAAATTCATCTCGATCGATATATATTCCCCAACCTTGGCCCAGTTTCTCGGTTCCTTGAAATAGGCTATGGAAAGAACGAATTGTGCATCCCTTTTCGAAATTGGGTTCTAGAGGTTTATGAGGAACTGGTTGTCCGTCAACGTACACGGCGATAAAGTTAACATCATACTGCTTAAATTCAAAGGGGTTAGATTTATATGTTTCATTAAAAGCATCTATATCTACACATCCAATAATCAGCTTTTAGGCATTTGTTCTAGGAATACGTTGTCATGCACAAAGGACATACTTCCTTGAGAGACGGAATACACTTTGTATAAAGCACGATCAATAGGATACTTGGCGGGAGACTTTTCTAAAGCTTTTGCATGGCCGATGGCAACTCCTGGGTTGACTTTCAATTTTCTCACAGAAATAGGGGCGTGTTCGATGAGAACTCTGTAATTCGGGGCCTCTGAGGAGGAAACGAGGCAGAAATCAGGTTTACTTCGAACCAGTTTAATTTTCACATCCACTAAATTGAGAAGCAGTCTGTTTTGAAAAAAATAAATTACAGTGCAAGGTTCCAATCATGTCCAACGTTTTGCTGTTTTTCACGAGCTCATAACGTTGATGTAATACTTCGTTTGTTACAGCAATCGTGTGATTAATTTCGTTCAGATGTCCGGCTGTATCCTTGTAAAAACCTTCACATGCTAAATAGGATTTCTTTGCGTCTTCTCCATAATTTAATAGAGTTTTAATATATGCTCTGTGAGGATACGTGTTGTTCGAGGACGAAATCACTCTTTCGTTTAAACTAACATCAACTTGGGAAAACAGAGAATGAAGAAAACGGTTAATGGGCCCCACGGGCTCATTAACCGTTTTAAGAGAGAAAGAGAGAAGGCGATTGTGAAAAGGAGAAGGTTTTGTTTTTTCTTTTGTAAGGGTAAAAACTTGGATTCGAAGGAGATTTTCAAATCTCAATTATGCTGCTAATATTTACAAAAAGTTTGGAATCGCACACAACTGAGTTTGTGAGAGTTGTTTCTTTCGAGTAAATTGTGCGAGATCACGCCAAGAAAGATGAACTCCAAGAAAAACAAGTTTTGCTTTGAATGCCTTAACTGATTTGAATAATACTGGAAAAAAGATGGTTTTTAACTTGCGAACGGAGATTTAAGTTGTTAAGGTGACCCACGAAGTCCGTTACAAATGCTAAATCACATAGCCAAATTCCAACCTTTAAAAGCGCGAACTCATTAGGACGTTTGTCGTCTTCTTCGAAAAACTTTAGCACGTTTTCTTATTGTTCCCAAAATCTTTCCAATGCTGTTCTCCGTGACAGCCCAGGGGCATTGCAATAAAGATGATGTTCGCTTTGGTTTTCATCTGCTTCCAGGAGTTTGCGGAATTCCCTTCTGTAGAGTGCTCGTGCGCGAATTTTATTGAAACATGAAACCACTGGGTCCATTACAGAAGACAAGTTCATTTCTTTTGCACAGAGGGCTTCTTGATGAATAAAGCAGTGATATTTAAAAATCTTGCATTGCCAATTGTTTTCGAATAAAACCACAAAATCTTCTACTTTGCCAATCATAGCAGGAGCTCCATGTGTGCCAGCACTATCTAGTTTTCCCCAGTTTAAATTCATATTTTCAATAGCTGTTTTTACCTATTGAAGAATATATTTTCCTCTAGCAGAAATCAACTGCCACAAGTCGAGAAGCTCTTCTGACACATCAAATTGTTCACTGATACAACGCACATACACACAGAGCCGAGCAGTGTCAATTACAGCACAACTCTCATCTATAGCGAGGGAAAAATATTTGCACGTCCTGATGCGAGATATTTTTTGTTCCGTAAAGTCCTCGGATATCTCATCACACTGCCTCATGACAGTATTTCTTGAAAGAGCAACGCCATGCACAAATTTAATGACCTTCAAATCACCAGTAGCTTTTGCGATTTGGAATTCATTTCAAATTCATTTGTAAAATCCTCGGATACGAGGAATTCAAACATATGAGGAATTCATTTGTTAACTGCTCTAACAAATTAATTCCTCATATGTTTGCCCTGCGTAAATTCACTGATTATGTAGAAAAAGTTACCAGACATATGATTTACAGTTTCTTTTAATTATTAATATAATTTTAACATTTCAAGGTAGAATAGTTCTTCTGAAAGCAGACAGCAAAATAAACTCAATCATGTATAATACGTATCGACAGAAAGCAGAGAGAAAAAAATCGTCGCCAAAGAATAGTGGGAAGTGACCACTATTTTATTTGAACTTTGATTTATATCTATAATGTTCGAATCCCCTTATTGCTTTAGAATGTGCTCAGATGTAACAAAAAAAGGAATGAAAATTCCTTAAAAGTGCTAGAGAAAGTGATAGAACACACTAGTAAAAACAATTTCTAATCAGTTAATAATTTTAAATATAAAGTATGACTAATACAACAATGTGTTCCAATTACATTATTATTTTTATATTAATTACCAAACGTAATGTATACAGATATTCAGCTAACAAAATATAGACATTTATTATTTTAGACTCTAAATTAATGTTAGACTTTTCCCTCCTATATCAAGAAAGAACAGAACATTAATATTCTTCCAGGAATAACTCCTCATTTATTTCATTAAAAACATACTTCCGGTGAAGAACACAAGATTATTAAAACATCCTGTATTGTTATTGGCGAACTATAGACTGAAAACCAATAATCGCTGTCAGCAGAATTTTCAAAGTACACTGGCGTGCAAAAATTAAGGACGAGACGGTTTTTCGAATGTAACGTCCTGCAGAAGTGCACCACATGGACTCAAATCAAACCATAAGATCCCCAAAATGTAAGAGTATGGGACAAGTGAGCAAACCCGTCTAAACCAGGAATCCAAATGATACAAAGCCACTTTATTGAAAAGATAGCTTCGAGCACAACTAGACAGAAGACAGAAACGTCCATGTGACAGGCGGCTGCCAAGAAAAATCCAGTCTTTATTAGAGGATATGATCACCCCTGACTGCGTTGCAATATTTACAACGTCTATCCATGCTGAGAACGAGGTTGTCAAGGAGCTGTTCAGGCACCTCGGACCATTGCTCTTGCAGCCCCAATCTTTGCTGGCGGCTGGTGACGTGCTGCGAAGCGTCTCCCGAGAAGCTGCTACACGTGTTCGAGTGGATTTAGTCCGCGGACCTTTCAGGCCAACCCATGCGTTGAATGTCTTCACTCTCCAAGAGCTCTGTGACATCCACTTTACGATGAGGTGTAGTGTTGTCGTCCATGAAGAGGAACACAAGACCTAAAGCACCTCTCAACAGACGCACATGAGGCAGGAGAACCTCGGTACAATAGCAGACATCAGTGACTAAACCTCCTTGGAAGATGTAGAGGTCAGTACGGCCACCAAGCATGATACCGCCCTAAACGAGAACTCCGCCACCTCCAAACCGGCCAATTTCGATGATGTTGGAGGTGTGATTGCGTGTTCCCTACTCTCTCTAGATGTGTATACGTCCAGAATCGCTCGTCAGACTATATCGGCACTCATCCGTAAAGAGAACTCGACCCCATTGTTGATGTGTCCAGTCCTCATGTTCCTGCCACGAGAGAAAACGCCATCTCCGATGAGCAGGCGTTAATGGTCTCACACCTTACTGGTCGTCGTGCAAATACACCACCTTTGTGCAGCCTCTTGGCCACGGCAAAACGGGATAACGGACGTCCAGTTGTCCATTGCATGTGCCTTGCGATTTCTCCCGCTGTTTGCTGTCTGTCGTTTCTCGCCTGTACAAAAATATACCGGTTATCCGACGCCGTGGTTGCTCGTGGACGACCACTGCTAAACTCTCGGATACCTGTTCCTGTCGTTTGAAATGCTCTCCAAGCTCGTGAAACGATGCTGTGAGCGATCCCGAACTCCTCGGCCACACTAGTCACACTTCGACCTTCTTCCAACTTCCCAATGACGCGACCTCGGGTAAAGTCATCGAGATGTCGTCTACTGGATTGCCTGTTGGCCATATCACACGGTGGCAGCAACTCGACGTCGTTCAAACCGATGTACACCGTACAATAGCTTTCACCTAATTGCTGAGCGTACACCACCCGTGAGCTTTAAACCCTTCCGACACAACGCCCCCCCCTACGTCATGCTGTATATATACACATGCCCTACCGTACCGGATACTAGTCTATCTCCTGAGTGGATTTTGGTCCGTTCTGCATGCGCGTTTCGCTGTTATGCTACTTACTAATCTTCGTCCTTAATTTTTGCACACCAGTGTATTAAAATATGAAGTTAAATGATACCAAAAACAAAGACCGATGCGTGTGCTTTTAATTTCTATTGCAAGAAATTTCCATTGTCCTTCAGAAAAATAGAGGTTTATGTTGGAAAACATTTCTTCCCAAAACCTACTAACAAATATTATTAAAATCATTAGAAAAAGACAATGCTAAACTTAAATTAAACACATACCCATATTACGTTTTGTGACAAGTACCTCAGGATTATTAAGAATATATAATGTTTTTTTGAACATACAATTGCGAAACCGCCCAGAAATAAGATAATTATAACGCTTCCCTGGTTGGTCCAACATAACGAAACCAGTTATGATCAGAAAGTAGTAAGAATGAATCCATTTGCAAAATAAGATTTTAGCATCACTTTTAGGTGTTATTCGAAGTGAAATACATTTCGAGCCCTTCCTATAATGCATACTGGAAAACGTAATCTCTAATAAAAAAGCTGCCTTAAGTAATTTACACTTATTTGAAGTGACACCGTTTTGAAAGAGAAATACAGTGAAACATTAGTTTAACGATACCACACGTGATTAAATTACAATTCTGTCATACGGAGACTTCCGTTGTAGATACATAGACTTTTTGCGGTATGGTGTGAAATAGAGCGATAAACTGAAAATAGAATTTTAGATTTTCTGCAGGGATATTGTCATACAATACTTAATTCATTTTTTTAAAATTACATATATGTATTTTATGTTGCATGGCACAATACCTATGCAGTTACAAAATAACATTATTGTGAAACGACAGTTTTTCTAAAATTTTGAATATATGAATCCGTTTGTTGGTGCAAATGTTACATGGATAGCAAATAATATAGCATAAATAGAAGGACCAAGTTTCAAGTTCCCAATTAATTTGAATATAAGCATCGCGAGATTCACTAGTCAAAGCAACCGGCATTCATGTTTAGTGAATGTGCAGGTTAACATTTCTATCCCGTGATTGCCTAGAGGAGAAGAAAAATCCTTAATGGAATACAATACCACACCACAGAATACGAATTTGAAGATGTGAATCCGTTTTTTGCTCTAAATATGACATGGATGGAAATTCAGATAACATCCGGAAACTTGAAAATTTCTCCGTCCTGGAGAGGGAATCCAACCGTGTCCCCCGGATAGCGCACAAGTATGCTAACCACTACACCACCCACAAGGGCCAAATTTCAAATTTTCTGATTCATTTAAATATAACCGTAACATAACCATTAAAAGTACTAAGGAATATAACCATCATTGTGTAGCGCTTTTAAGAAATTTTCATCCTCTTTTGTCATTCTCATTCAAAAACAAAATACAAGCATTTCAATGACTTCTGTGAAAATATTTACCCTCTAAGCAGTCGAACATTCCAAATATCAGGTTCCTGACTCCACTGAGAAACGATGACCGCTGCAGTACAATCGTATCAGACATAATTAACTTGTGGCCAGAATCCAAGCTCATGTCTGGGGACTTATCAGAGAAAAGAGATTTGTCTTCTGGGCCACACTTCGCCGAACATCTTAGTTTCATAGTATTGTTCATATAGTTAATCATCACTGCGTAAAGATAAAATAGCCTTCAAATAGCGGAGAAAGTCTTTACCTGAAGAATATATGTACCATTTGCTCCCATTTCTTTATTGAATAGAAATGTTTGCATAAATTTCTTGTACACATTAAAGCATTTTCATGATAACCTTTCGGTTCTTCGCGTGTTTTTCGGTTTTGAAAGCTTGGCGAGTCAGCTTAGAGTTCTTGCAAAACTGTTTAATGACAACTGCAGTGCTGTACAAGAATTTACAATATAATCTCATCATCGCATCATCTTCAGTGTGGTCTTTCTAATGACTTGCTCTTACTTCTGTTTCCTCTCACCGGTGCAAGGTCCGGAACAAATCAATAACACAGCTCGTTTGGGAGCCTCCATCAGAATCGGAATATTTGTTCCTTAACCAGCGCATGTCCGATTAAAAGAAAAATCATTTAACTTGTAAAAATATACTCATATGTATTTCTGCTGGGTCAACCCAGCTATTTTCTGCACAAGTTTTGCATCGAATTATGTGAAATCAGTTTTTCCTGATGAGAATCGATTACAGATGTTCACGTGAAGCAGTTCATCTCGTGTTTTATTTCGATCAGTTGTTTCCCTGTACTGTACATTATTGTGCACATTGGTATTACGTAATATCACAATTATCGTAATTTGTTTTAAGGCTCCAGTTACCTTTTTTATGGTTAGGTTGTGGTTAACCTTGCGCTACCTATTGCATTCTTTCTTTTTTTCTTTTATGTTTGTGGAATTTATGCTTTTCTGTTTTCTCTTTAATTAAGTTGCGCCAAGTTTGTGAGATGGTAATGAGAGCATATCAGATTTTTAAAAAATCCTGCAGATGATACATGGTCGCACCCATCAAAAATGCATACGTGTAATTTTTTCAAGTTCAACGTTTTTCAGAACAAATTATGCGATGGGGATGGTACACTTCTGATGGAGACACCCAAACCAGCTGTGTTTATACAGTTGATTTGTTTCTGATCTTCATATCAATGCAACTTCGTGACTAGCGAACAATATTGCATATCACACTTTTACTTTTTTAAGACTCCTCGTGAAATGGCTTTTCCATATGTAATTTGAAACGCCCGATGAAAAAAGGAATGATAAAATTTCTGCAGCAAATTGCAAACTTCCTTCCGACTTACCGCCTGAATGATTGTTAACAATTCGGGAAATTACCAAATAACGTGATCTAAGATTTTTGGATTCATTCCTTTAAATTTTCCTTTGCAGAATTATTTAATTACACAGTATGGATAATAACAAATTATTCGGTAATTTCCCGAATTATTAGCAGTCCGTCAGCTTTGGGCTAATCCCACACACTGGTGTACTTACCTGATTAGAAAGACACAAATAAAATATGCTCCGGACTCTAGTGTGGGATATGGTGGACCTACCACACTTGATAAGGACGGTCCACCACTAAATCAAACTTGAATTTCCAAAGGACATACAAGAAAAAAGATCTCGGCTGAGGGAATGTAATATTGGTGTACGGACGGCAACAGTAAGTAAATAATCAGTTAAATATTTATCTTGTGGTTTGTATTTCTTTATGGAGTTAACCTCTGAATCCCAAAAAACAGCTTAGTAATCAATATTTATCGCATCTTCTTAAGCTTCTAGTGGCCGAACTCCATCGGTTAGGGTCTGAACATCTTTGTGTTTGTTACACGTTTGGTAATATAGTTCGCATATTTTTGATATAAGGAAATAAACAGAATAACATTGTGTTTTTAAACGAACGCAAATCTGTATAGGCGAAATTTTAACTCGACGAGCATAGAATTATAAGAAAAGATCTAAGAGAAAATCCGTTGCAGAAATCGTCTCATAAAAACCCATTTATTGCCTTCGTACACACATAAAGAAAATAATCTGTATCTCCTTATAAAAAAATCATAGAGAACAGCAAATGGTTAGTTTTACAGTATTTTTTTCTGTACTATGACTTCGAAATTGTTCATTGTAATCGAAACTCTTCGTAAGCATTTTCGTTTCAAAATTTATTGAGTTGGTGCGAATAAAATGTTTCGGAAAAGACCAGCATACGTGGACGGTGAGAAGCGAAAAGTAAGACAACTTACCTAGACAAAACAATCCCCCTCGGCATTTACAAATATTATAGTTGCCATCTGTCCCGTAAGGCCAGGATCCCGGAACGAAAAAAGCCTTGTTGCTGGCACCCGAAGAAGTCATCAACTGCACGTTGAACCTCGTTGCCTATCGTAAACGGTTTCTCGGACAGAAAGTGATCAAGGCGACGAAGCGGATGACAGGTTGACGGAGACAATTCCGGGGATATAGACAGGATGAGACAGTTCTTCGTAGCCCAAAACACTTGGTGTGAGTGAGCATCGTTCGTTGTGCGACCAGTGAGAAATTGAATAAATCAAGCATTGAGTGGGGATAACGGTTTTAAACATGCACAGAAAAGTTTGCTTGAGTACTTGTTCTTGCGGTGCGTAATGCACAAGCAAACGTTTGCTCTGGGAATATGTTATTTTTCGTGGTAATACGTGTTTTTGTGACCCGACAAATTCTGAATCCTTACATGTAGTTCCTATATTAGTTTCACATAATACATGATTTTTCCATTTTCTGGTGCATAATGGTTAAATTGTCATAGCCTCCAAAGATCACTTTATGATTTTTTTACAATTCCTTTTCTATCACACATAAGTAGGAAACAAATTTCCCCGAAGGAATAATTCTTCATAAATCCATGGAAGGCAATGCAATTGTAATAGTTGGCACAAATGTGCCGTATTTTCAAGTTTTCTGAAGAAGTGGCTACATGGAAAAATTGAAAATACGGCATATTTGTGGCAACTATTACTTTTGTATTCCCTTCCACGTATTTGTGAAGAATTATTTTTTCAGGAAAATTCGTTTCGCCCTTATGTATGATGTTCTCTGAAGCACTGGAATTTGTGGCCTATACCCGACCCCGGATATGAGAATATGTCTTGATAACGCTACGAGGAAGCACAAACATGCTTCGACTAGCGCAGATCTGAATGGTTATTCGATTTCTAGGCTATATCTGTTTCGCTTCAGTTGCTTGGAACTTCCTTGTACTAGGTGGTGTAACGGAAAGCATGCTCGAACGGAAAACGGGATATGCTGGTTCGGTTTCCACTACCGGGCAAAGTAATTTTCAAGTGTTCTAAAGGAGTGGCTACATGGGAACAGTGAGAATACGCCATATTTGTGCAAACGGTTACACTCGCTTTCAAACTGAAAAGCCTTCCAATTTGCGAAATTCTTTCCTGTCAGAAACGATACAAAGACGTGCAACTTAGAACTTCAAGTTGTCTTCTCTCTTGTCCAAATATTGGGAATAAGTTGCCGTATAACCCTAACAAGATGTTCACATCTATTGATATAGAATTACATATATGTACACTGAATATTTAAAAAATGAGACTTGCAGTAATTTATAATTTTTAATTTTTTTTTATTTTCAAATAGGAAATTTGGTAGTTCTCTTACTACTGCTCACGTTTTGATGACGGTACGCAATGTACCTCAATGTATGAGAACTTAAGTAATAGGTATGCTTTCGGAATAGGTGTACTGGGTGAAGAAATCAGTGCTCTTTGCTACACATGACAAATTCCAAATTTCTAGACTTAATGATTACCTTAGTTATACGCAATCGTATGAGTCTTACCATTTTCTTTTGTTTAATCTCTGAATGTCCATAGCCGGTGACATATAAATAGCTGCAGCTGGCCTCTAACGATTTGTCCAAGATCGGTCCGCGGGAATCAGGGATGTTGAGTTTGTCCTACGGCACTGGCCGTCATTTCAACCTGAAAGCAGTGGCCAAAGCTTAGTGACTAGCAGATAATAATGTCCCAACTCATTATTCACTAGCGTATATGGAAATAGTGAAAACAAATATTACAAATTCAAATTTAAAAAATGCCAAAAAATGGGTTTTGGTGCTTTATGGCATCAGTACCACATTTTCTTAAAACTGTCATACATGTTCAGCGCTCGCTGGATCTCATATATTGTTTTCTAAAAGATACACGACGGATAACGCATTTTTTGAGCGCAGAAATTGCCAGTGCATCTAATAGAAGCGTTGTGATTCCTGAAGTACATACTGCATCATTTTATAATTATCTGAAGATGTCTTGAGTTCCTAATAGAACTATTCGTTTCATCAAAATTCCGGATTTCCGGTCAAAATTTTACGGAATGAAGATCTTACCTAGTTTCGATCTTAAATTAAAAAATAACAGATTACTCACAAAACATTTGCAGAAACATCATTGTGTTCAGCTCTTTTCTGCAATCGTTTGATTTTAATGAGATTTTAGTAAAAATATATATATATATATATATACCTGCATGTACATCCATCGGCATTAGGTCTTTAAAACCGCATTGCTAGTGCAATAGAAACTGCTACCTCTAAAATGTGCCGCCACAACGGCGCTGTGATGTATGTTCTGGCTTCTGACCATTCGTCTGATATGGGTCTGGATGAGAGTCATAGTGAGGCACGAATGTTTGTCTTACGGCATTGGCTTCGTCCCTTCCAAAAAATTAGCGACCTAAATTCAAGGACGGACAACTGCTTATAACCCATGGAGCTGCTCAGAGTGTGGCCATTACACCTCCAAACAAAACAATGACAAAAATATTGGAAAATATGCCGCGAATGTTAATTTTACCTTTATACATATCACGTGTTATGGAATGCACGTGTGGAAATTTATAAACTTAATTTACTATATGTCAAACCTTTGTACATGCTTTATCATTTTCTGTTAAAAGATATTTTAAATTTAGGAACGCTTGTTTAAAAATTGTGATATGCTTAAATCAAGGAAACTATTTTTTTCGGCGACTTGTATTGGTTTAATTTTCCTCCTTATTTGATACGTAAACGTGTAGTATTTGTAAAATGGGGCTGATGTACTTTACACTATTCTACCCAGCGTAGAAATTGTAAAGGTGAAGTTTATCTGATACGAGAATTAATGTTTTGCGTGAAACTCACGTTCAGTGCAGGAGGAAAGCAATAAAAAGTGAATCTCCTACGGAAAGCAAGTTTAAAATAGAAGCAAGGGAACGAGAGTCAGCAACTACAGAAACAAATTCAAATCTTAGGTATTTTCTTTATGGAAATACAATGCTTACAGTAATGGGGATAAATAGGTGCTTTGAATTCATATTACAACGATATGCTCCTTAGTTCATAATTTCCTGATCTGACAGTTTTAAATGTAAAAACTATTGAAAAACAATCGATTCCGTATCGATTAGAATTACCAGGTTGGGCAAATATGACTAATAATTTGTAAATAAAACAAAAACGTGATGCGTTGTCCGAAACTGAAGTTGTTACGTTTCAGTATATCCCCTCTGGTTTACGATTAAAGTGCGCCATCGGGCCGGAAGTTCAAGGATGCCGCTCAGGAAGAAATCTTTTGGTTGTTGGTATAGCCACTCACGAATAGCCTGCATCACATCCTCAATACTGCCAAACCTTTTCCCGCCCATATATGGCTTTAGAGGGCCAAAGAGGTGATAGTCCGACGGTGCAAGGCGTGGACTCTGCAGAATGTAGTGGAAAGTTCCATTTCAGTTTCTGGATGATTTCCATGGTCCGAGAAGTCACGTGTGTTCGGGCATAATCCTGGAGATATGACACAGATGTTTGTGCCCTTTTTCGCTTGTTCCTGATAGCTGTCTTTACTGGGCTTTCCAGAAGGGTCCAGTAATATTCAACATTTATCGTGGAACGATCTGCGAGGAAACCCACGTACAGTACACCTTACGAGTCCCAGAAGACGGTTGCCGTAATCTTCACAGCAGAAAACTTGGTTTTCACTTTTTTGTGTTTCCTAGACCCTGTGTGACGCTATTGCATCGAAAAACGTTTGTTCTCGGGCGCATAGTGATGCAACCACGTCTCGTTTGTAGTCACGATAGACGCCAAAAAGACCTTCACCGTCCTCCTCGAACTGCGACAACAATGCTTGCACCACTTGCCGCCGCGTACTCTCGTTTCGTCCGTCAAAAACGCGGGATCCAACGGGCTCATATTTTCGAGTATTTTCTGTAAACCGAAATATTTACAGTAACCGGAAAATTTTGTTTCGTCATGAGTGTGGAGCTGTTAACATAGCAGACAAATTAACTAGAGAGATTGTATATCAGAAAATAACTTTATAATGATTGAAACTAACGCTTAAAAGCAGCGATGAGAGGAAATACGATGTTTACGTCGAAATAAAAATATCAGAAAGGGTCTCATTGGACCGAAGGTCAGAATTCGGCCATCAAGTAGTTCCAAAACGAATTACTGGCGGCATTACATCAGCGCAAACAATTTTCGTTAGTTAGGATTGGATGATGTAATTGAGAAAGCGAGGAAGCGAAATTCTAAGTAAAAACGTATGTTATTGTTAGAGGTCAAAGTGGGCGCGATTGTATAGCTGTTGTATCTGATGATACTAAACGCAGTGCAATTGCTGGTACATTGTGTCACAACTTACCTTTAATTTCCAGAATTGTCAATATATGAAATAAAATTAAGAGAATCACCTTGGTGTACAAACACACAAGCTATCCTAGAATTTCCATTCTTAAAATTAACTAAAAAAAATAATCACACGTTTCGAATATTAGTATGATAATACACTCCATGGAGTCTATAAAAATCACAGAAAAAATTGCCAGTCCTTTACAGAATTATCGGAGGCGTTGAGAAACCCCAAACAATATACAGGTAAAAGTATATCAAGCTGTTAGTTTGAACTCTAGATTTTTGGTGTGCCTACAAGGCGACGTATATGAGCGACCGAAAGCCTGACATTTTTCCAACTGTTCTTCCTACAAATGTTATATCGAATTTTCAAATACATCTCAAAGCACCTTCTACTAATTTATTATACTATGGTGTTTTAACAATATTTTTAGATTTCTTTTTAAAGTAACCTTTTAAAATAAATGCATAACCTCAAATCAAATAAACTTAGAATAAGATAAAGTGAATCATATTAAGATAAGGTATATCAGAAATTATGAAAATACTTTCAAAAAAGCTATATGATTTTTATTATTGTGATGCAAAATCTTGTGGTTAAGCAGTCGACGTTAACACGCAAAACTAATTTTGTCTATATGACAAATTTAATATTTAAAAAAACTTCCAGCATACCTAATTTTCACTAGTTCCCTTTCTCAAAAAATATTTATATTAATAGAATCGTGTAAAATGCTTCCTAAATCTAATAATAGTTTAGCATTCTGCCAAATAATGTGGATACACTTTTTCTTTTCTTCAAAGTGTTGTGCTTTATGAAATTGTAAAATCTGTAAATACAATGAAACATTAAGTTTTTCACTTTTATACGCAGATCTTTGTCTGTTACGATACTTATCTAAAGGTTTTATTGCATGTGATTAATTTCTACATTCTTACAATTATCCGCTAAATTTTGAATTTCAGATGATCAAAAATACACGATTATTTGATTCATTTTTACGTAGTTAGGAATACGACAGATTTGTTACAAGAGAGGAAATAAACTGATTTGAATCTCTTGAATGATCATCTCAGAGCTAGTCGTTTTGATCTTGACTGACTCATGCACGTTACACCTTAAGCTCGAATACTGAAAATGAGGCGTTCTTAACATCGGACGACAACTGTTCATTCTGTTTGCTTCATTTCCCTCCATCTGTTTCTGTTTCCTTTCCCTTTGTGGTGCTCGCCCACTCAGTAACACTCGGGGATGAGGAATGCTTAAACGATGTCATTACACTCAAGAGTTTTTTCTGCGTGGCTGCTGTAAGACTTCTACTGTTCACGTGTTGTGAGTCCGTGCCTGATTATAGAAGAAATATTCCCAACCGGAAGCCGACTGATAGCAATTCTAAAAATTATATTATTAACAGGCTATTCGAAAATACAGTATATATATATATTACTGGGATGTAAGGTCAGGTGATGCGTAACCTCACAGCCTCTCCTTGACAAATGTCAGCCCTGCATTCTCGTGGTACATCCTGTTCCCACTAAAGAGGCTCTGACGACCGCCAATAGCGGTATACCTATACCATCAGGATTAGAGGAAATGCTATCCCACACTGACCAACCCGCTTGGCCAGCGTGGTGAGTTATGGCCAAACCCCCCAAAATGACTCCACAACTTAAATCTTGGCCCTCAGTCTCCGGCAGCTGGAATGTACCTGGCCAAGGCAGCGGCCAGTGCGACATGAAGGCAGAGGGTGCTAAGAATCCCCGGAGGACCGGACTACGCTGCCATCTGATGCTGACCTTGGCTACGTACAACGGACGCTCCCTATCTTCTGATTCAAGGCTTCTTGAATTGGAAGAGGAACTACAAAGGATCAAGTGGGACATCGTCGGGCTAAGTGAGGTAAGGAGAAAAGGAGAAGATCTCATCGAACTGAAAAGTGGACATCTCTTCTACTATCGTGGGACAGATACTGGCAGAACTAGTGGTGTTGGATTTTTAATAAACAAGAAACTGAAGGATAAAGTTGTAGAAGTTGAACGTTCCTCTGACAGAGCTGCACGACTCGTTATCCAACTCTCGAGAAGATACCAGGCTCAGATTATTCAAACTTATGCACCCACCACAAGTCATGCTGAAGAAGAAATTGAAGAATTTTATGAGGAAATTCGTGATCTAAATAATAAAGGTAAGCAGCACTTGAAGATAATTATGGGAGATTTCAATGCAAAAATAGGGCAACGGCAACAGAATGAAACTTCAGTAGGTAAATTCGGTCACGGCAACAGAAACCAGCGTGGAAATACTCTCGTAGAGTTTGCAGAGGCAGAAGGGTTTTTCATCTTGAACTCCTTTTTCAAGAAAAAGGCGCACAGGAAATGGACATGGAGACATCCAAATGGGACGACAAGTGAAATTGATTTTATTATGTGTAACAAAAAATTCGTCATAGAAGACTGCAGTGTGCTAAACAAGTTCAACACAGGCAGTGACCATAGATTGGTGAGATGTAAGATGCACCTCAACACTAAACTCGAACGTAGCAAGCTCATAAGACAAACAAAATGTATTGACATAACCAACCTTAAAAAACACCATAATACCTTCAAATTGGAACTGAAGAACAGGTTCTCTGCTTTAGAAGGCCTAACATCGGAAGAAGTGGATATTTCTGAAGTTAACAGAAAAGTAACCAAAGCTCTTATGGAAACAGCAACAAAATTAGCTGGGTCTAAGAACAAATTGCATGTGAACAAATTATCAGGAAAAACCAAAATGTTCATGCAAAAAAGAAGAGTGATGAGGACAACTAAAGAAGATGTGACTTCCAAAGTGGAATATATAGAGCTATGCAAGACAATACGAAAAAGTATCACTGAAGACGTAAAGAAATTCAACTGTGAACTAGTAAGAAAAGCAATTGAAAACAGCCAAAGCCTAAAGATAACAAAGGGACATCTCAGTAAGGGGAAAAACAGATTATGGCACTGAGAAAAGAAGATGGTTCTGTAACAAGAAATAGAGGCGAAATTTTGACAAGAGTGAAATATTTCTACTCCAAATTATGCAATCAAGAACATGAAGCGGGAAAAAGCTCCAGGAGAAGATGGAGTTACTGTAGACATCATACAAGAAGCAAGTGGAGAAATCGAAACAGTACTCGCCCAAATTTTCACTCGATGCCTTAATGAAGGGAAAATTCCTGAGGATTGGAACAACGCTACAATGACCTTGCTACATAAAAAATGTGACATTGAGGATCTCAGGAACTACAGACCTATCATCCCCCTATCAGGGGTTTATAAAATCTTCACTAAAGTTCTTTCACACCGCTTGAAGGTGACACTGGACATGGTTCAACCGAGAGAACAAGCTGGATTCAGGAGTGGCTACAGCACAATAGATCATATCCACGTACTGAGAGAACTAATTGAAAGAGCGAGGGAATATGAGCTTCCATTGTGCATGGCTTTTATCGATTATGAAAAAGTTTTTGATTAGGTGAAACCATCAGCAGTTGCAATGGCTCTGTAATCCTGCGGTATTGAAGATGCATACATTAATATTATTAATAACATCTATGAAAATGCAAGTGCAAAGATTCGACTGTTCGAAAATACAACACACATAAAAATTGGAAAAGGAGTGAGACAAGGTGACACCATATCTCCGAAGCTCTTTAATGCCACATTGGAAAATGTCTTTCAATCACTGAACTGGGAAAACAAAGGGATAAAGATTAATGGAGATTATCTAAACAAAGGGATAAAGATTAATGGAGAGCCTCCTATCAGTGGTTTATAAAATCTTCACTAAAGTCCTTTCACACCGCTTGAAGGTAACACTGGACATGGCTCAACCGAGAGAACAAGCTGGATTCAGGAGTGGCTAGAGCACAATAGATCATATCCACGTACTGAGAGAACTAATTGAAAGAGCGAGGGAATATGAGCTTCTATTGTGCATGGCTTTTATCGATTATGAAAAAGTCTTTGATTCGGTGAAACCATCAGCAGTTGCAATGGCTCTGTAATCCTGCGGTATTGAAGATGCATACATTAATATTATTAATAACATCTATGAAAATGCAAGTGCAAAGATTCGGCTGTTTGAAAATACAACACAAATAAAAATTGGAAAAGGAGTGAGACAAGGTGACACCATATCTCCGAAGCTCTTTAATGCTACATTCGAAAATGTCTTTCAATCACTGAACTGGGAAAACAAAGGGATAAAGATTAATGGAGATAATCTAACCCACCTTCGTTTTGCTGATGACATAGTCATTTTTGCAACTACCCCATCACAGATACAGAGTATGATCCAGAAACTTGCTGACAAGAGTAAAGAAGTGGGATTAAAAATGAACTTTCAGAAGACAAAAGTGATGTACAATGCTTTTACAAGAAATGAAGATTTATCGATTGATGGAGAAAAGCTGGAAATAACAGACACGTACGTTTATCTTGGACAGCAGATATCAAGTGAGGGTCACATTGGTGAAGAAATTAATCAGCGTACAAAACTTGCCTGCAGAGCTTTTGGAAGAAACAGCATAATTTTCAAGAGCAATATGCCATTATGTCTTAAAAGAAAAGTGTTTGATCAATGCATCCTTCCAGTGCTTACGTATGGTGCAGAGATGTGGACCTTAGCTAAAAGAGACATACAAAGGCTGCAGACAACTCAAAGCAGCATGGAGAGGTGCATGCTTGGTGTAACCAGGAGAGATAAGAAGAGGAACACGTGGATCCGAAAAATGACAAGAGTGGAAGACATCATGATCAGAGTTAAATCCCTGAAATGGCAATGGGCTGGACATACTGCCAGAAGGACAGACCATCGATGGACAGCCGAAATTTTAGATTGGATTCCAAGGGACAGGAAAAGACCCAGAAGAAGACCACATGGAAGATGGGTGGATGGAATTCGAAAGTATGCGGGAGTGACATGGAGGAGACTGGCACAAGATAGACCGTTGTGGAGGAAACTTGGGGAGACCTTCGTCCAGCAGTGGATTGATAATGGTTGACAATGATGATGATATATATCATACTTTTTTATCAAATACGAGCATGTGCATGTTACTTTCAACAATACGATTCAGTCTTTGAAATATTATTCTCCCTGATGAAGTAGTACATCTTGAGAAAAAGGTTGAAAACACTGTAGTAGACTGTAACTAAATATTACTCGTGTGCGGAATTCAAGAGTGATTTCGCTTTTGATTCGTCAAAAGCATTCTATTTTCTTACTTCGCTTTTATCACACAAAGGACTTTCTACGTGTTTTTAAACCTTAAAATGTTTCTGTGTGGCGGTAACAGTTAACATCACGAAGACAGGATTATTTTTATAGAATAATGGAAAAAAGGTGGCACTGTAATTCTAAGAAATGAGCAATTATTTCTTGGTGAAGAAAGCGAACGTGCTTTTCCACAGTTATTTAAAGTAGGGTCAAATAGCATAACATGGATTTCTTCAATTTGAATCAAAATGATGTGGAGGCACAATTCTGTCGCCAAAGCTTTTATAAATTTCGCTAAATTCATCCCTGGGTCTGCTTGAACCTAATTTATATTACGAAAGAACACGAACACTGAGACATCTCTGTGAATTTCTTAGTAAATTACTCAGTGTTTCGTTGTTTTGCACTTTTGTGAAAATTGTTTTATCTCACTAAATTTTACACGTCATATCAGGCACATATATGTATGATTGTAATCACCGAATTTTTATCCAAAAAATTGATAATGTTTAATTAGCAAGAGAAATGTACTTATTCGGAAAGCAATAGAACTTGTCATTCCATTGTGTGCCTAAAGCGCAAATAAGACGAAAAGGTTGTTTCGCAATTCATGGTACCAGAAAAATGAGCGTTTTTAACAAAAATGAGCGTGCCTTGTTCCAAGATATTATAGTGCGATGGGATTAGTCTCTTCACCGCTGGTAAATTACATTTTCGATTTATAATACGTGGGATCCATTTTCACGCTTTTTAATGAGATAGAATTTACGTGAGGAACAGTAAATCTAAGTAATTCAGAGATGTCTGATAGCTGTGTTAATAATTCCGCCACTTTTCACGTATTTTGACAATATTTCCTTTATAAAATTCGCTAACAATTACGTTCTGCCGATTAACCAAAAGTACCGAAATGAGTCCAGTTCTTGTGAAATTAAATCCATTTTTCTCGTTTACCTCAGCTGAAATGCTGAAATGTATACAATTGCAATATATAAAGTGCCAGCGGCATTTTAACGCCTTTGCGAAAATTAAGAACTGCATATTTCGGAAATGCTGGGATGTCTAGATACATTTTTCTGGCAGAAGCCTCCCAGAGTGTTTTAATGTCGCTTACCCAGTCTTCTAAAATTTTCTATAAGAGTTTTTATGTGTTGCTTACGTTTATTTCTAAGAAACAGGGAAATAATCAGACACAGCTATCCTCTTGAATATCAGAATGTTAATAAAGATACTCGGTTTTGATCATTCGTCCGAGATGTGTCTGGGTTCGGATCCCGGTGAGTCTTGAATGTTGCGTTTGTCCAACAGCTTTGGCTTTTTATCTTCCCGAGTGCTAGTGACCCTAAATTAGAGATGGAATGATTGTTTTAGATCAGTGAGTAGATCACAGTGTTCATTAACTCCCTTCCCTCACAAAACCTGTTTTTATACTTTTTATGTAAAACGTACAGTAGCTATGAGAACTACAGGATTGCGGTTACGTTTTATAAAAGACTGTTAGTAAAATGAAAAGTATTTCTAGGCTAATTTCCTGAAGAAGCCACTGTCAGGGTACTTTCTAAGTATATTGCATATATCAGAAAGGTAATATTATAATAGTTTCTTTCCTATTCCAGTCATAGTTTATTTTTCTCCCTCAAAGATATTAGCACGTTTCAATTAAATTGAGGTTCATAACACAAGAACACTTTCGAAGGAATACGTGCAAGGGTGGCCGGCGATGACTTTTGCTCACAAAAGTAAATAAAGATTAAAATATCTTAGACGATTCACTACGAATAGTGGTCTTGTGCATTAATTCGTAATTATGACACCATAAATTGCGAATATATTTCGATAACCATCAGTGTAATTCTTTCTTCGTCATGAAAATGAGGTACTACTCCTGTTTAGGATAAGTATTAGTAAGGAATACTACGTATGTTAAAACATAATGGTACGCGACCTATGCACATGTCGTAACGTTGGCGAGCTGTCCCGTAATTTCGACACCATCTGACATGGTATACCTCAGGACAGTATCCGTGAGCTATACGCGTTAATGACACTAAGTGAATTTTTTTCCAAGTTAGACGTAGTGCTAAGTCGTTCTGAATTGATCCACTCCTGTAACTCTTTTATCGGAATAAATGGCTCAACTGCTGTGGAATTGCAATCATTTTCTTTCCGATGCATGTTCATTGCACATACCAATTTTCATCTCGACTTGATTACCCTTCTTGTGCTTCCTTTTTCTTATTTATTTATTTAGTGCCAGAAGCGTATTTAGTTTATAGAAGTGCTCACTAACTTGTGAAATATCATAGCACCATGTCTTCAAGCAGACTGCGGATGTACTTGTCATGCTTGTTTTACTGTGTTTCAAAAATACCAAATAGTTTGCGAAAGGGTAAATAACGTAAACGACGACATTAACTGGTTAAAGGTATTTTGGTAAAATGTTAACTACTTCTTAAACTTTAAAATAAGCAACACTTTAAGCTGCTTTTATGATAAGAACAACTTGTAATCGAGAACTTCACACAAAAACAACTAATGTTTTGTATAAATATTTATTTTTATATATTATTGCTTGTAATTTTAGTACTCACAGAATGATTCCAAGTTTTAAATTTCTCCATATGTGCTTCTATGAAACCTGAAAGAATGCGTGTTAACCAGTTTTAAAAAATAAGACAGTTTCGCTTAATTTGTTTGAAAATGCGAAAAAAAATAGTTTCCGTATGTAGTCAATACCGTATCGAATGTTTTAATATTTTGAAACAACCCATTTTCAGTTATGACAGCAGTGAAAATCTGGAAAAATACCATTTCCAGTGCGCATTTCTTTTCATTCAAGCCAAAGAAAAGGAAGATGCAGACATGGCACCCCTTTTTTTATATAGAAGCAACTATGCTGCTTGATGAATCTTGACAAATTATTTTAGAACAATATTTGAAAAACCGAAAAAGATATGTTGTCTCTTGGGCTTTCACCACAAGCAGCACACGTTAAAATTCTAGCTGCTTAGTTCAAAAACAAGCTTTTATTCAGGAATTGAAATGTGGTTGTTTCTCACTGTTATCAAACCTAGTTTTCAACAAATCAGTGAATGTGCAACTGGAAAAGCAAAGACACCTTGAGATTTCAAATAGCGGTAAATTGTTGAAACAAGTTAGAAAATTATATTCTTCATAAATACGTTTTGAACAAATTTGACACAGGTTAACATAACATTAACATTTAACGTGTTATAGCAATGGGTAAATCTACGGTGAAGATCGTTCATACATAAGTGTTGGTAATATTGCTCCATCGACAACTAACTGCGTTATTATTAGATTATTTGATTGTCAAAATACAATAATGAGTAAAATCAAGATTTGCTCAGTACTTAAATGGAATAAGGCATCCAACAAAACACGTGTCCACCTGTCGCAAGTGACATCGTGGATATTCATGCGAAGAATTTACAAAGTACGAGGAGGAACTGGAGCATTTCTTTAAAAAGTGCTTATTTCAATTTAAAAATGACAAGTGTGTGGCACAACTGAGGATGCCAAAGAAAGAGCTCAAACGAAACATTGCAGAATGTTTTAAGTACTGAAGTAGATATTTAATCTTGATAGAGCAGCTTTTTTTTTGGAACGGATATATATGATCGGACTTTCTTTTTTTTGTTTAACGACCACCGTGAGCAACTCAATGGGATATAAGCAGTCACCCGTCCCTAATTTAGGGTCACTGGTTCCAGGGAAGCGAGAGAGCCAGTGCCGTAAGACAAACACAGCATCCATGCCTCACTGGGATTCGAACCAGGACCCTTAACGGACGCATGATCAGAGGCCAGCGCCTTAGACCACTGCAACACCGGGGCGGCTGATCGGACTTTCACTTCCATAAAAGAAAACGCTACTGCACAATTAGTGTCTACATCATGGCGCTCTGTACAATCCAGTTCACGGAAGTCTGTGGAAATAGCTTCGCTAGATATTTCATAATACAGGCCATTGTGGTTCAACATGCTACAAATCCAGGGAATCAGAACCTCTAAATTAACATGTTTTTGTAATTTCCATCATGAGAAACGTTGAATGTCATTTGCTGTGGCTATTAATATTTTTAAAAAGGAGTTTAAAAAGGAGATGAAAGCTTAAAAATAAAGCAAAGGATTTGCTTTTTAATTTCTCAGTCTTTTTTCCCACGTTACGATTCATCAGTTCTAACGATGTTGAGCTTAATAATGGCATTCAGAAAAACAATTCGTAACTCAGAACGGCTCCAATATTACATCCAATGGGCCAGTGGAAAATTTGCAGCTATTATCTACGTCGTACTTTCTCTGCAATATGTCCTGATCAAACAACCAGATTATAACGATATGCTCACTAATAAATAAATCTGACTCCAGTTCAACATTAAGGTCAAAATGGACTTCATTCACGGAGTGGGATATTAAGTCACTTGATACATTGCACAAACAGGGCAAGGAAACAAAGCATGAAAACAGACTGTAATAAACAAATACTCACAAGTTGAAAATCGGGAACGATATCATTGGCAAAAGAAGTGTCTGCCTCTACGACGGTGTGGTCTGAGCGATGGACTTTGATCCTCGTCCGAAAAGGTTCTGTGTCAAAGTCTAGAGTGAATCACGAATGACGTCCTTGTATTAAGTCCCTGGCTCATAGTACGAACCAGTGGCCTCAAATCAAGAAGGACTGACACCTTACGGCCAATTCATTTAAGTACGTTGGCTGTCAAACACGCACGCAAAAAAGAAGAGAGAGAGCATTATGAATAATAGAAAGAATGATCAGCGGTTGACAAAAACCATAAACACGTCATGCAATAGTATGACTAAGAAAAATATTTTATGCTTTTACAAAATCTGGTAATTAGTATAGAAATATTGAATGTGTTGGTTCAGCAGTGCAAATTTTATAATACATAGTATTGTATACACATACAGAAAAAGATATTTTATCTGTGTAAAATTATATTCAGTTTTGCTCCGTGGATGCAATTATATGCACCGAAGTATGTGATTTAAAACGTATTATATTTGAAATTACTTTTTAACAATATTGTATATGTTTTAACAGTATTTTACGTAAACAAATTCGGAATCATGCCGGAGTGACATGCAGGGCACTAACGCAAGACGAACAATTGTGGACGTAACATGGGGATACCTTCATTCAGCCGTGGATGGAGACTGGTTTGCAATGATGATGATAATATTTAATAAAACTTTTTCTTCTTGTTCAAATGTGAACATGTGCTAGCTTCTGTTTCATAAATAGTGTGAAATACATCATAGGATTTAACGCTTGTGAACATACGAACGTCCTGACATGCAAGAGTGAATATACTTTCTCTGGAGAGACAGTTTGATTTCAATTGTATATTTCTAAAACGTAGCATTCTGTCTTGTACAAAGTTTTAGGCAACACGTCAGACGCAGAAATTTAAATTCGTAAATTGAGCATCGATATGGAAACAAAATACCAGATTTCCTGGTGTACAAAACAGTTTGAAAAGGTTCTATGGATGTTCGATACACAATTGTTTCAGGTTTCTGATTTCGCCTAACTCTCAAATGAAGCAAAAGAAGAGTGAAGCTCCGTTGCCTGTTTCTAAAATTCGGTGTGATTCATTTCCCACCAGGGGCCGATCTAAGAATTTTGAAGGGGCCGGTCGACGGGCTGAATGTGTTAATGTATATTAAACAAAGGGGGGTGGGGGTGGGATGCTGAATGGAACAAGGTACAAAGGGGGGAGGGGCGAGAGAAATGAAAGCCTTCATGGGGAAATATTTTGCCTTCCACAAAATAATATTGTTTTAACAATAGGAAGAAATATATTCCTATTTTCACTGACAATGTCTCAGGTATTACAATTAAATGCTAATGCGATGCTGTCTCTCTTTGCCGACCATACGAAGCAAAATTATCAGCTTTAATTAGTGCTGTGTTGTGCTATTCGTTCTCTGTGTGTGCAGTGAAATGCTGAAGCGCTTTCTCGTATTTTCGTAACGGTTTTTTAACCAAACATCCTAACCTTTGTTTACTTCGACCGCCAGCGTTTGGTCCGCAAAGTGCGCACATCCAGCAACAAGCATCTTCACCTTTCTCACTATAGGATAACCAAGAAGAGTCAATTAACCGCCTTCTTTGAAATTTGAGAATTTGTCCTGTATCAACGTTGGTTGGGAAAATAAAATTAGCTGAGGGAACCAATGTATTTGTCAAAAAATCTTACTTACTCTCTGCTCAAATATATGTTTTGCATACCTCAAGTGCAATATCATTTTTACTGAAAAGTCTTGTACTCGCTGTCTGAACAGAATCTACGGAAATCAGAGTCTCAGGTGAAATGTTCGAACGACTTACTTCTTGCTTTTCGACATTTTCATGTAAGATTCTTACATTTGCCTTTTTAAAAACATACCGATATTTTGTTAGGCACCCTATCTTTCAGACATCTTTTTATTACAAACTCAGTAAAAAGAAACACGCTGAAAGCATTTCTTAAAAAGGAAGCGCCGAGTAAGAAAGCTCCAGGTTCAGACAAAGATTGTCGAAATGGTAGTGACTGACCCACTCATCGTCGCCGAACTCCGAAATCTCAACCAGATGTGAGATGTGTATCGCTATCCTTTATCGCCACTGCCACTATTCTATCCCAGCCCCCAGGCATGAGAATTTAACCAAACAATGAGAGATAGGAAAATGGTAGTCGCGAATCTGCGTTTGTTTCTGTTTAAACACTGGGGCTCCAGTTTCCAATGCGATTGCCGTTCCCCGTCTGCATGTCTACTCCGTCTGAAGAGAAATCAAATGCAGTACAACATGCTTCTGCTTCCTTTCTTTCTCTTTTATTTTTATTTATTTTTTGTGTGCGGCCATTTTTTTATATTAGAATCAAAGCCTCAGCTTCTGAATCAAATTTCTGAGAGCTATGCCGGTTCCGGCAAAGACAACATGGGTGGGAGTAAAGCCCCTTTAGACCCCTTCTAAATCTGGGATTGTTTCACACTTCCAGTAGTGTCAAAACTTTTAAAATAACTGCCTTTGTGTTTGGGTAGGGTGATTTCATGAGATTAATCTTTTCAGTAAAATACTAAGAATTATTAGTTTACATTATTCGGTATAAATACTACAAATATTGTGAAATTTTACTTTCAATTAGAATTTACTTTGCAAATCTCCTTAAATGTAGTATAGCACTGCTGAAAAACATCAGACTAATGCATCTGCAGATAAGCGTAAAGTATTTACTGCATAAAAAAGAATGTATTGTGGCTTTAAGATTAAAAATACAGGCTTTGTTCTCCTTTCCTATACATCGACCAGGAAATCCGAATTTACATAAAGGAAATAAAAACAAATACAGCGGGTTGAACTTCTGTGGTAAAGTTACTTTTTTGAATAACCACTAAATGTGAACTGCAAGAACAGTACTGCAATGGCGTCTGGTAAGCCCTCGTTACGCAGTTAAATTGCGCCGCACCATTTATAAAATTCGAGCAAAGTTTTGTGCAGAGTTGGCTCGTAATACATACGAAGCAAGGGCTACACCTTGTTTCCTCCAGCGACCACGTCGACGACATCTGTTACCGCAATTAAAAACTGCGTCTTATCTCTGTAAGAGTACTATAGATCTATAATCTTACAGGGAGGAAATCACAAACGAATATTTAATATAGTTGAGAGAGTCGAATGTTTCTGAAAAGACAGAAAAAAAAATGTTTTACATAAAAAGTAAATCAATGCAATTTTGTCAGTGATCAATGGCGGTTTAGCTTGTTAAAAAAGAAAGAAATTTTAAGGCATGTCAACGTCGAAAGGGGCAACTAATACCTGTATACATGTCCACTATTTTGGATTAAATATCCAAAAAAAAAAGTAGATAGAAGTATGAAGATATTTAAGGGATATACTACAAAAGCCAGGGTCCCTACCAGGGTAATTCTGCTTTGTTTCAGAAAGCAGAATTCCCCTGCTTCTTCAAATAAAACATTGCTTCTACAATGGGCTTAAATTCAAAATGAATAGCATATTTTTACCAAAGTTTTGAATAGAAAACTAAAATAATTTTTTGACGCTGATGCTGCAAATGTTTCTCCACAAGAAACGGTTATTGATTATTTAAATTATGTTCTTATTCGAATTGCTTCAACTGTTATGCTCAAAAAAGTCATTGCGGTGATCCGACGTTTTGCAAAGAAAAGGAAATTTGTACTTAAAGCGGATGACCGCTCTTTAGAATATGATCCGGGGAATTGTACTGACATCGGAGTGATGTTTCAAATCAGAGCATTGAAGGAGAAATAATATGATGACTAATGTTGCCTCTGGTGCGGGTAACCAAAAAACATCCCACTGGAGGTTTCTATCTACCAACTTGTAAAGTTGAATACTTAAAAATTTCCTAACATAACGTTACCCACTGAGCTTCAAAATGGAGTGTTATATTTGCCACAAAGCATGTAATCCTGAATGTATTCTTCCGCAAATAGTTTCTTTGGATTTGGTGCCTCTTCCAAAAAGATTTCAGTTTACGTACATGGTATGCGAAATGTCAACTTTTGAGAAAATTTCATGCGACGCATTTTGTTCTTAACATGCTTTTAGAGAGTGAATAAATCACCTGTACAGACTTAACACTCTATGATCAGTAAATAATCCAAACGTTGTATTTTTATTCCTATAAAGCACATTTCTTCGTTATTACATTATTAAAATGAGTCAGTCACATAACAATGAAACTGCACTTCATTTTTGCAAACTAGATCGAAACTGTCTTTGCTTTCATAAACTAAATGGGTAGAAATGAATAAAAATGCCAGTTTAGTTGACTAATTTCCAAATTTGTTCACGAATATTTCTAAGGAATGTTTTTATTAGGAAGCGACATAATGTCTTTTGCGCCATTTTTACATCAAAGAACGATACCTGTAATGCAACAGTTTACGATCTTCAGATGATTTAAATTGTTCTTTTCTGCTTGTAGGTAGCCTCCACAGGGTTTTACCAGTATAATAGATGTCCTTTTTGCAGAAAACGTTCATTAATCAGTTGTAGGTCCACTCCGGGCATTTAAAACAGAATATATTTTTCTTAAAAAAGACTTATAAAAATCATGTACATACTATAATGGAATTTGGAACTATTCTTGATGTAAAACACGTCTTAACTTTGCCGTAATTTTTGAAAGACAAAGGAGTGATCCACCCTTTGGGTGGAAACGAAATATCGAATGTAAACTGCGTGAAACACAGAAGCCAGAAAAATACGCCCACTCTGACGTTTTCCAATGTAGAGCGAAAGAGCCATTGCGATAGAGATCACTCATGCATTCACTGAAAGGTCTACATCTTTATGAGTGGAATATTTGAGATAATGTATGCCAATGCTACGGAGTTTTTAAAAACCCTAAGTGCGATGAATCGGATGTTAGCCTAGAGATTTCCTAAAGTAAGGTTACAGCGCCCCGTCATTCCTCAGTAAATTCTCTATTATGATCGGGTACACTGTACATTCCTGTTAGCAATACCTTTTCGCAACCAACCCTTACCATGCACGTTGTAAGACCCATCAACATTTTTTTATTGGAGATTAAACGACCACTGTGAGCAATGCAATGGCTATAAACAGTCCCCTGTTCCTAATTTTGTGATAGAGGATCCAGAGAAGGGAGAGAGCCATTGCTGTGAGACAAAAACAGCATCCATACCCCTTTCGGACGATTGACCAGAATCAATTGCATAGAACTCTGCGCCACCAGGGTCGCCCTTCCTCAGACATTGCAAATGTCTTCCAAGTCCCCGGGTATGAGCACTGATCCTTGATGATTACTTGATGAAATTGAAAATTTAGTTTCTTGCGAAGCTGTTCTCACGTCGTTCATCATGCACCACTGATATAACGCGTTCTGTGTGCTTAACCCTCTCAACGGCAGTAACGTTGTAACTCGGTGTCAGTAATTTCGATAGTAATCTCCTCGAAGGAATATTTTTTTCCTTTGCAGTCGGAAAAACTCGTCTGGATTGAGTGATTTCGCATCCTATGTCACTGCTTAGCGTTGTATTCAAAATAATCAATTGTCGGGATGTCTGATTCTAATCCTTTGTGACTGATTAGCTACTAACGCAAGAGAGGAGAGAGAATATATTTGAGTAATAATTCTACCCAAGGGCATGGTGCCCGAATCAGCGGAACTTACCATCATTCCCCATGATGCCTTTAAGTCACGCAGCGGATAGCCAAAGACTTAGCGGTAATATTGAACGCTTATCTCGTGTGTATGGTTTCAAAACGGTACTGTTGAAATTAGAGGCAGAAAACAACTGCTCTATAACTTTTGCATTACTGAACTGAATTTCGCTTACTCACAAAGATCCACTGCTAGAATGGGAAATATTCATGTCGCGCTTTCTGAATGATGGTGTCTCAAACCTTTGCAAGGAGATCCGACCACAAAATGTGCATTTCGAGCACTTATTCTGTAATTTAAGGAGACGGAATTCTGAGAGGCAGATTAAGCAGAGTAAAGAAATCTCCCATTTCACAAGATATCGAAGATATTGGTAATAAACGACATTACAATATCAAAGGCTTCGGATATTTCTAAACAACTACGAGGAGTATTTCGCAAATCGGTTTATTTTTATGCTTTCAAATATCAGAGACGTTAAAACTTTAGCAAATAAACCTGACTCGTGTTCGTGTTGCCTAACTTAGAAAGAATGCAGAAGAAAAGGTCTAGGTTCTGGATTGTCTGTGCAGTGACAGAATTAATTTTCTTTTCGGTAGAAATCGGGATTTTGTTACAAAAATGTGCCGCACCTGTTCTATGGAAAGTAGGAATTCTCCCAAAATATTTTATCGATATAATTCTCCTTAAACATACTTAAGAGTTTTTTCCCCAAAGAAAAGCATATAATTAGTTTCTATAAAGCAGTTGTGTAGTCGAAAGGCTCTATCAGAACTTAATGCACAGAACTGGAATTTTGCTTATACATAAAATCTTCACATGATAATAGAAGTTTCCCTAAAATTTTGAAAGTTACAGAAAAATGAATTAAGAAACGTTATAGAAAGCTTCCCCAAAATTTTGTATCGATATGGTTCTTATGGAATCGATGAATTTTGTACCAGAACTTATTAATACCTCAAAAATGTCTGTCACAAAAATAAATTGGATTTTAAAGTGTGAACTTCTAATATAATATATTTGGTGAAGAATGAACATGATGGGACAGCAGTAGAGAAAAAAGGTCGGGTATAAGTAATTTCCCTAAAGCCAGTGGATGCACCTAACACTGATTTATTATACATTGGCTTTACTACACGCACTTTGAATGCCAGACTAAAGACCACCGATATAATGTGAAATCGCATTCATAGACTACTGCGTTATCGCGTCGTTGTAACCTAGGAACTTACCACCCTATTGGACGATTTCCTACACGCTACCTTTATCTCGTATTAAATTTGAGACATTATTAAGCAAAGTTTATTTATCTACAGCTTTCTGCTGTAAGGATGAAGCATCGCTTAATATTACACAGCCATGGAAACAAATACTAATAAGAACTGAACCTGGTGAACATGAATGACTGTACAAACATTGATTATCATGATGCTTTTGATTTGTATCCTTCAGTTACTTGTTAAAAGAAGGCTACTCTCTGCTGTCTTGATGGACTTAAAAACGACGCACAGTATTATGTATTGATACCTGTGATTCTATAACATCAAGAACTGATGTAGTTCGCTACTAGTTATTATGACGTCACTCACTATAGCTATAGATATGGCAATGTAACTGGGAAGCCTTTTCCATTGTGGTCGCGTCTGAGGATCGGCCTTGTCGGTTCGAAAGATTTTACGTTTTATTGTAAATATAATTTAACTATGATAAGCCGTAATTAAAGGTTTTTAGTCGATCTTAGGTTTAGTGATTTTGCGACTTTTTAGTTTCCTGTTAAGTCGGTCTTCTTCTCTACTATCTTCAACATTTATATTTGAATGAAAATTGGACGTTTTGATGATATGATTCTCGTTTAAGGTACTTAAGGGTTTGAAAATTTTCCGAAGAATATCATATAATTAGCGTCTACAATGCAATGGGCTAGTCGGAAGGTTCTTTCATAACTTGCTACACAGAAGTGGAATTTCCCTTATACATAAAAACGTTACATGAACACAGTTCATTTCGAAAACTGAAGCAATTCCCAACGTTTGACTGTTCATACAGCAATGAATGCGACCTACGTTTGGGAGAATATAGTGAAATCCGTGATTTTTCCCAAAAATAAAACTACCTATCTCTCGAGACATACCTAAATTTCTGAGTAAATATGATATTTGTTTTTTTTAATTTGGCTCTATACTTAATTATTGTGGCGATGCCTTTCACTTGGATAACTTGGTCGGCACGATCTTGTAGCAAATGACAGAGTTCACTTCCAGGGCAGTTGCGCTCTGCCTTTGAGAACCATATTTAATAGATTCAGATATATTAGAATTTCAGAACCGCCACACACTGAGAAACTCTTTCAATTTCCCTCGATAGTGCACGGTGATCTACTACTCGTACCTTTTTATGTTAATTTGAGCTTTAACATCGTTTTGTGTTAAAGAACTACGTTATCACTGCATATTATTAACGAAAACAGTAGGTAAAATAACCGACCCACGATACTGAATAAGATTCTTTCCAAATTCAGCAGCAACACATGCGAGGAAAAGACTTTTTCTCGGTTTTCAAACATATGTTTTCTCTTGTGATGATTTCTGAACATTTCTAAATTTCCAAAATGTCATTCAATGTATCTCAAAGTATATGGAGAAATTATGTTTCATTAACTGTTTGCAACTACTCTCAACAGATAGTTTTACCTTCTACTCATAATTTTTTTATTTTAAAATACCAAAAATATTAGGTTTCTCCTCATGCTGATCATTAAATATTTAATGAAAGATTTGATTATATGGCGTATCCCTAGGCCATTCTCGTTTCCAGAATTTATTCGCCTAGTGCATCAGTTTGAACAAATAGGCAACATGCTGGATAAATGATACAAGTGATTCGGAATACTAACTCGGATGCTTGGACCCAAGAGTGATCATTCGCTGCCGTTTGGTTTCTTAGAATTTGGGAAATGCGGCAGTAGACGTTAATTAACTTTAAATCAGGAACAATCCAAACATGTACAAAAGGTGTTCGAAATTCAAACATGGTGACAATGCTTTGACGGTTAGGAAAAGCGTTGGCCCGACTTCAATGTTAACAGCAGACAGCAGAATCGTGTGTGTGGTAGATCTGATGCAAGAAGACACTTCTGACTTTACCTTATATTGCAAAATATGCATATGTATCCTTCAGTACTTTGCGTCATATCGTTCTACTTAATTATTGGTCACACTGCCATTTGAGGCCATATTTCTAGATGGGTGACAACTTCCCTTGAATATTTCCTTCAGAATTTTGCTTTCATAATTAAATTCCTGTAGTAATAATGCAATGCAATTCGACAGCGTCGACGCACACATCCCTAATACTCGGCTAAAGGTCATTGAGAGTTATTTATCAAAATGCCTCTCGTAAAAATCCTGCGTTACTCAAAACAATATTTTCTGACAGTATTACCACAATCGAGCAACTTAATTGACAGAAAAAATACTTTAAACATCTGACATGTTCCTTTTAAGTCGGGTGATTCGAATTTCATAGCACGAATCATAAATTTTATACTCTAAATGTACCTTGTTAATTATTCAAATTTTTCGTCCTTCTCTGCTTTTTTATCTGAAATACTATATTGAAATAAACACGAAATAATAATTTTGATATTTCGTTCCATGCAGCACAAACTTGCATGAATGTTCATAACACATAAAGCTTTTTTTTCTGATTTGCTCGAGTATGCTGGCTGGGTTTTTTCAATTCTGTCTTTCTACATAGGGAAGGCACACAAGTAGTAAATTGCACCTCATGTACAATTTCCTTTCGTCTGAGGATTACAGAAAATATGTTACATCGCACTAATCCCACTACGCTCGACTTGGTGGTAAATCGGTGTTACGACAGTATTCCTTATGATTCTTAGGAACAATCCTGTTCCTTTTAACGAAGTTATATACATTAAGCTGCAACACGCAAAGGGTCTTAGGACTGCCAATTTTAATAAATAATATTTCTAAATAATTACTGCCAGATATTTAATTTAAGTATGTAGATAGAGTGGATAAGAACACCGGTTCCCACTAAGTCTTAAAAAATCACATAATAGATTCACGTTAGACAAATTATTTGGCATGTTACTCACATCGAGAAAAATATTAAATCGTATCGATATTAAACACACAGCTCAAAAATGTATTCGAGATTTCTATAGTTCATTCAAGGTTTCGAAAAATGTAATATACAAATGATATTCTTTTAAACATTAAGCCCAACATGAAATTGGAATTCATTTATACACTCAAGGACAATGAAATTTGCGCACCAACAATGAAACATCGGATTGAATTAAAATTCAATGAACGTAATGATACAGAAGAATGATACACATTATGGCAAAAACAGAGCTGCAGGACAATTACAGAGGGATCAGTGGCACGCCGTCTGGTCACCTTTAACATCGCGTAGCGCCACTTCGTGTTGCGATATTTGCTGCAATACGTTCCGACATGGAGGCGAACAGACGCCTGATTTTGTCCTGCGGTAGGCTGGCCCACACGTTGTAGACGGTGTACTCCAAATCCCAGATGGCACAGATAGATGGTAGCTGGCGTTTCGACTGATCTCACGCATGTTCAACAGTGACATGTCCGGGAAGCGGGCAGATCATGAAATTGTCTCGAACAACTACTAGAGATGATCGGTTATCGTATGCTATGGTTCCCCAGATCATCATGCCTGCAGTGGTTGAGGTGTGACGCTCGATAAGGAGAGTGGATTGTGCCTTTGACACAGGTAAACGTACACTCGGACACGATGATCATCTGTCCTCAAAACGAAGCGGCACTCATCGCTAAACACCGCCTTTTCTAGTACGTGACATTTTGCGGCCTGGCACCATTGCACACGAATGAGACGATGTTCCGGTGTTACTGGCAGCACATGTAAGGGGCACTGCGATCACATATTCGCTTCCACGAGGCGTCAGGAAATGGTTTGTGGGCACGCAGGAGACGATACATGTGCCTGTATAGTGGACCGGGTTCAGTGGGATACGTTCGTGCCTCGCGCACCATCCGTCGATCCTCTCTACCGTTGGTCCGTCAAGAGCCGCTCCGCCGTGTGGCAGTTAGGTAGCGTGTCCACTGCTCCCGATTAAGTCGAACAATATTGTCAGAGCGATCCACGCCATGAGCTAAACGGCGCCCTGATCACTCGTCGGTTTTCAGCCCGATGATCAGGCGTCTCTCAAAATCCGTAAGTTTCGTAAATCAGTGTCTCTGGCGTTTACCAGGCATTCTTTTCACTCTTTACTCTTGCCTGCGTCGGCCAGTGCTGATTACTTTCATGGAGCATCGGCTACACGCCGGATTATAGGGATGCCACATTCGTGCTTGCAGCGCCACCACAGGGTGTTCGGTCATGCGCAATAGCACCAAAGGCGTAACATTTGGATACCAGCACGCACTCTAGCTTTCTGCAAAGTTCCGCGGTTGTAGCATGTTTTCTTCTAGGTGCACAAATTTTTTTGTCCGTGAGTATAATACGCTCGTGATGTCACCCACGTTATTTTCAAATACCATCTTTGCTCCTTACGTGTTCCAATTCCCTGCACTTTTATGTCTACTATTGCCTTGAAAAAGCCTACCAGTGGAGTGCGAAAGTTTGGCGAATATTTCTGCTTATTACGCCATAACAATAAACGAATTTAATGCGCTATATGCGTTTCTTAAGTATTCACATGTTGGTATATTCAAAATAATGTTATCACTCAAAATTACCGGCAAAAGTTTTGCTGACGCGCACTAGATCAGCAGACAGAGCCACAAAGTGGCAAATCTAAGGTAAATTGTACGGCTTTGAGTACTAGAGCGGCAGTATCCCAATCATACGAAATAATTACTTATTCTATTAGAACCCGTTGTGAGACGTGACCGAATTGTCCGATCTAGACACTTTTAAAATCGCATGCTTGTCAACGACTTAATTTCAATGAATGTAAGAGTTCAAATTTCATATTTTACCTTTTTATAATCAAAACAACACATTTTGCTTAAACAATATTTTGCACCTAAAAAGTGTTGAAATAAATTGTCTCTGTGGAGACTTAACTCCCGACATTTGTCGAGTGCTGCAGTGTAGCTATTCAGACCAAATGAAGTTTGTGTAAACAGTAGTTTGAGGTAATGATGATGTTGTTTTCCGAAACCCAAGGACAGGATATGATAATTTGCAATGGTATCTTATATTACGTTGCTCATACAACTAATTATTGACAATACAAATATGCAGTATGCTCAGCTGGTCTAAGCATGTGTTTTATGAAGAAAGATCGTTCTTATGTTATCGGTTTGTCCGTCCGTCCGACTGTAAACACCATATCTCAGGAAATTATTGTCCGATTTGAAAAATTATTTTTGCATTTGGAATATTAAAATGAGCTACTGATGATCCTTTATCATTATTATTTTTTACGATAAACAATTTCGCCTACAGAGGGCGTAAAGGCAGATAATATAGAATTTAAAATGCATTTTATTCCAGACACATGCTTCTAAACATGCAATTCAAAAAATTATTTTACCTTACGATTCCATTCATGCCGAACAGTATTTTAGGTATAGTAACTTTTTTAAGTTACGCATAAATTATCCGGTAGGAGACGTAAATTTAAATAGCGTTTTCTCCGATATCCTGTTTCTAAAGCTCCGATTTGTAAATTTCATATAATGTCTAATTTTAGGATAAATTAGTTTGGCCACCAGCGATCGAGATAGTTAATTTTTGCTTCTGATGAAGCTGCTGCAAAATCTGAGCTTCTAAAATATCGATTGAAAGAATCCCTTCGTGGACCAATACATTTCACTTTTATACACTTTTTCGGAATATTTTGTTCTTAAAATAAGGCATGGTTTCTCCGTCAGGGAGCGAAAACGTAAATCTATTTTTGCCAAAATCTCTGTTTCAGATGTTCCGGTTTGAAAAATTTCATCTTTGTTGCACAGATTTCAAGTGCGACGTGTTTTTTATATATTTCAAAATGTTCGAGAAATTTATTGACTTTACGGTAAATATCGTTTTCCACGATATCACCGCTTTTAAAACTCTGATGTGAAAACTTCTTCCTGCACGGGATACAGCTCCTGATTGGAGGTGTTTTGAATGTACTTTCTAATTTTTCACAGTATATAGTTTGGCCACCAGGAGGCGCAAGGGTTAATTTCTGCTTCGGAGATATTGGCAGAAAAATCTAAGCATCTAAAAGCTAGATGAATAACATTATTTCTTGGACCGATACTGCTCTTGTTGACAAACGTTTGAGAATAACTTCTTCTTAAAATAATGCACGGTTTCTCCTCCATCAGCGGGCGTTCATGTATATCGCATTTCTGGTAATATCTGTGCTTTTAAGAGTCGAATTTGAAAAACTCCTTCTTCGTTAGATAGTGTTTCCCGTGAAAAATAGTTCTCACATAATTTCAAAAATTTCAAGTAATGCATAGACTTTCCGCTAGGGGGCGAAATGAAAAACTGCGTGTTCGCCGATATCTCTGCTTCTAAAATTCCAATTTGTAACATTCTTGCTGCTCCGTATGCAGCTGCTCATGGAAAATGCTTTGCATATATTTTCAAATAATTGATAAAAAATGGTTTGGCCACCAGAGGCCTGAGGTTTAATTTCTGCCTTTGATGTATTTGCAACAGAACGTTTTAGAATCGATTCAAAATATTATTTCGTGCAACGATACCGTTCACATCGAAAAACATTATTAGAATACTGTCTTCTTAAAATAATGCATGGTTTTCCCACCTAGGTGCGTATATGAATATCTTATATTTATCGATATCTCTGCTTGTAAATATTTGATTTGAAGAATTCATATTTTGTTGAAGATCAGGAAAATTGAAATTATATGACAAATATTCCGCTGCGAAATCTTTCTCATATAACTTAAACTTTAATTAGCGCACAAGTGTGCCACAAGAGGGGCCTCCGTTTGCAGCAATATCTGCGGGACTAAAAACCGATTGAAAAACTTGTTTCTTCTGTCAGATGTTGTTGTTTCCATACTGATTGCAGTGTTTGAATAGGTTTGAAATATTTAACTTGCATCAAACGGGTTCATTACACCCGAAAATTCGGTGTCACCTTTCATATTTAAGTTTTCTTTCAGTATAGAGAACTTTGTTTTAACGTTAATTATGTGGTTTCGAGTAAGTTTTTTTAAAATATGTTGAAGTGATATTGGAAATATGATGTAGCACAATTCAAAATTTCAAAATCACCCATAGATGCTGATTGTCTTCCCTGGGGCGGATGCGATCTTCCAGCGCGAAAATACGACATGTCACGCACCTAGAAATGTCCGAGAGCGGTAGGAAGAGCACAATGAAGATCTCAAAGTACTTCTATGGCACCCAAATTCGCCAGACGTAAACCCAATTTAGCATCTGCGGGAACACGTCGATCGTGTTGTTCGCTCTATCGATCCTCCACCACGCACACTGCAGAGCTGTCAGATGCACTGCGGTCAGCATGGCTCCACATACACGTGAACACCTTCCAGGACCTTATTGAGTGTACTCCAATCCTGTCTAGCCCCTGTCGGCGCTGCACACGGCTGTTACTCTGGATATTAGCTGGTGGTAACGATATTGTGACTCGGCCTTGTATATCCATTTTTTCCAAAATATGCATGATTCAAAATAACGTACTCTACGAGGCTGAGTTGTACGTTGTTTTATATTAAGAGATAAAAGTGTTGAATGTTAAACAACTGACCTAATTCTTTGGTTGTATTCCCAAGATGTTAGAAGAGAAAGCTTTTAAAAAGTATCACTTCCGGAGCATAAGCGAATGGTAATCATAAAACATTTCGGATTCTATTAGTTTGGTATTAATGTAAAATAAGAAAGCTTGAACTGCTCTTCTGTTCCACAGGGCGACTCATTGTACAATGAGTTCAAAGGCAAATTGGAAGTAAATATTTCACCAAATGTAGCAACTTTGCACCCAGAGAACAACAAGTAAATGAAGGGTTAAGTATCTGTTCTCTATGATTTTTAATAACCCGTGTATTAACGCTCTTGCACAAAACGGCGTTGCATGAATATTGATTAGAATGCAGTTTCTGTACGAGGCGAGAAATATTTAATGGACTAAAATTGGAATTACTTGCAGTTTTGTCCCAGGAAGGACTTTCTTATTGGTGGAGTGAATACTATACGCTGCTAAATAATTTAAACAAAATTTGTTGATTCTTCAAAAAGTACATCACGAAAACTTTTTTCCACTACTAGGTAACATATTCTATGGCGAAATTCCAGAAACTTTGATCACAGTGAATGAAACTTGAAATGATATATTTCTGGAAGTTATATTCTACACTGCTGGCCACCCAAAAGGCAACACCAAGAAGGACACGAGATAGCAAAGCCAGATTTATTGGACACATAACAACATATACAAAGATGAAAGGATTGAGCTTACAGGCCCGTGCGACTTGCGGAACACGCAGACAACAATAGTTCGTGTGGCTACCTTGGCTGGCAGCAACGTGCGCTACACGCCGCGGCATCGAACGAAAGATGCTTTGGATGAGGGTTTGGGGTATGTCGGTCCAGGCTGCTTCCACACGTTGCCACAGTTCATCAGGCGTAGCCGCGGGTGGTGCTTCCTCGGCCACTCGGTTGCCGATCAGCGACGAGACGTGTTCGATGGGCGACATATCGGGAGAACAGGCGGGCCACGGCAGAACTGACACCTAGTGGGCCGTGAAGAATTGTTGCACGATGCGTGCCACTTGCGGAAGCGCATTGTCGTGTTGTAACGTGCCCGCTGGCAGGTCCTGCAGGTAAGGGAGGACTACAGGCTTCAAACCGTCGGAGATGTAACGGTGGATGTTTAGTTTACCGGCGATGCGTACCAGATGGTTGCATGTGTCATATCCAATTGCGCCCCAAACCATAACGCCAGGCGACGGACCGTTATGGCGATGCATAATGCAGGCGTCATACAGTCTCTCGCCGTGGCGTTGCCACACGCGGATCCGAAAATCGTGGTGTTGCAGGCATAAGCGGAATTCGTCGGAGAAATCAATATCGTGCCATTCCGTAGTCCAGGTGCGGCGTTCAACGGCCCACTGCCGCCGCACTGGAAGGTGGTGTAACGTCAATGGTCATCAGAGCAATGGGCGCCGTGAGACAAATCCCCGCTCCTGCAGACGACGTAGAACGGTGCGCGCTGACACAGGCTGTTTTACCGATACACCCTAATTCGTGCACTAACGTTCGTGATGTGGCGGTGCGAGCCGTCAATGTTTGCCGCTCAGCATGCCGGTCCTCTCGTTCGGTGGTGTTCCGCGGCTGCGGATATCCCTCATGTCGGTCCGTCCCTCCCTTCTGCACCCACCGAGACCATACTCGTTTCACTGTGGCTAGATGTCGTCCTACACGGGCACCGATGTCACGGTACGATAAACCGCTGTCGCGATAAGCCACTATTCGTCCTATGTCGAGCTCCGAAACGTGCTGGAATGACTGCCGTATTCGGCGAAGAGGCATCAGGAAGGTTCCCACGCACAGGTCCGGCAGCACAACACACTTTCGCTACTTACACCCCGCCTTCTGTGCACCCTTCTTATAGTGCTTCTCGGTAGCGTGCCGGGCGCACATGATTTGTATATGCCCTGCAATGTTAATCGTTTGCATGTCCTCTCGCAGGCGACGCATGCTGCGAATTTCAGGCCAATCGTTTGCTACCTTCTTGGTGATGCATTTTGGGTGGCCAGCAAAGTATTAAGAAATGTTTTGTCTATTTTTCTCTGTCAGAATGTAAATGAATTAATGGAAACGAATATTTCAAAACAAAATCCATTTGTCTTTTTAAAGCTGCTGGACATATATAACAAAAATAGTAAAATGTTTAAAAACATTTCTATTAGTCTAAATGTCGACTACTACTAATTTTTTAAATATTTTAGTTTTACTACTAATTAAAAATTTGGAGAACGTAGGTTAATATCAGTTAAATTACAGCATGAATGCTAGATTTCTTTTAATGTGGCAACATTCTCTTGATTTTATATTCGGCACGTGTACTATTAAAAGTTTTCATTAATTTACTACAAATATTTGGTATATATCTTTGAATAAAATTTAAAGTATTGCTATGGGCCGCGGGTGGCCTACCGGGTAACGTTCGTGACTGCCTTGTAAAGGACGTTAGGTTCGACCACTAAATGTGTGTCGGGTGTGCACGTTAAGCCGTAGGACATCCGGTAATAAATAAGGGTATCTTCCTTCCCCTTTCTACTTCGCGTCCGTGCCACTTTCCTATCGGGCAGTCTAGCCCAAATCTCCTAGCTTCCTATTTCTAAGAGCTGTTTAAGACCTAGGGTCAGACACTCCCTTCCTAAAATCCTCTACATTTGATCATGATCAAAGTGATTGCTAACAGTTACTTGCAAGACAATTTCTAGTTAATCTGGCATTTCGGTAAATAACGTGGTTTAAAATTACATGAAGATTGGTACTGTGCAAACAAATAATTTAACAATGCATCGTTTCGTGTTTTGTAAGCATGACAATATCTCCGTAATATTGATCGGCTGGGATGATATTGCCATCATTTATTTCCCCTTTGAAGTGCAAGACAATGGTAAAACTAAGAAATGCTGAAGATATGTATCTGATGACTCATATATCGATATAAAACATGTCCACCTGTTTGCCTAAATTCCATGGCGATGCCCTTACAGTAAAATTTCTATCCACTGTGTAGCATTATTTGCAACTGTTAGATGCAAGCATATCGCTCCTCTCACGTAAGCACTGTGGACAATTTCGGAACCCTGGGCTCAACTGCAATGAAATGTAGATTAAATAGCATACTCGGAAACCAGACCAATACTGATAATCGCGAAACGGAATGATAGCTCATGCCACTTAAACAGATCTACGCCCAGGTAAACTCTTCTGCGTGTGTGGTGTTCTGCTAATATCCCTCTGCAGCATGAAATTATATCACGCGGAAAATTAATCACTCCTGAACTGTACCTTTTCCAACTACAATGGTTTAGGGATTAATTTATTCTCTGTCATCTCGTAAATGTTAATCGGACACAATTCGAGCAACTCGAGGAATTAAAGCTGGTCCTCGTCGTCGTTTTAGAGGAAGAGGGTTGATCGTTCGTGAGGATATCACCATAGCACAATGTTGACGGCAGTGGATAAGATAAGGCACACATCACTGACGGAAAAGGTCTGGGAGACCTAGACGAACCACGGAGAGAGAGAGAGGACTGATGGGTTGTCCGAGACGCGCGGAGTGACCCAAAAGCCACGACTGCGGATATTCAGCGAGCAATGGTGACCTCTAGGCATCGTCCAATTAATGCCAGCACCATTGGCAGACAACTGCATGACGTAGGACTACACGCACGCAGACATTTACGACGACTGCTCTGAACACTATTGCGTCGTCGCCAACGACTGCAATTTCTTCGTGCCAGACTACCAAGGAGCCATGCACAATTGTAACGGGTGATCTTCAGTGACGAGACCCGCTTTTGTCTTGGATGAGACAACTATCGAACCCGTGTGTGGAGGCAATGTTGTCAGCGACAAGGTTTGATCAGCGACATAAGACCATAAGGCCTGGTATCATGATGTTTGATGCAATCGCCTACGATTTCAGATTACCTGTGGTGTTAATTACAGGTACTGTGACAGCCCAAAGTTACAATAATAAGGTCCTACAACCAGTGGCCCTACCTTTTCTGAACGCTCAGCACGGTGCGATTTTTGAACAGGACAACACTCGTCCGCGTATTGCTGCTGTCTCGAGAGCTGGCCCTCAAGGCACTGACACTTTGACATGGCCAGCCGCATCGCCAGACCTATCGCTGATTTAAAATGTGTCGGATGCTGTTGGACGAGTTATCCACACTCTTCCCCTACCGCACAATAGTTCAAGCTGCATGGGATGGCTTATCGCAGGACACCATTAGGAACCTGCGCAACTTCATTCCGAGTGGTCTGGCATACTGTGTGAGGAAACTTGTTGGGCCAAAGCCATAGCGACAGGCACTTCGTCTTTGCGTGTAGCTCAATAAATATTGCCCACATCAGTCTCAATGTTTAATGATTTATTTTTCCTGGTAACCTTTACCTTCCTCCCAAACAGCATTATCATCCGACAACTCCTTTCGGGTGTAACCAATTTTTGACGATGAGTGTAATTCAATGAATTATACATGCAAATTTGTTTTGACGGGTTTAAAGAAGTACGGAAGTGGCTTTATTGCAGAATGAAAGTCAGCTGTCAGCTATTGCAATAGCAGAATCTGTACGCATGAAGGAAATCTTCAGAACTATGGAAGAACTGCTAACCAAACTAAAATGCACTCGAATAGACACTATGCGGAATTTTAAAGTTAGCGAACTGTTATCTGAAATGCAAAGCGGTAACATAAATTGTACAGGTTTTCAAACTTTTATCATGTAAATGTGATTGATATAATATTTATCTCAAACGTATATTAATGCTACACTTAAATAAGTCGTGCGGTTTTCATTAGGTAATTTTTACTGGAAACCAACTACGTTAAGTGTTTCATGTATTTTGGTTTCATCTTACACCATATCCAAAAATATTGAAAATTATGACTGACACAATTTTCAATGCCAAACAAAGTGGTATGAATGCTAATTTGCTTAAAACGATGAAATTTGTCAGGTAATAATCTTTGTCAAAATATTCTGAATGAAAATTTGTACAGATCGAACTTAAATACTTCTTCACGCTATCATTTCATTACGACTTAATAATAATAAACGGGGGGATAACAATTAATAGCCGCTCGTGCAGAAAGATGTTTTAAAAACTGTCGTGTAACGGAAATTTCGTTTTGACCTAACGCGATGCTTTTCCGCCTCTCGTTTATTTGCCACTGTGACATATACTTTACTTTGATGATTTGAAGCCATGCTGCTTAGCCTGAATTTAGGAATACTTATCCTTCAAGACTTTATCAAAACTTTTAAATATATTTTATTTTTCTCATAAAGAAGTTTAACCAATTTTAAATTAAGTATGTTAAGAGAAAAGGTACATTTTGCTGTGTTTATTACTTATCGTATTATGACTTATTAATGTCTGTTTCAACTAGCTTGAGGCAAAGTATTGGTATTTTCATAACATGCAACAAATTACCTAAACTTATCGTATTAGTGCGTGCATTCAAAAACCAGTATTATACTCATCTGCTGTTCCTGCATTTTTTTTTAAAATAATGTCTCGTAACGCACATCTCGCCGTTGTACAAAATTAAAAGAAAATATTTTTTCTTCTTTAGATATTAAATCAAATTAACACAGAACTGGCTAAAGTTCATTTTTTCCATTGCAAACATTGATTTAATATATATGTATATGATATTAGTTCCAATATCACATTTGTTTTTACTTATCATACCCAGCTTTTTCATGAATGAATATTTTTAGCCATTGATAACATTATTTTTTGTGGCTCAGAACTAGGACATGTTTGCATTTTTCAAAGTTTACCGAGGAAAGGAATAATTTCTTATTCACTAGGAAAAACGTCACATTTAAATTGTCACTGGAGATGTAGATGGCAAAGTGATGAACTGGTTCACTGCATAACGCCCTTTTCATATAAATGATGTAGGCTTTTTACTGTTACTCGTTGTATCATTTTGCATTTCCATTCCTTTTCATTTTTCATATTCTTTTTTATTCAAATATTTTTTAAGTTAATGGCTAAGGAACTAACTAAACCTAAAAGGTGTTTTGGCAATGATTCAGATTTCTTCTGCAATGATAGTGACGATTTTAGCGTGAAAATCAGAAGAACAAAATCACAACATTTGTAAGAACAGTGCATTACCGTTATTTCGAGATCAGCATCTGGCGACCAAGACAAGCGTTTTGTTTAACTAACTAATTACTTTTGTGTTAAGGTATTCATATAACCTGAATAAAAACATTTTAATTGCAATTTATAAGAATGTTAAACACGTATATGATATTCGTATGTGCTGCTACAACCAATTTATCAAATGAAAAAAAAATCAACACATAATTAATTAATAATTTATTAGTTTCATGTTAATTAATGACCTTATTGGACACAAGATATCTGATTTTCAAATCATCAGAAAGCAAAAATGCTAGTGGCTCTTTTATATCTCTAGGGATTATATTAGAATCATTATGGTTTATATATATAGTTGGTTGTATAGTGTAAAATCAATGTGTGCGTATTGCAAAATATCATTTTTTTGCTACCATTGTTAAATTTGATGAGTCCTCCAATAACTTATTATCATTCAGTGTAGCAGATTATAATTCATTCCCTAAAGACATTCCTTGCCTTTCTAAATCATTGAACATTTTGAAATTTGGGCATTTCTAACCAAAGTTATGATGTAAAGATTGAGAAGTAAGTAACATTTACTTAGTTTTTGGCCCGTCAGACTCTTGAACTGGAATAGCAACCAGCAACCAGCACTAAGAAGGCATAGTAGCATAGCTGGGGCCTGTATTCACATTTACGTAGTCTTTGTTATTTTTCAGCCCTCCGGGCTTCTTTCGCTTCTGCTTTATACAGTCCGTAATTTTGTTGTTGTTTCACTGTTGTACGTTGTATGTCTCTATTCGTCACCTCTTTCATCATATATTTCCATGGATTTAGTCCCAAACTTTTAATAATTTATAATTCTACTTTTTGCCCCAGCATTGAAGTTGCATACAGCATCATAAAGAGAGAGTCTGAAAGTGCCCATTCCCACAGATCTGTCCTTCGGACGACGTCTCCAAATTAGGGAATGGAGCTCTCATTGCTCTTCTGAGTTTTACCATGGAGACACTTCCTAAGCAGTTCCGTGATGGTTAGTCTCTCATACATAGGTTTGACAAAGTGCATGATGTACCAAAATGCCGAACGATGCACGCGAAATAACAATCAAATATATTTAATTCCATTTCCTCAGCAGATAAGGGTTCATAAAAATGGATATATACTGTAACTCGAAAACTATTTCGTATTTGCGAAAAACAATTACGATGCTGAAGGTAGAAAACACGGGGAATAAAATAAGTACATAACTTTTCTCCTACTTTTGACCATTTTAGGGTATATGAATACCTTAAGAACATAAGATACTGGGCTCTACGCTGCTCTTATGCCTGAATTTTAGGATACGTATGGTATAGCAGGAACAACAAAATTGCCATGGTTATTATATTTTTATGAAACTTATGTTTACTGTTGAGATATACAGAAACAAACAAAAAAACAAACATCGTCTTTCCCAATTTAAAATCATTATAAAGCACGTTGTTCTTATTGTGGATGCATCTACAAGGTGTATTCCTACGCTTTATCTGTGTGTGGATAATATTAAAATGGGAGCTGACTCTGAAGCCGGTGTCATTGCACAAGGAAAGATTGGGATTTTACTCCAAGAGAAAGTATTAAACCTCAGATTTTTACCCGGAAAGGATTAAGCAATTGCATACAGGATTTTGGATAGGCCATAGAAAACACTGAACTATTAGGGTCCTGATTTAAAGAAAGATATATTAGAAAGCTGAACTGTTTTCAGGTAGAACAAAAATCGAGGAAAATATTTTTCGCGAATTTTTACAAAAAAGGCATTATTGTTTATTGAAACAAAATTACCCTTTCAAATCACTGGTCCCCATGTCATGGACTTTATGACTTGGTCTTTGTTCAGAGATTCATCAATAGAAATATAAAAACGTTCTTCTTTTCTATAAAGTCGTTCTTCTTTTCTTCCAAACTGTAGAAGTACTACTAACCAATCACGAATATGATGCACACGAATGGGTAGTTAAAACACTGAATCATTGAAACCAAGTGTAAAAATCCGATTTATTGCATAACAGTAATCAGCATTCACCTTCTCCATTTGCACAGTCTGAGTGCATGAAAGAAACCTACACAAACTGTTGCAGACCAACTCACCGAATTAATGCGTGATGCACACGAATGAGCGATCTATTTATTGAATTGCTGGAAATAAATTTAAAAGCTGCTTTATTGCGGAATGAAACACAGCCGTCAGCTAATACAATACCAGAATCTGTATGCTTAAAAAAATCACTGCAAATCTATGGGAGAACCGCTAATTAAACGAAAATGCACTCGAATGGACTTTATGTGGTGTTTGAAAGTTAGCGATTGCTAACCGAGCAGCAAAGCGGCAACACAAATTTTCGAGATTCTTTCGTGTAAAGTGAGGGATATAATACAAGTAATTATTTTACATGTATATTATTGCTGCACTTAAATAAATTGAGGGGTTTTAATTACATATTAATAGTTTGTAATGGAAACTAACTACGTTAAGAGTTTCAAGTATTTTGGTTCTGCAGAGGAAATTTTGAATCCCAATTACAGCCTTTCCAAAAATATTGAGAATTATGAGTGACATAATTTTTAACGACAAACTAAGTTTAAAAAATGCAAATTTGTTTAACATGAAGAAATTTGTCACGCGATATATTTTGTCAGATATTTGGGTTAAAATGTGTGTAGATTTCACTTAAAAATTCCGGTATTCTATCATTTAATTACGACGTATTTATGATAAACGAAGGAATAACAGTTAATTGCAGCACGTGTGCAAGTTGCATTGTAAACCGTCGTGTTGCTGAAATTTCTCTTTTAACTAAATTTTGTTAGTTTCACGTAAAACTGTTTGTCCGTGACATCTTTTTTTTTTATTATTATTATTACTAAGAGCTAACAAGCTCCTGAGCCAGAATAAGTAAAAAAATATTAATAGACACCTATTCCACTTTAAAAATCTATTTATAAATCATTTTTTGCATAAAATAGTTTCAGAAATTTTAATTTAAGCATGTTAACAGTTAAGATACTTTTCACTGTGCTTCCTACTGATCCCACAATGACCTTTTAATATTTGTTTCATTTGCCTTAAAACAAAGTATTCGTATTTTCATCACTCGTAAAAAATTAACTAAACTAATTGAATTCGTACGTTTATTTAAAAAACATTACACTCATCTGCTGTTTGCTGAACCTTTTTGGAAATAATATTTCGTTCACCAAACCTCGCCGTTTTAAATATAAACCAAAAATTGTTTTATTCTCAGGATATCAATTGAAATGAATACAGTTCTGCCTGAAGTTTCTTGCTTTCATCAAAAATATTGCTTTGATATGCATACCATATCCTTATTTCAACTGTTTTCGTGGCTTACAAGTGGGACATGCTTGCATTTCCACAATTTCCAAAAGAAAAGAATAATTTCTTATTCACCAAGAAACAACTTTAAGTTTAATCTGTCACTGGAAATGTAAATGGGTCTAGCTGAACTGATTCACAATATGACGCCATTTTAATATAGAGCCTGCAGACTCTTCACTGTTACTCGGGGCATCATTTTGCATTTCCGTTCTTTCGCATTTTACATATTCTTTTGCATTTAAATATGTTTCAAATTGAAATGGATGTGGAACCATGTATAACTATGAGACATTTTCGCAATGATTCTAATTCATTCTACACTACGTGTGACTAGTTCCATGTGAAAGCAAAGCAACAATATCAAAACATTTTTAACTAAAGCGAATAATTATTATTTCTAGATGAAAGTTTGGCGATCAAGACAAGCGTTTTGCTTCACTCACCATTTGCCGTACGTGTTTCAAGAAACTGATATACTCAGTCCTAAGTTCCTCTTAAATATCAATAAATATATCCCATTTCTAATGACAGCTATCACGATTTTTCTTATTTTCTTAGAATGAACAATAATCAATTTTTGTTTATGACTGGGGACTTAACGACCTCTGCGAGCAGACTTTTATTAAAAAAATTATCAGATTAATGTTAAATATTTTGCTTCGAAATATCAATCAACTATCAAGTTTGTATAAATTTTATTTCATACCTAAATTATGGATTTACATCATATAGAGCTTCACTAGTTAGATGCGTTAATTCTCTGTGATTATTGTCTCATTTTAACAAGAAATTATGATTCAATATTTCCTAAACACTTTAAACAGAAGCTTTATAGTATTTTATTGAAAATACTAAAACATTTGATTATGTGAACTAATTTCCCGTTCAACAGAAAAAGTTCTTCAAATCTGGATTTTGCCGAATGAAGTTTTTGCAGTTCCTTGTCATAGATTCATCTGTTGAAATGTAGCTGGTCAATTATTAGTGCAAGCTGTAATGAGAAGCTACTAGCACCTGGTCAGTAAATATACACATATGCCTTACGCCAACAATGTGTCCACGATCAAGGTCGCTCAATGCAGAATGTTTATCCATGTTCGTCAATTGCGATACACCACTAGAAAGCCCTGATGTATTCAGCTATTTATTCCCTACGTTCCGTTGGGTGTGTTCCACACTGCGCATTGGAACTTGTGGGGTTACTGTATTTACCTTCCGACATTTATTTAATCTTTCACCTGATAATATAAAAGGTGTATATTATCAGGTGTGTTTGGTTAATTTTATTTTTGTATACGGAATAATAAAACTGAACAAACTAATTGTGTTTTGCTTTCGGTCTCTTGGTCCACAGAAGATGACGTGTATTTGAGTTGCCAATTAACGGTGCCGTCTGGGCTGCAAATATCTTGACTGTTTTATGCATGGTACACCAAATGCTCATATCATTAAAACGTATCAAGGAAAACCTGATTTCTAAGTTTGATTTCTAATGAAATAATTTTGAAATCTGAAACATGACTGCACATATTACCGTATACACCCCGATTACAATATGTAAGACAGAAACACCGTGTTAAGTCACGATGACAGCTGAAACTAACAGTTCTTATAAATAGGACACTTCTTTATCCAGTCACAGAAAAATAATCATTTGTAAATGCAACTGTGTATGTGAGATTGTACATGGCAGTTGGTGGCTGGCCCTTCAAGCTGCGTTGATCAAACACCGAAAATGCTGAATTGTGGGTATTTCTGCGTAAAAACATAGCTCCGGTATACCAAGACTACGTAAAATACGGTAAAACTTCAAACCGACGAGGGAAATGGAGCTGTTAAAGTACAATCAATTAGCGAGGTGAGCGCGTACGTCTCTTATAGTTAAGAGAAACCGCACAGAAAACATCGAGCAGGTATCGTCTGAATTTAATAAGGGCGAGTACACAAGTTTATGCATAATGATATCCATCATACCTCGGGAAAAATAGACTGTGACAATCGATGTCCGCATCGTGTGCCTTTAATAACTGGAAGGCACCGAAATATTTATCTGGAGTTTGCAGTCGCTTATGGAGACTGAGGTAAATACGTCATAAGGTCTATAAATTCAGAGATGGCAACAAATATTTGGCTGAACTTTGCAATGGGACTATCGCGATTGAAGGGAACACGTCAGCAGGCCTCTCAATTCAGAGTTTCAACTTTTTAAAGCTGATTGGAGGATACTTAATGTCCTAAAACTTTAGAACCGATGGAACCAGCATGCACGTTTGGGGCCATACAAGCAAGAAGAACCAGTTTAACAGTTTGTGGTCCGTTTATACGGACAAATTTGTGGTCTTTCGTACCCGTTGTTACCTACGATAACGCACAAGATATGTCAACATGCTCACTGACAACATAACTGTTTTATGACAATTCACTTTTTGCACAATGACGTCACATTTCAACAGAAAAACGTGACAACTCATACTTTCCGAATGACGACAAACAGTTCCCAGAGCATTCAGATGAGTTTTTTGCATTCGAGTGGTCTAACCCCGATTACGATACCTGAACCACATTAATAGTTTATGGGACGAATTCGAAAGGTCTGTTCGACCCGCCGTACCACTCTGGCAATTGTGAATGTTGTACGACACGCAGTTCTCGCCTCATTGCGCCAATAACACTTCCGTATTTTCAACACCGCCGTGAGTCAATACCATGAAACCTGGCTCTTTGCGTCTCCATATTTTCAACACCCCGTGAGTTATAGTAATGACATCATTCTGTTGATGAGTGATAATTTTGCAGCAACATTTGATTAGATTGGCAATGTTTACATTACATTGTTTTCAGCAGGAAAACCTCGCTGTCAATCAAATCAACGTCGGACAAATTTACACTAAAAGAAAAGCATGGAAATAAATTATATAGATATGTTTGCAACATTTTTATGCAAAGTTTTACTGAAAGTTGTTTATTTTTATTATTATTATTATTATTATTATTATTATCAGTATTATAATTTGAAATTGCACAATTCGTAGTTAAAAGATAAGGGCATGTTGCAGATTTTAGTATAAGTTAAAAATGACTGAAAATATACAGGTATTTTTTACAACTGTGTTCCATGATATTACCACAAGTGAAATATATAACAAAGTACAGATTCAAACCAAGTCGAAAAAATGACAGAGGTCTGCGTGGAAAAAGTTACCAAGAAAAGTTTACACATTTTTTAGACAAATGAGAGCTGATTTCAGGAAAAATAATAAACTATTTCTATTATGTACCATTTTTCCGCAAATAAATTTAATTGGCTGTTATTAATTCGGCTACTTTATCAAGTATAAACAGTTATTGTAATTTATTTCGTTTGTTTACTATCACTTGAAAAACCCATTGTAAAAAATTATTTTCGCAAAAAAGGGAAGGCAATACGTTCAGAAATACCTTTTTCGATCTGCAAAAAGGAAGAAAACCTAATATCTAAAATGAACGTAACAGGAAATGAATAATGCAATATGCGGACGACAGTGTTTAATTACGGTTGGTAAGGATATATATGCATCAACAACGTAGCAATGCATAATAGAAAAAAGTAATGTCATCACCGCACAAGGAATAAGCTTGACAACAAAAGCACTGCAGTCGAAAAATGTTGAAGAAATTGGGTCAAATTTAGAAGGGCTAAAAACTATGTGTGCTTATCTTGAACACGATTCGGCTCCCACAACAGACCCTTATGTCGTTTACAAGGATGTGAATGAAAGCTTAACTTGATGAGTGCCACAAATCCACCATAGAGCGCCTTAGTCTCGGAGGTATCTACTTGTACCAATGGGGGGTACTTGACCCACCACCGCGACCTAAGGTCTATTGTACATGAACTGGAGGTATCTAGGAGACTAGCTGTCGGCTTACAATTGCTCATCCCATGGCATCATAGATATTCTGTATCTGGTTTAGCTCCGGAGATCTCACGAGCAACGGCTTCCTATGATCCTACTGTCTCTTTAGGTATTCCACGACTGACCAAATCGTATGGAGATGGGGCTTATTTTCTATGAAATCGAAGTAGGCGGCAACAGATCCTCTGCAATTCCGCACATATTACCGTAAGATGTGATCCCTGTAGCGTACAGCAGTCATCTTGCTTCCTGAAAATACGTTCAGTGACGTACGTTCTACCTAAAAGATGCTAAAAAGATGCTACCAGGAGGCCGCTACCGTAGTGTTCAATTTTCCTAGTGTTGGCAGGAAAATTTCGGCTACCCATCCCTCTCCAAATGTACACACTTCGAGAATCCACTTTTAGGTTGTATCCCGACTCGTCACTGAAAAGAGCTCAGGCGCATTGATCAGTGGCCCAGGTATCGAATGCCATTTCTAAAGGAACCACTTTACTGACTTATAAGAGAAAATCACTATGAATTATTACAAAATTTCGCATCAAAAGGATTTTCAAAAATTGTTTTCTGTGGTTTAGGGTCATTTCGTGCAGATTATGTTTCGTGCATGTGAAAAATATTATTACTTAGCGGGATCTCCTTGACCATGCCGAAAAAAAATGTATATTCTTACTGTTTGGACTACCGTCTTATATTCGGTAACTGGATCATTAAGAACTTCTGTTAGGCAATAAAAAGAAGAATAAAACATTTCTACATGTGCAATATCTGAGTGTAATGAGAAAACAATTATTTTGGTGAGCTATGCACTTCATCACTACTGGAGTGGAGAATATGTAAGTTCGGCCTATGTATTCGAATAATGATTGCTCATTATATAACATCAAAGAAATTGATTTACGGATATTGATCAGCTGCATTTTTGGTAACAAACAGTGAAAATAATATTAGTAATATAACATAGAGCGTGAAAGTCCTGATCCAATGCCAAAAAGACTAAATTATTTTTTTACTTACAGTTCATGTGATTGGAGTTTTCAAGGGAAAGAACAGGCAACACATACGCACAATAGATAAAATATTTTAATTTGTCACAGTATAAACGAATAAAATATCTAATGGGGATTAATATTTTTAGATACTTGTGTGTTTTTGAGTTTGTCAGTATGCAAACCTTAGCTTTTTCTTCCATTTATGTATGCTTCGATAGTCCATCTCTGCAGATGTCTGATGATTTTCAGAACAAAGCGATGCAACTAAAGTGAACTTGAGAAGTAAAGTTCCTTTTCCACTGCATGGTTCATCATATCTGTATATACACTGAATGATTAGTGAATTATGACAACCTATGTAACATTCCGCAGGTCCTCTTTTCTAAGTAAGTACAGGAGTTATCTAAAGTGGCACTAATTCAATAAGATGCCGGAAGCAGTTGGAAGGTGTAGTAAACTAAGCTGTGTGCAATGCAACATTTAATGCAGGTATGGAGGTGAGTTGTGTATACAGACGGCTGATATGCCTAAATATCTTAAAGGAAGGCACATACATTTTTATCAATTAGTTCAATCAAGTAATTTTGCTTTCTTTACTTCCAATGGATAAACATCTGTACACATTTTCTTCACAATTAGTGCGTTCCCAAAGATGAAACTTTGAACATCGATTAAAATAACCTCCTATTATAACTTGGAATACTTAATATTTACTAAAACATAACCATAATTATATTAAAAAATCAATAACTTTTCCTTTGGCGGTGTTGAAACCAGATAAAAGATAGCGCGACCTGTACTTTGATAATGTCAGTAGACAAACAAATGTTGGATTGCATAATTATGGTTATGTTTTAGAAAATATTAAGTATTTCAAGTCATAAAATGAAGCTATTTTAATCCATATTCAAATTTTCATCCTTGGAAACGCATTAATTGTGAACAAAATGTGTACAGAATATTTTCCATTGGAAGAAGAGGAAGCAAAATTACTTGATGTCCACCTTGACCCGGCTGAACGACAAACGTCATTCATCCAAGAAAATATTTGCTCACATGTGACATACACTCTGTTTCACAACTGTCAAAATACGATCAACAGATTTTCTGTTTGCATGCCTCTCTGTACCATCACACGGACAATCATCGTAATGCTAATGCTTCATTTAGCGGTTATGCATTTAAAAAAGAGCGTCTAGCTTTTTCACAAACATAAGAAAACTGGCAGTTCAATGATATAAATGGATCATTATTTTTTAATGATGTTCAAGGAGAGATTAAAATGTGAAAATTCACAATGAAATTAGTTTACAGTATTTTCTTTGGAAACGCTATATCATTCCTTTAATCAGTTTCCAAATTTTCATTACCTTAAAATCAATTTTCACCAAATTCAGCGAGTATTCAATCTATAAATGGGGTAGATAGATATCGTTTTTTCTTATGTTGTTACCAAGTAAAAGTTGCTAAAAACCTGCAATTCGAATTGTTTTAACCCACGCTTTTTCAATTTAGTTATATGTCACATATGCTATCAACTTAAAAAAGACAGAAATCCATGAAATCCCGGTTTCGGAGCACCGACAAATTTTTCTTGATGGAACTCACTGCAGAAGAAGGAATTCTTAATTTCAGACAATGTCTGAAAGAACCAATGCAGAAAACATAATTTTTTTAATACAAACAATGGTATTACTCGTTATCGCATAATTCCTGCTCCCATACTTTCTCATGTCACGACTTCTGATTCTCAGGAAACTAATTTCAAATTAACCCATACTTGGACCAACTTAATGTAAAAAGAAAAAAAAAGCTCCGTGAAAAACGATAACTGAATGTTGCTTACTTACACAGATTTCATCATCTTTAAATATCATAAAACTCTATGCCTATTTTTTTTTTTTTTTTTTGGAAAATGCCTAAATACCGATTATAGCGGTATGCAACTTGCATTACGAAAGTAAATGAAAAGTCAAAAAAAATTTTAATTGAAAACTGATAACACTGATATGGTAATCAGAAGCCAAATCATAGTTTTTAAAAAAAACCGCAAATTTACGAATGCAAATGTCCGTATGTTTTTGACCTTATCTGCACACATATCTGCTTAGCAATTCTGTCATTTTGATCCTGTGATTAAGTAAGCAGTATTTAAGATAAATTGCCTCTAGGTTCAAAGACTAAGTATACGAGTGTAAAATTTTGTCAGAAATCGAGACGGTTTTTTGCATTCGCATTTAGAATTATGTTGAAAAACCATTTTAACCTTTATTTTCTTACTATTCCTTACTTACGATATCCGTCACATAAACTCCCCAACATAAAAATTGTGACAATATCAAAAGACACACGAAATGAGTAGAAACTTACCACACATGCAGACAACAAAGTAGCAAATACTTAGCGTTCTGTACTACTTGTTAGTTTGAGAACAGACTTAAGGTTTTTGAGAATACTACCTCTCCTTTTATACATATATTCTCTCTCTCTTTCTCTCGAAGTAAAACATAACCACTCAAAGGACTTTCAGAAAGACTCACGTGGTGTTCAACTCTTTTTCATTCCATCAGTATCATGTGAGCACCTTAATCGGACATTCCAAAATGCGTGAGGAACAAATCATAATAGCGGTAATCTTTCAACACTGATTAACGTAAGTGAGTAAACAGAATATTCAATAACTACAAACACTAAATGTACATAACAACACTGTTTTAATAAGCAGACTTGAAATAAATGCAGTTTCAGTCAAATACAGCTTCCTCAGTCGCACACTTTTCAGCTGCTGCTTCAACACTATATATGAAGATTAGATTGTTTTCTCGCACGCACACGTTACGCTCTTTGACCTCAAAATTGTTGTCAACGTCATTCTGTGAGGCAGAAGATATAACGTTAAGTTTGAAAATGCTGAAACAGTAGGAACTCGAATTTACATAGTGAAAGCAACTGAAATGAAAGCTAATTTAGAGCATACGTCATAATTTGCTATTTTATTTCTGAAGGTTAACATAAATTTAATGTGCGAATACAAATTATAATGTGGTCTAAGTCAACAGATCGTATGATCGCCCTACTGGAATACACATTCAGCGACACTGCATGGCTTAGAGTGGAAAAGCTCCATTAAGGTGTCCTCGGGTATTGCTCAAAATCCGCCGTTAATTTTTGTCAACTCTCTGGAGCTTGAACGCAGCGGCAACGTACCTTATATCGACGTCTTAGTGAGAAAATTGTATTAAAATCGCCTTCGTAATGAAGTGTATTATAAACCCACCTCCGTTACCAACTTGTTGCTCCGCAGCACATTCTGCCCTGATGATTACAAGACGGCCTGCATCCGTTCTCGAACTGCAAGAGCTTTCGCCGTCTCCTCCGATGTTCGTTCTAGATAATCAAAACTAAAAAAACATCGTTGAATTAGCCACTGAGGCAGGATATACGTCCAACCAGATGCATGATTTAACCTAAAAAGGCAGAAGCAGCCCTGCCAATCTTTGTATGCCGCAACTTCGCTACCAGAGCTTTATTACCTACATACCAAAAATTCCCTAACAACACAAAAACGCGCCCAGGAGGATGAGCTTCGGTGTCGGCATAAGGTCTCTGGTATCTTTATATACGATGTTTAAGATAAATATTGACAAGCCCCTCTTCTCAATGAGGCAGGTGTTTATCCAATTCCGCCACAATATCCGGACGGGTTCAAGCGACTCTACGTCGGAGTGCCCAAACGTTCCTTTTTAATTAGAATCAACGAACATAAAAGGGATACAAAAGTAGGTAAAATAACCACTGCCCTATCAAGAGAGGTCAAGTTCAAGTCCGCTGATTCTATGTGGAATGATATCAAGAAATTAGCTTAATAGTCCACACCTAAATCTACTGCCATTCGCGAAAGCTTGGAAATCTTGACCAGCAGCGAGGCTTGCAATGGTAGTGTCTCACTGGAGTTGCCACGCATTTGTGATTCTTCAAATAATGCTGTCTTTTCTATCACAGTACCGCGCGCCCAACCAAAGTGACCTCGTTTCTTCGAGTGTCTGAGCTGATTTGCGCCTATTCATTTATTTTCTAGTCTAGTCACCGCGTTCAAATTGCTGAGGTGTTCCATTATCCAGTTTGCACTTAGCTGTCTACTTTCTTTGAAAGAGCCATCTGGTTGATGTGGGAAAGCTTGGAAACTTTGATTTATATTCTGCACCAACAAATTCGGATTACTATTACTATTTAAAGTACTATTTTAGGCGTTAAGTCGTTTAGCAATGATAGCCAATACGTCTTCTAGTGAGGATATGTCTGGGGGATCTCGGTGGTCAGAAAAAACTTCGTTTCCTTCTCGGTACTGCCTCTTGATCTTTAAATTGTGCAGGCGGGAATTGGCAGTTCGCAACTTCGCGTTATAGATACCACAGTGATACAGGAAGATATTGTCACCGATGTATTAGTGTATTGTCACCACCGATTTTACGTATATCCCAGCTGTGACGGATTTGAAAACTGATACTACCCAAAATCATAAACCCAAGCTGACAAGTAACAACGACGGATGGCCAAAACATCAACCGAATGAAAATTTTAGCTGTGTCGACTTTCTTGCAAATGTTTTCATTTATTGTGCACTTGTGTTCAAATAATGGATGGTTAAATCCCTAAAACTATCGACACTAGAACAATAGCATGAAGAAACAGTACGTAATGAAAGGAATGCGACACAAATGAACAAACAAGCTGTGAGGAATCGTTTGTCATTCTTTAAAAAGCCAAAAGAACTGTGTCTCTATGATATTATTTTCAAAATATAAATCTGCATTTGGTGAAAAGCTAACATTGCTTTAAATAGTTAAAAGCTAATAAAATCCATTAAAAGCTTACAACTATTTTTTAAACCAGAAGGGAATGCGAACCGCACAACATGAAAAACATTCAAAAATGCCCTCACCTGAGACGTGTTTTACATAGGTGGTCCTTGGCATGTTTAAGCTGTTTTGAAACGTCCATTAACGGACACCTACGAAAAACGGAATCTTCCTAGCAACATCAAGCTTTTATCGGTGCAAAAGAGCAGCCATTAAATTAACATTAATGATAACCTTCTAAAAGCGAAACCGCTTAACAGCGGCTAAGGGTCAGTACCTAAAGAGATCTAACGGACATCTTGTCCTTTAGGATTTATGCAGTTCCTTCGGTATTTCGCCGAAATGGGTAACATGAAAATAAAGAATACTACTAAGAATTATGAATGCTACTGGCATCCAGATGGATGGGTTGCATTACGGCGACTAAAACGATGAACTTAAGTGAAAAGGAGGGAGTTAAAATTTAGTTCTTCAGGAGGCGAACTCATCATGTTTCAGTCGTAACCTGAGTGGACGGGGATGCTGGTGACTGAAAAGTTTTCCGTTGGCGGCAGTACCGTATATCTTTGATTTGGCCTTTCCGCCATTGTGGTTCTGTTTCTACATTTCCGTGAGCAGCGAGTTAACGGTGCCCACTACACTGTCTAAGATTTTTCTCTTTCTTTTTCCACTTAGCCTACCCTAAACGTAAACTTTTAGTTTAATATTTCTAAAAGGAAGTTTCTGACAACGGGCCAGAAAACGTTTTTCTCAAATCCTTTATGCCGTGACTTCATATAAATTGTTGTATTGAAAGTCATTCAGCATTCTAATTTTCGAGAAAGCTCTTAATCCTTTTCTTTGTACGTAAGCTTTGTTCAATAATTCTCCTTTTGTATCAAAGCAGAGAACAAGCCATGTTTACCAAGTACTAACCTCCGAACAATGGCACCTCTTAAGAACGAAGCCTTTTTCCAGCTCGAAGCACGAACCGTTATTCGGGGTTTTTACTCTACATAAAATTTGATTTCTTGGTTGAGGTGTTGTTCTGGTAAAACATGCATTGTATGTTTTGTACTTATCAATTTACTTCTATATCTTTTTCATTGGATTTTGTTTTTACCATCAATCGTGTTTTTCTATGCATATACTACCTTACAAATAGGGAAGTTTCTGTGGAATATTTTGTCACGATATTGGCTAATACTTATAGATTCGACGCTTTCCAAATAGGCGGCATGCTGAATTAGAATTTTAACCTCAGTTCAATATCGCAAAGCCTGTTGTTGCATACGATAACCTATTTTTGCAGTTTTTTGTCCCATTTATTCTCATTTCCTATATACTTGTTTACTGGGAACTTAAGGGTGCGTTTTGTGCTTACTACATATGCAACAGAAGTAAGACGGTTGTTATCGACTATGGGGATACGGTATACATCTCACCGTTTCAACATGGGAGTATTTTCGTGATTTTGGATATTTAAAAGAAATTCTTCGTGTCGTCTACTTATTACTTTCTTATTCAAAGTCGGAAGCTGCTTTTCAAAAAATTAATACACTGGCGGAAAGTGAAAAAAGAAGACCAAAAAGGAGACGTCTGATACGAAAGAAATTTATACAGCATAATAACGGAATACAGAGTATAACGTGATCAAAACATTATGGCAAAATACAGCTATATTTGCTGGTAAACTGAAAATTAACATTTCCATGTAACATTGATAGTACGATGTTGAACCGCCATGAACTGCGTCAAACTGTGCAATTCTGGCATGTAGTCTGTCGTACAGATGTTCGATGTAAGTTTGGGGTATTCGCGTAAATCGGGGTCTGTCGTGGCTGGCCGTGCAGACCGGATAAGTTGCTGTCCCATAAAATCCCACACGTGCTCAATGGGGGACAAATTCGGTGAACGTGCAGGCCATGGACGTTGTCTCACACACTGAAGTGCATGTTGCGTTACACGTGCCGTGTGTGGGTATGCGTTATCTTGCTGGAAAACACCACGATGGAACGACTTTACAAATGGCACAACAACGGGCTGAATGATGTTGTTGATGTAGGAGGTGATGTTTAACGTACCCGGTACAAAAACTAGTTGTGTACGGGAGTGATAGCTGATCGCTCCCCACACCAGGAGACCAGGTATAGGCCCTGTGTGTCGCTGGCGAATGCAAGAAGGGTGGGAGACGCTCCCCTGTACGTCTACGAACACACATACGGCCATCGGAGACTCCCAAGCAGAATCAGCTTTCATCACTGAACACGACAGATCGCCATTGCGTTCTCCAGTGCAGACGTTGGTAAGACCACCGCAGCAGTTCCTGTCGGTGGGCTGGAGTCAGAGGTACACATGCCGGAGGCACAGGTGCACGTAGTCCTGCATCCAGTAGACGGTTGCGGATTGTTCGCACAGTCACCTCAGGTGCAACGGCAGCTCGGATTTGCGTCGCAGTGGATGTTCTGCTTGACAACGCGGCTCTTCTTATGCGTCGATCGGTCCGCTCATCAGTCAGTCTGTGACTCCCAGTTCCACGTCTTCTCGTGTGGAAATGTTCCTCGGACCATCTACGCCACCATCGTACCACCACCGATACTTCCCGTCCAATTCTCTTCGCAATACGACAATACGACCACCCGGCCTCGCGGAGTCCGACTAGATAACCTCGCTCAAAGTCCGATAACTGCTGAAATCCTACACGTCTTCAGCGTCCAGGCATTACAGCTTCTTCAGGGCCTTCGCACGTGTCCGTACGCCGACGACTGATTACATTCACTTCGCCGTACTCGATAAATACCGCCGACGATAATTTGCATATTATGCCGTGCTGTGGCGTAAGCGCTCACCGGTTTTTCCCGAAATTAACATCACACATACGTAAACTCGACGCCATTAACATATGTAAATTTCATGATCGTCCACTAATTCCTTCTTTGTGTTCTTTTTTCACTTTCCGCCAGTATATTTTTGTTGTGATGGAAAACAGTAAATTTCACAGTTGGATATTTAATACGTCGTGTACGAGAGGATAAGTCGATATATGTTTGAAGAAATGCGTGTACTTTGCAAACAATATGTTGAGGAAAAAGTTGACTTATTGTTTATTTTTTTAATTATTTTTAAGAAATTCAAATTTGCTTTGCTTCTTTAAGCTTCGTCAAAAAATCGGATTTTGTTTTTTCGCCGCTTTATTAAATGTAGTAAACCATTTTCTATAATATTTTGAAAGTTACAAACATATCTAAGCTAAATGAAAGTAAACTTTCTGCTCCGTTATCTCATTATAGCTGACACACAACCAAATTCATAAAGATAATTAAATGATGCATTAGGCATCATAAGAAAATCTTCCTATGCTTGTTCCTGGTAAAATCGTGGCAAAGAAGCACAAACTGGATTTTATAAATGTACTTTAGTTTTCAAGAAAAATACCGAAAATTTGCATGTGAATTAAATAGTTTCACCATTACTGAAAAAAAATCGATACTTTAAACATGAATCTACTGATCTTATATCAATTACAGAGAGAAATCAATATTTTATAAATACAGTATATTGACTTCAAATAACACGTATGAAATCTCAAAGATTATATAAATTAAAGTCATATGAATAAAAAAAGGTACTGATACTACTAACCTTAAAATCCATCATACGAGCTTCATTTGGAACTAAGGAACCGCTTCTTTGCTCTCAAAAGTCTAACATCGGAAGAAACATATATTTATGAATTTCCCCCCACGGGGATAACTGGTTTTCCAGTAATTTGGGGAGCGGCGCCCGCACGGCCCGAGCTGACCTTGTGACTGGTCAACATCTGATGTCATGCCGCCGCTTTTTTTTTATTTCGGTGCTGTTGGAGTTTGCAGGGACAGCTGTTCATCCAGCTGTTGGGGAGTCGCAGCCCCACGATCCCGAGCTGGTCTTGTGTCTCGCTTTTTTGTTTTTATTTATTTTCTCCACTGGCTAGTTGCCCGTGTTGTATACTCTACCTAATCGCTACCACGCTATGTACTAACACCCCGGTCTTGTGGTTTTGTTACCCTCCACCACTAACTGTTTTATATTAACCGCTCAGTTCGTAGGTTGCTGAGATTCCGTTTAGGTTCCCTTCCAGGGTTTGTCTTCCTTGGATTACTTTTTCCCTTTTAGCTGGTTCGGGTGCTAGACCTACCAGCATGTTTGCCGCGTGCGGGGACCAGTGAGGCGGAAATGGGATGTCTCGTGGCTGAGGTCACAGGAGACCGGAGAAGTGCCTCCTGTGTACCAACACTCCTCTTCGACCCGGCTTCTCTGTAAACGGGAGGCTAGAGACTAACCCACCTCTAGTCAGAAGTCTTGTACCAAGTTGTGTACAGGGCTTTAGCGGCTTTTTTGTCGTATAGCATGGCAGGTTAAGCCCGGGGGCTGTGGGATCATGCCAAAGGCGTTGGCATGACGGTACCCGGAGGCCGAAGTGTCCGCCGAGTGCGTGTGATCACAGCCAACGGACTATATCTGCAACGTATAAGCTCCAGAACTGTGTCCATCGTCATTTTCTTGGCTTGCAGACCTCCAGTTCTCCCTTGTAGGGCTCGGTGGTGGGTGGAGTAGTCTGCAGACGAATCCTCCTCCTTTTTTCCATGGTTAAAAACAAAAACAAAAACTCCAAATTCAAGTCACCTGAGAAAATGATAGTTGACAACGACTCTCCTTCGTCTTCTCAACCTACCAAGTCTCATAACCTTAAACGATCTTTAGACCATGACCTGGACCAAGAATGTGCAACCTCTTCTGCGGCAGCTGTACCAGTCACTCCGAAGCGTTGTCTCCCCCGATTGCTGTGAATACGCATGCTACACACTTAGTTGTAGAATCCATCGATCCGAATGAGAGACTGTCAACCTGATCTCCCTTTTTCATTTCTAAAGCTTTGGACGCTGCGGTTGGCCCCTTGAAGTCTGTGAGAAAGCTTCGCTCTGGGGACCTGCTTGTCCAAACTTGCAGTGTTTCTCAGAGTAACACTCTTCTGCACCTCACTAGTCTTCAAGGCATTCCTGTCAAAGTGACACCTCACCCGCTTCTTAACACCTCTCGGGGTGTTATTTCGGAGTTTGATCTCTTGCCATGCAGTGAGGACGAATTGGTGACTGAACTTGCAGATCAGGGAGATATTGCTGCACGTCGTATGATGTTCCGGCGCGATGGTTCTTTGATTAAGTCTAAAAATGTAATCTTGACTTTTAACTCCCCGAAAGTTCCGACCGAAATGAAGGCTGGCTACTTGGTTTGTGGAGTTCGCCCGTACATTCCCAGTCCTCTGCGCTGTTTCAGGTGTAAGAGGTACGGGCATTCACAACGTTCATGTAACAGTTCCGCTCGTTTTGCAAATTGTGGCTCCAGTGTACATGACGGGGAAGGTTGCACTTCGGCGGCCTGCTGTGTTAACTGTGGTGAGGCCAATGCAGCTTATTCCCGCAACTGTATGAAATGGAAGGACGAGATGGCGATCCAGCGCCTCAAGACACTGGAAGGCCTTTCGTACCCTGCTGCCAAGGCCAAGTTGGGTATTCCCAACAACCGACAGCGCACTTTTGCCGCAGTAGTTCAGTCTCTGCCACAACCCGTGCAGCCCTTTGTTCCGCGCCCTGTAGCTCTCGCCGCACTTGCCAAGAGATCTACAGCTGAACAAGCGACGCAGGTGGATTTCACCGAGCTCCAGTTTATTCGACCAGCTGAGTCTGCGCCTTCTCTTTTGAAGACGACCGACTCTTCCAGTTCCCAGCAGAAACCCTGCACGTGTGGAAGACCCGGCCCTAAATCCGCGAAGGTGTGCAGTGTCCATCCAACTGTCGCGGTCCAACTGACCAACATTGCAACTGTCTCAGACTCAGCGAGGTCCCCATCCTCAACCAACATTATAGAGGAACATAGGGGAGGAGAGTGACAGTTCGTCCCCCTCCTGTGACTCATCCTATGTGAAGTTGTGTTCGTTTTCGTGATGTGTTTTATCATTCTCATTCCTCAGTTTTACTTAATCGGCTAGTTTCTAACCATTGTACCATGTTTTTAATACTGTTTGTTTCATTGTCTTTTTTGGCCCTTCCATCATTATCATGGTTCGGTTTTACATGGTCAGTTAGATTTGGGGATTTATGCCACGTTTTTTAATACTGTTTGTTTGTCTTGTGTCTGGCGCTCTTTGGCCAAACATGGCCCTTGCGCCATAAAAATCAACCAACCAACCAACGAACCATTTCTGAATTTAATAAGAGACTAATCAAAGCTCTTATGGAAACAGCAAACAAAATAGGTGTTACTAAAAACAAGTTCCATATGAAGTAAGTATAAGGAAACACAAATATGCTGAAGTAATAAAGAAGAGAGATGAGAACTAATAACAAAAATATTTACACCAAAGTGAATAAGCAAGACGCTTCGCAAAAGTGTCACTGAAGACTTAAAGATGTTTAATTGTATACCAGTAAGAAAGCATTTAAAAATATCCAAACTTTGAACACAGAAAAGGAACATTTCAGTAAGGGTAGAAAACTGAAAAAATGATGGTTCTGTTAAAAAGAAAAGATGGTTCTGTAACTAGAAATTAAGGCGAAATTTTGACACTAGCGAAAGACGTTTACACAAAACTATATGAAAGAAATAATACACCTATTCCAGACATTACGAAAGGCACCAGTACTAAAGTTACTCCTGTCCTTTCGGTAGAAGTTGCTCTGACAATTAGGAATATTTCACGGGAAAGAGCTCCAGGAGAAAATGGAATTACCGTGGAAATTTCATAACCAACTGTGGAAATAGGAGCTTGTCTCGGCAATGTTTTCACTAGTATATCTTGGCGGAAACTTGTTTCTTAGCATTGCATATTTCTGTGGAATCCCGTAAAAAATAAAATATATGGATTGTATTTAACACGAAGGAGCTCGAGGAAAAGATAGAATTACCGTGGAAATTCTATAAGCAAATGTAGAAATAGTTAATTAGTCAAGCCAATGCTTTCACTAGTATATCTTACAGGATAATTGCTTTTTAGTGTTGCATATTTCTGTGCAATCTAGTGAAGAATCGGATATATGGATTCTACTTAACGGGAACGAGCTCCAGGAGTAGATGGAATTACCGTGGAAATATTATAAGCAAGTATAGCGATAATAGTCTCGCCAATGTTTCACTAGTATATCTTGGCGGGGAATTGCTTCTTAGTATTGCATATTTCTGTGCAAACTAGTGAAGAATCGGGTATATGGATTCTATTTAACGGGAAGGAGCTCCAGGAAAAAATGGGATTACCATGGACATTTATAAGCAATTGTAGAAATAGTAACTAGTCTCGCCAATGGTTTCACTAGTATATCTTGAAGGATAATTGTTTCTTAGTATTGCATATTTATGTGCAGTCCAATAAAAAATCAAATAGGTGGCAAAGTAGAAACAGAACTGATATAACTACATATCACGAACACTCCACCCATGCCACATCAAGGAATCGAACACGAGTCCACCTTGGATGCTTGGAAATAAACCTTCATACCTGTCCACTCAACCACCGGAACAAATCTACGGATACTTCAAAGTAAATACCTGTGTCGGAGAGAAATAAACATAAATCATATTCAACATTAGTTTGAATTGATCGGCTTTAATAACACATTTGTTTTACATGTCAGTTTTCGAAATTGCAGAGGAGATAATTTTTCAGGCTTTGCACAGTGAATAAAGATCAGTTTTTATCACAGAAAAAAAGAGAAAATGGTCACCTACTAGGAGAAGGTAGCAATTCTAAAAATGTTGACATGTCTTTACAGGAAGTAATGCGTACAAATCAGAAGTTCCTAAACGGTTTGTGATCAAGCTCTGGAGAGTCGCAGAATCACCTCAGTAGGGGCGCTGATTCACGTAGACACATTTTGTTTCTGATTTCTCGGAAGACCAAAACAAACGGGGATAAGCAATATTTTGTCGAAATTATAGTTCCGCGAGAAAAAGTTTCACTTATTGTTACCCGAAAGAAGGTGAAATCATTATGACTTGCAATGTTCTCGTACCGAAGTGAGGCCCAGTTTGAGTAAATGGATGTTCAAGAGAAGTAACACTTTGATATAACAGACATCACAGCTTTGCGAAAGGCTCGACATTTCCGATCACGAATTTCTAAAAATTTTACCAAATAATAAAGTTACCGTTTTTGAACTGGAGTTTGGAATACATTTGATAATATTAATGAAAATGCGAAGTCAATGGAATACGGAAGTGAGGAGGAGAGCTATCAAAACGCAGAAAGTATGGCGACAGGTATCTTGACTTTAGTTTCACATTTAAATCTGAAAGAAGAAAAAGGGTTTTGGCATGAACAAAATAATGGTTGACATTTTCCCATCTTAAATGTAGTGAACGTGTATTTATACAGTTTTCTTTTATTATTCTGATTTATATTTACTTTACAATGAAACTTTTTTCGTTTATTACTTTTGTAAATGTCAAAATAAAAGATATGTGATTGAACTGCTTACCTATGGTAAAGTTTCTTAATTCGGCACGAATTGAAAAAAAAAAACAGTAATAGCAACTTAATTCCTGCGGAAATCTTAAAAGTCCAATGTTAATCATGTTTCATTCACAAGGACATTAAAAATAAATAAATAAAAGGAAATTTGTCTCATGAGTGAGTTTTAAATTTATATGCTACAGTTCGTTACAGTTCCAATATTCAGTTTTCTAGCACCATATACTTAGAAACACTGCTGAATTATGGCTCTTTTGATCGCATTTGAGACGTCTCTGAAAAAACAGGTTGAACTTCTTTAGGAGTAGAATACATCTAACCATATGCACAACTCTTAATTTACCATTTCCTTTTAGTATTTAATTTAGAGGAATGCATAGAGAGCATGACAGTGGAAATAAAGATAAAAACACGTCTTAACGTTGTATAGAGGAAGAAAGAAACACCTTTAGTTCTAATGGATGTAGGAGGCATGCAGGAAAATAGATTTAGGGTAATTTCGCTTCATGTGTCTAAAAACCACTTATCTGTAAAGCAAATCTTGGTTTTCAGATACATGCTGCGAAATGTAATCCTGCATTAGAAGAAATTTGCTTCTCCCGTAAAACATGTTCCACTGCAGATTCAATTCAGTGGGCAATTTAAGCAAAATAATATTATATCCATCGCTTAACCCTTAGGTAAATCAAAAGGGTATGTAAACTAGGATTTTTAAAGTCGGATGAATCAGCACAGTAGGTCATAAAGAACTACACCGAATTTAATAGGAAACAATTTTTATGCGATACGAAAAATACAGCTGGGAATTAATTTATCATAAATACATCTTGTCTCTCTGAACTGGACCTTTCAAAAACTTAATAAAGATATTGACCCTGACATAAATATTGCGTGTAAAATGTTCTGTTTCATTCACGCAAATGCAATCAGAAAAATACCAAGAACGCTATACACCATATATCAATAAGGAATGGTGAACGTTAACCGGTTCGTTGACTTTAAAATTATGCATTTACAGCACAGGGTTTTTTTTGCAAAATGCGGTATTAAAATATTTTTTTGCTATAGGAATTTTGTATTTCGATTGAATCAAAAATTAAATGTTATTGTAATTTTACGAAAATAATGAAATTAATAACTGTGCGCATACGCATAATTAATTTTTCCATTTAAACATTTTCTTCATGCGAATTTCTTACTTTGCAAAGTAATGATTCCGAAACTTTAGGTGTGTAAATTGATTCATACATAAATGAGCAGCACATCAGTCAGTTGTCTGGATGTGACAGCTTATGGACAATACATGTCTATAATATGTTGCATCCAATCAAGTTTGCAGTATTTTGCAACGGAAAGCTGTAAAATGTTTCTCTACCCTCAACCGTAAACACAATTAACGAAATTAAGTGACTCCTGAGAACTAAATAACCGAAATTGCGTCATCTCACTTTTGTTTGAAATTGACTTCCTGCACCCGGAAATGTTGCGGCAAATTTACTTCCCATGTCAAAAGAAAATACATTTATTAAGAATTCAACGTAATCCTGACGAGATAGCAGAAGACCAATTTTTATTACAAAATTGGGCTGCTGCTATAGAAATTCGAAATAAACTATTTTCAGTAACACGCAGAGATACACGCAGATTAAAGTGCCAACTGTGCGACCATTATATACTCGAAAGCGACCGAGCCAGTTCCATTGGACAAGAACACCAACTCTGCTCCATTCCGGACTGTGTCGATTAAAATCGTAAGAAATCTACGTCTGAGATATCTCTGCTATCAGATTGGTTGAAAATAAATTCTGTGAGGCGTGTATGAACAGAGATTCTTTAGAAAACACATAGAAACGGGATAGAGCTAAGCACAAGAAAGAGTAATGCATTTGACAAAAGAGTTTTTCCATACCGTAGTCCTAACGTTTATTGTTCCTAATTTTTCTTCACGTTCGATAGTCAATTAGACAAGCTCGAATTACATTTTTGGGGAACAAAAATTCCTATTTTGAATAAAAACTGGAATGACCCCTAAAATACTCGCGTATTTGTCTCCAGAGGATGTATTGAAACAGCTCGGTTTATCAGCAAACGTGTTCTTCTATTTTTCACGAGGATGTTGTTCTCTTTTTTCTGCAACTTTAAATTACTCCAACCGAAATTTTGCTCCCTTAGCTCTGAAAACTAAGAACGTTCATTATTCAGAAATGATCCAGTTCATACACTGGGTCATTTCTGAATAAAGACCAACCCTATCAAAAGTGGATGAGTCCCGTTGACCATGTAAGTTTTGTGAGGGCCTCACTTAGGTGACCGTCGTAGCGTACATAATTCGTCAGTGGTGCAGTAGGCAGTAAAACTCGGGGCATGACGAGTAAATGTAATTACTATTCGACTCCGAGAAACGACAGTTTGAGGGATACCTCAATTCCTCAAACGTCTAAATAGGTGTTACGATCACGACCCGCCATAGCTAAGCAGTATCAGCACTGCTGTAAAATTTCTCTAACAACGACCCGGAGGAATAACTGCCCAGGACAGCGGAACTTTGATTTAAGAGGAAAGCGCCGGGTCCGACCCCTCGAACAAGTCAACAGACGCAACACTGTTCAACAGTTGATTACTCAATGCAACATTTGTCAGCAAGGAATAGCACCTGTCATGACCATGTATTGCATGCTTGCACGTAAGGGTTATAACAGAAGACGACCTGGACGACACTTCTCCAAAACACGGTTCACCAGCGCAAGTGGGATCGTCTGGTGCAAATATTATGCAAGTTGGACGTCGGTTGATGAGAAAAATCTGTTATACTAACAGTAGTCGCGTTTTTACTCCATTTCGTGGATGGTAAGGTACGTACTCTATTAGTCCGCCAACAACATTAGGCACTCACTCCATCCTGCACAGTCTCCACATTGCAAGGCAGTGAAGGCGGTGGTTGGCGTGAAGAGCGCATGTTTAATTGGCCGGATCTTGGACCCCAGGTTCATGCGGAACATCGAATGACTGGCCCCCAATATCATGAACTGCTTGTTCATTCTGTACACCCTCTAATATTGCTCTCTTTACAAAATAACGACGGTGTCTTACAAGATGAAAATGCGCCGAGCCATAGGTCCAATATTGCGAACGAAGTGTTTGAGGAACACAGTTTGGACTTTCAGCATATCGATTGACCCCCGAACTTTGACGATATCTAACCCATAGAGCACTTGTGGTACACTGTTCAACGGCATATCAGCCGTCTGGGCACGCCAATCAACTGCAATGAAATCAGCATTACACACATCTTGGTGTGATATACGAGTGCATCCCAGCTGCTTCCCACATGCTAATGAATAGACTCCCCCTCGGATAGCTGCTGTACTGAAGTATAAAAGGAGGATTTAGGAAGTATTAGGTAGGCAGTCATAATTCAGTAACGTTCAGAAGGTGTAATACCGGAATCAGTCTTTGAAAATAATTTTTCTTTGCATTAACAACTTTATACCAGGAAGATCTTGTGCCATAATCAAAAATTTTGTGGTGTTTTATACACCTTACAGGAAACAAAAGTAGACATTAGAATTTGCAATTAATTAATAATATTATTTTAAAAATAAATACTTTTACGAATACATTAGTGGAAATAAATTACATAATTATTTAGTTACACAGCTGGCCACCCAAAATGCAACACCAAGTAGGACACGAGATAGAAAAGCCATATTTACTGGACACATAACAACACATACAAAAATGAAACGATTGAGCTTACAGGCCAGTGCTTCTTGCGGAACACGCAGACATCAATAGTTCGTGTGGCCCCCATGGCTGGCAATAACGGCCTCTTCACGCCGCGGCATCGAACAAAAGAGACTTTGGATGTGGGCTTGGGGTATGTCGGTCCAGGCTGCTTCCAAACGTTACCACAGTCCATGAGGCATAGCGGCGGGTGGTGGTTTCCGGGCAACTTGGCAGCCAATCAGCGACCAGACGTGTTCAATGGGCGGCATATCGGGAGAACAGGCGGGCCATGGCAGCAGTGACACCTGGTTGGCCCTGAAAAATTGTTGCACGATGCTGTGCCACGTGCTGGCGCGCATTGTCCTGTTGAAACGTGGCCACTGGCAGATCCTGCAAGTAAGGGAGGACTACAGGCTCCAAAGCGTCGAAGATGTAGTGGTGGCTGTTGAGTGTACCGGCGATGCGTACCAGAGTACGAGTGTCATATCCATTTGCGCTCCAAACCATAGCGCCAGGTGACGGACCGGTATTACGATGCAAAATGCAGGCGTCTTACAGTCTCTAGCCGTGGTGCCGCCACACGCGGATCCGACCACCGTAGTGTTGCAGGCAGAAGCCGGATTCGTCGGAGAAGACAATTTCGTGCCGTTTCGTAGTCCAGGTGCTGCGTTAAATGGCCCACTGACGCCGCACTCGCCGGTGGTGTAACGTCATTGGTTACACGCCGCCTTCTGAGCACCTTTCTTATAGTGCTTCTCGGTGGCGTGCCGGGCGCACAGGATTTGCATGTGACCTGCAATGCTAATCGTTTGCATATCCTCTCGCGGGAGACGCATGCTGCACATTTCAGGCCAATCGGATGTTTCCTTCTTGGTGTTGCATTTTGGGTGGCCAGCAGTGTTGATGAATGAATGAAAACATATTAACCTGGAATTGATTTTGTCACTTAACGTACAATACATTTCAGATAATAACTGGATACTCAATTTTGGATTATTTGTGAATGATAAAATTAGTGAAACAATATGACATTAATTTCACAGATTTCTCAAGAAGTTGCCCTTCCAAATTTTCAACAAAATACACCAAAATCTGAAAAACTGCTTGATGGAGAATTAAATATTAAAAGAGATCAAATATATTAATATCATATTTAAGTATTAATGCTATAAATATATCGCAACGTTCGATAATTTAGAGAAACATTATTTCTTTTTATATTTCTGCGCGTAAGTATGTTGGCGTTTTCTTTTTTAAAATAGTGTAATAAAACCTCGAAACTTTGCAGGTTAATTTCAAGTAGGATTGGAAGTGATTGAAGTATTAAAATATTAGGAATAGTCAACATCAATCAGACAAACCCTTTCGCATGCGAGCATGGTATTGTATAGCTCGCTGGAAAGGAATCATATGTGTACAAAGCTAGACAACGGCAGTTTGAGAAAGAAGTGATATAATCGTCTTTGAAAGTGGAATGACATTTGGTAGTAGACTGTAATGTGTATGCATCTCAAAAACTGTCTTCTTAGAGAGAGGACAGATGCATTATGGGTGTACAATGCGTAGTTCACAAACAATACATTAAGTAATTAGCGGTTGGGCGTGTGCGAAATCGACGCATCGACGTTCGCGGGGAATTGCAGATGTAGAGGAGTGTACTAGATAACGGACGATCTTCTCGGTTCAGGCAATATCTTATAATATCTGTATGGGAAGAAGAATTTCAGCATATACAGTTCATCGCACATTGAAGGAAAACGGCTACAACAGCAGATATTGCTTTAATGTATCTGCTAAACCCAACGAATCTGTCTTCAACGGGCACGGGATAAAAAATTTAGATCCTTGAGGATTGAAGACAGGCCGCGAGAGCGAATGAATAATGTTTTCAGTACGGGCAAGTATACGGATGGTCTAGAATAGGACGTCAATAGAAAGAATCCAGAGATTTCAGTTGCGTAGTGTTCAATATTCAAACTGCAGGATTCGGTGTGGTATTCCAGCATGTGCTTTCATAGAGGGCACTGTGATCTTCAATTCCCATACACCAGCATTTCGGAGCCACGGGTACCTTGACATCACTGCGGACAAGGCAATACATTACATACGACTGAATTTTCGTGAAGAGAGGGAGAAAAATACTTCATGTAGGATAATGAACCTCGCCACAATTTCAGATCATCACAGACTGGTTCAAGGAGCACTATAGTAGCTTTATAATGTTACGGTGGATGTCACACTCTTCGGATCTCAATCTGATTGAGCGTCTGTGGGATGGGTTCGTTTGGGATTTGTTCACAGATAGTCGTCATGTAGATATTCGGCGATTGGTGGACACAATCAGATCCGCTTGTCTGAACATACTGTGGAACCATATCAGCACGTTAATGAACCCAAGACACGTCGAATCGAGATTCTTTCGATGATCATGGAAGGTCCAACATCTTATTTCTTCCGTGTTTCTAAATATTTGCCAACAGAGTTTATACTTCGTAGGTTCTTTGAATGATCTGTTCAGAAAGACCTTCATTTATGGCATCTAAATATTAGCGAATAAAACAACAATCCTGAAAACACTTTGTTTCATGTTTGCTACTTGACCGGCAAATAACTGTCCTGGGTTCATCGATTATATATCATTACGTGCTATTCCCTAATATACTGTATATACACTATCTACCAACAAGTAATTGGACACCCCTGCAATCGACGATTTCTGCGGTCGTGATACACGTCACGGCAGTCGCCGTTAAATATCATTTGGGAAACAACAACGCACCAGTCGCATGCAAGAAGCCACGCAGTTTGGAGCTCTCTGATTTCGAGAAAGGAGTAATCACCGATCCATACGTGGCATATCCAGCAAGTTGAAGTGTCCAAAATCTACAGTGGTCTACGTGATTTTCAAGTGGAAGATGAGAGGTGACTCTCGGAATGTGCCCAGATCCGGCAGACCCGAAAAACTGGGAGTTAGAGACCAACGGGTGCTGGCCAGAGAAATTTCCGAAGAACCGCACTAAATGGCTGGGCCACATCCGCGAGGAGTTTTAACAGGCCTCCGGGAGTGTTTTTTCTATGAATACCAATTCGTAAGGAATTCCATCTGCTCGGTTATCATGGACGTGCTGCCGCCCACAAGCCTTTGATGACCAAGTCCAATTGCGCTGCTCGGCTAACGTGGTGCATAGAACGTCGACAGTTAACCGTTGATTAGTGGGAACAGGTTCTCTTGAGCGTCGAATCAAAGTTCACCCTCCACCGTTCGGATGGCAGGATCTTGACTTGGCGTCTGCCTGAAGAACGCCTCCGGCCGGAATGTATTGCGCCCACTGTAAAGTTCGGAGGCGGTGAAATTATGCCATGGGGGTGTTTCTCCTGTTATGGCACGGGACCCTTAGTCGCAATTCCTGGTAGACTACACGCCGACACCTACTGCGCCATTTTGGATGACCATGCGGTTCCTACGTTGTGGCAATTTCACTGGGTGGACCCATGTTACTTTCAGGACGACAATGACACCTCTCATGTTACGAGGTCCACCAAGGCTTGGTATGGTGACAATAGGTTTAATCGAATGGACTGGCCTGCGCAGAGCCCGGACCTTAACCCTATCGAGCACCTTTGGGACGAGTTGGAGCGTCGACGTAAGGGGTGCCCCCACCGTCCAAAATCGGTGAAGGAACTGACTTGTTTCCTCCATATCGCGTGGAAGAAAATACCGCTAGCCGTCGTACAACGCCTGGTTGAGATTATGCCCTGGAAGGTCGCAGGTGTAATCGCCGCTAGTGGAGGATCCACCAACTATTGAAGGTGAATAAACTTCGTTTTCCTTTTCTGTCACAGGTGTCCAATTACTTGTTGGTAGATAGTGTATATATACACACGAGATATTTAAAAAAACACATCTTTTTGTAGGGGTCTAATAATTCAATCGGATTGGTTCTGAGTCATAGGAAGAAGGAAGCAGCAATTGTACATTTACCCAATACGTCTGAAATTTTAGACGAAATTTTACCGATTACGAGTGAAAGCCGATCGAAGGAGCCTTATCTCCTACCTTTTTTCAGCAGAAGACCGGGCATTTCAGTAAGTTATATTTTTCTGATACCTAGAATGTAGAAGCTTTTATCACGAACTTTTTCATTTTGCCAAAAATACCAAAGCATCGCTCTGCGCAATATTTTCTATATTTCAAAAATATTTTTTTTGTCAAAAGTGAAGGAACGGAATATGTTGTCTAACAAAAAATTTTGATTGATATCACAGATACAAAGAAAACATGTGCTTTGATTTTAAGTGCACGTTATTCTCTTAATGCACAAGCAGAATAATTTACGTATTCATGTCTTTTAAAAGTGATTTCAGTCTGGAATTAAAAGAAATTTTCTCAATAAGCGAGACTTTGACAGCTGAGAAGTCAAATAAATATTACTATAGAGTAAAATTTATGTTGTTACTAAAACAGTACGTCTTACTAATTTTTAGGGTATTGTCTATTTAGGATTTAATGAAGAATTTTGTTCTAGGAATTGCACAACACAGGTTTTCAGCTCAGTAAATAGTGGGTCAGTCGGAACAGCACAGGAAAATAAATATTCAAATCAAGTTTTCCAAACTGTGAAATTTAAAGGCAAATAAATTAAAATTAAAACTGATGAATATAGTAGTATATGAACGTACCTTACACTGCAAGCATAGATTTGCAAAAAGTGGAATAATTACTTAGAGTACTCGAGATCAAAGTTCAAAACCGATTCCTAAAAAAAAAGATTCCTGTACATTCGCTTTTTTATGCATATTTGTGAAACCTAAAATCCCATCTGCATTTGCATGCAGTCAAACAGAATTAAAGGTTTTTAGAAAATTACGATCAGTTCGAAATTGTACTTCATGAATAGCACTTGGACTCAGTATGAAACTACAAAATTATAAAAGGATATGCTACCTCGTTTCCTTAAAAACGTCAAAATCTATATTTTTAATGTCGGATAGATGTTCTCCGTGTTTTCTCTACAATGTTATTTGGAAATGGCATTCCATGAAATCCCAAAATATATTTCTTAATGTCAAATAAAATTTCGTTGTGTTACATATCAGCCAAAATTGCTTGGACAAAAATTTCCTCAAAATAGATTGCAGTCAATATCATTAAACTTGTACCAACACTGTGTTTCAAAAAGGTAATAGATATTTCCGTAGCTTAAAATTAAGAACGCACGTTCAAATATTGGTGAAAAAGAACCCTTCAGATGACTATTGGTTCTTTGACGTTGTACTTCCTAGCACCTACCAATACAAAGTAAGATATAGTGCGACATCAGATCGTTCTTTCTGATTTAAACGTTTTACCTACATATTCGCGCAGATATGCAGCATAATGTGGTACGTCAGTTTCATAACTTTAGATTCTAAGCCTTTGCTAAACTTTTATGATATAGGAATATAAATATAAGTTCTCCAAAGAGATGGAAGGGATTTAGTTGTAGTCATCAGAAAGCACAGCATTTCTGAAATGCAGGCATAACAACTCTGGAATATTGGAAATTAAATGAATGAATTTCATTATTCTCATGCGTTTAGGATGTCCAGGAACTTCGGTTTGAGAGCTGCAAAGCATTAAACAAAACATGAAGTACTCGAATGAATTAACTTTAATGGCGATAAGCTAACGTGGAATCTTCAGTTTTCAAGAAAAACAGTCACTGCTTATTGGATTGGCAAATCTGCCGACTGTGCATCAGTGGAATTTAGTATCATGCTTGTGAGTCGAAATAATCTCTGCAAAGCCAAAAACAGCGTTTACTGGAAGCACACTTGCTGTAGTATGAAATGTTTCGTATTCTCAGGAGATATCTTAACGTGTCCAGTAATATGCTGTGACATATGTATTTGGATAACACTGCAATTACCTTTTACAATGAACGGATATATGAAGAAAACGTAGCAAGCATTTCTTACCCCCAACGTCTAACCTACCAACTATTCTTGTACCCACTGAACTTGATTTGTACTTTGCCTATTATTGCACATGAGCATTAACTGCTGTGGGTCTTGTAAAGTATATAGGATACTCACTTCTGTGCTCACTGCTGCACTGTTTCTGAGGATGACGCCGTTGTGGCGGGAAAAGTTCTTAAACATATTTATTCTAATTGTACATAGTTTTTTATCATTAAAGTGTATCGTGCAGGAGACGGCATTTGCTTTCGATTCAATGAACGGATATACTTTGAATATCAGTAGACTCAAGAAACACTGCAGTTGCTGCACGATAATTGAAAAAGGTGATATAATAGAATCTGTGACACTGTCATGAAATTTACTTTACTAGAACGACAATTAAAATATATCACACTTGAATAAAAAACACATAAAATATTTCAAGCCTCCATGAGTACATTATCAGATGTAGAATTATAGAACGCTATCTATTACATGAGAATATGTACTTAGATAAGTGTCATATGTGACGTCGTGACATTATCAAAGATTTATATACCGAACTGACAAGGGGGTGGGGTGTTTTCGACAGCATAAAGCTAAGGCCCCGACATGACAGTCACGTACGAAAACAAAATTAGCCACAACCCAAAAACATTCTGTAGTGACTTCACGTCTTTTATTTACCTGGACTGCTTATATGCAGGATTCTCTCTGGTCTACCTTGACGTCTCTGGTTTATCAATTGTTTTTTTCTACAGGTACGCCGATTGCTCTTAAAGTTTTGCACGTAGTACTATTAATAAAAATTGAATGCTACGTTTGCGAATACAATGCCAAGGATGTCTTCGGTTTAGATATGTTCGAGACTTTTCCTTTGGTTCAATTCCAAGCCTTACTCTTGGTTCCGACTACCTGCGATCTGGCTGATAACATCTTTTCGCCATTTCGTACACTGGTTCTAACGTTATTTTCAATCTCGTGAATTGAGACTGCTGATTTATACCGCATCTGACTTGCCCTTTTATATGTTGATGTCAGCCATTTGGGCAGCTGTACTTTGTCTGTACTTTCTCAATGCATATTCTCTTTTCATGTATCCATATTTAAAATTTTGTTTAGTTTAAATATAGGTCATACGTTTCTATTATTTGTTTCTTCAAATTGACGTTAGTTTCATCCTCCAAATAAATATTCTAATAACTTTTGTTTTGTTTCGTTTTCGTAGGAGTCATCGGACTGGAAATTTTGATCTGTACCGATTAAAATCATTTTAAGTAGCTTACTAACAGCACCTGGACGCGCAATATCGTTAATTCCATAAATCTCCCAATCCGGTGGGTTTCTAAAAATTTAGAAAAAGCACACAGTTATTTTAAACTATAGTAACAGTTTCTCGTCATTTCGAAAATCATATATTCCAAACAAAATAGATTTATATTATTTCTTAAAATTAACACATCTGCTTCATAGCATGGTAGATTCGACCAGTCAACATCAGAAAAAGCGAATTTTTCGAAGTGGAGTCTGTAAAATAGCAATAATAAATTTAGTAGCAGGATATGTAAATCGTAAATTACATTAAATATGCCTTTGGAATCAAGGTATAAGGAAGCTGGTAGAATGATTGCCTGCTATCAACTTACATCAGCGTTGCAACAGCAGAGGAGAGGACGGCATCTTCCACAAGGTATTTGACTGGGGCCCTGTGTCATTCTTAGCACCAAGTAGTACATGAACCCTTCTGGTAAATTTCACTTCTCCTACTGGAGATCTCTAGTAATTGCTGGAACGATTTCTGGGAGAACCATTTCTGCAAAACGTCTCCTTAAATACAGCCATGTATACTTGACTGTATTGTTATTAGGAAGTCTGCGAAACACTCCGTTCGACGATTACCCTTACAAGTCAGTTCTTCATCCAAAGCATCTATGGGGTAAGGAGGGCTGTTATCTGCCAAATTGGTATATTTCTGCGTACAGTATTTCAGAACAGACTTAAGTGGAACAATATCCTACAGTGCGTAATACCTTAGCCAAAAGAGCGTTCTTTATCCATCAATAGTAGTGCAGCACATGCATTGAACATGATAACTGCTCTCCCATGACGCTGTGACCTCCTCCACTCTCTACAATATTGCAAGCAACGCATGAAACTTCACGATCCCTTGAGATCAAAAACCACTTGAAATCCGACAAACAGGTAAAACACCTTCAATCTGTGAACATTATGTTGGTTCATTCATCTAAAGACCAGACAAAACGGGGAATATATCATTGATGGCGATGTATACCAAGGACTCTGGATAACGGTTGACACCGTACGGGTTTCAGGGCATAGAGTCCAGCTACATTTAGATGTCTTGAAACAATTTCATGCGACACGTGATAGCACGGAAAAAAAATCTTTATTACACGGTTGCAGCAGCTTGGCAGCATGTTGGGTGTTTTAGTTTGGAAAAGCAACTAATCTTGTTTTGCCGCAGCATTGTTTAATTGTCACTGATATATTAAACAATAAACAAATGTTTTTCTAAGTGGCGTGAGTATTTTCTCATTAAAAAGACACTTGAATTCAATGACACTATCGTGGATTTTATCAGCGCAAATCATTTTATCGTGTTACAAAATGAAAGAGATATTGCATCAGAATATTGCATTGCTGGCCCCCCAAAAGGCAACACCAAGAAGGAGGCATCCGATTGGCTTGAAATTCGCAGCATGCGTCGCCCGCGAGAGGACATGCAAACGATTAGCATTTAAGGGCATATGCAACCGAGAAACACTATAAAAGGGTGCACAGAAGGCGGGGTGTACGTAATGGAAGCGTGTTGTGCTGCCGGACATGTGCATGGGAAGCTTCCTGATGCCTCGTCGCAGAATGCGGTCGTCATTTCAGCACGTTTCGGTGCTCGACAGACGAAAAATAGTGGCTAATCGCGACAGCGGTTTATCGTACCGATACATCGGCGCACGTTTGGGACGACTTTCAGCCACAGTGAGGCGAGTTTGAATTCGGTGGGGGCAGGAGGGACGGACGGACAGAAGTGAGAGATTGCCGCAGCCACGGCACACCACCAAATGAGAGGACCGGCGAGTTGTGCGGGGGGCATTGACGGCTCGCACTTCCATATCACGAACGTTAGCGCCGGAAATACGGTGTGTTGCTCAACAACCTGTGTGAGCACACGTACCGTTCGACGTCGTCTGCAGGTGCAGGGACTTGTCGCACGGCGCCCATTGCTCCGACTACCATTGACGTTACACCACTGGCGAGTGCGGCGGCAATGGTCCGTAGAACGCTGCACCTGGACTACGTAATGGCACGACATTGTCTTCTCCGACGAATCCCGCTTCTGCCTGCAACCCCACGATGATCGGATCCGCGTGTGGCGGCACCGCGGCGAGAGACTGAATGACGCCTGCATTATGCATGGCCTTACCGGTACGTCGCCTGACATTACGGTTTGTGGCGCAATTGGATATGACACCCACACCCCTATGGTATGCATCGCCGGTGCACAAAGCTTTGAGGGCAAAAAGTCTGACAGTTGGTTTTATGAGTGATCAAGGAAGAGGTATTAAGTACTCGTGGCTTTGAGTTGAAACTTTCCTTTCGTTAAAATAGTAATGACATTCCGAATATTCGGACCAAAGGATAAAAATATTATGATTTCTCAAGTTGTAATATTTTGAATTGCTTATTTTTAAGCTTATTTCTTAAAACAAAACACACATAGGATAATTCAGCAAACATTTATGCAGAGATCTTTTAAAATTTTGATAGACTGCACTTGTACTGCTATCTAATAAAGTTTTACTAAGTCATGTAATTTAAACACGTGTCACATTTAAGGTATAGTAGATAAAAATGCTTCCAAATATAACGTGATTCTCTGACTTAAAGGAAAAACGTTCAATCACGGAACTAAATATTTAACGCTCCAGTTCGCACGCTTGCACTTGCGGTGCAAATGTATTTCGGTGGCTGTGAATCTGTTACAATTATTCAAACAGAGAACAAAACATATCAAACCCTAGAATGATCGTAGAATACCGAAACTATTTAACACTTCATCAGTGTATCAAAACGTAAAAAAAATGATCACTTTACGCTAACAGTGCAGGATATATTCTACTTACTGGAATGTAAAGGCTTGTTCAAATCATATTTTAAGCACAGGTCACCAAGGAATGACATGCAGTAATATTTTCAGAAGATGAAATATATTAAAAATAGATAATAATGTATGACTTTCTTAACTGAATAATTATTTTTATGGGGAAGGAGAATTAGTGTGCATTACTTGAATGCAAAATAGCTGTATGATATGTTATCGATTTTTAAGTTGACAAAAAGAAAACGTTTTCAATTTGTTCGCCCTTACCGACATGATTTACTTTTATTTTTGTTTCACATTTCAATGTGATTCGTCTCCCAATGTTGTCCACATTTTGTTCAAGGTCCTGATGCAGAAAAACTATTCAATGTATCAGACTCTCGAATTATATCTTATTTTGAGTGTTTAAATAATTCTGAATATTTTTTTTAAAGAAGTACTACTTAGACATCTTTTAATCCATTTAAGTTATCAATAAAATAATATTTCATAAAAGAAATATTACATTTAGTATGATATTCGGTATGTTTAAATTAAATCAAAGTGATATACGCAATTTATCTCAACATCAATCATCTCAGTAGAAACAGTTCGCATATACATCGCCATCAAAGAGTTATGTCCATTATCGTCCATTTAGCGCTGTCAGATTTAATGTTTTGATATCGATCAGCTTCCTAAAATTTAGCTACCAACAGTATTAATATTTAAAATTTGTGGCACGCTTCAGGAACCTGTGGTGCGTTTCTCGAGAAGTAATAAACTTTAATCGTAATATGGAACCATTTACATTTTTCTTTCAGAAGCTCATAACCGTCATGGCTAAAAAAAATTATTTATGTTTAATGCCAGCATATTTCTTCAACCGCTGTTATCGGATGCTCTGAACCAAGGCTTCGTAATTGTAAGTATCACATTTCAGTAAAAAAAACTTTATAAAAAGCTTTTGGTTACTGAAAAAATGATATTCTTTGAATTTTACAAAAAGTCTTCTTTACTAACTAGTGTGGTAATACATGCGTGTGTAAGAGCGAAAAATTAATTTCAAGAATATGAATAAATTTACAATTATCTAAAATATAATTTGTACATGATGTAAGCTGCTACTTTCGCGAAAACGTTGGCATGCATTTGCTTCTTATTTTCCTTTTTCTTCAGAGGAGTAGACTTAAATTGGGCATCAGAATTTTTGCAACATTTCCGCACACTATGAAATGGGTATGTACCTACAGATCTTAGTCGGACTATTTATATTTTACTAAAATTGTAATTAAATAGAAAAATTGGCTAGCGCAATAGATTTACTTCATAAAATGAACGTTTGTGAAACGGGTGTAAAGCACTGCTGACACTGAGAGATGTGCATGATAAAATTTGAGATTGAGAGACTATATAGATATTTTGCAGGAACGCTTTTCACGGTTTTCTGGATAAATTAGCTGATGATAAACGGCTGTCTAAATTTTAACATAGTGCTAAATTATTAGGACATAACCGAAATGACTTTCAATCACCAAATTCAAATAATGTTAATTTCAACTAACTTCAAAGTATGCTGTTTATATCCAAACAGGAACAGAGAAAAAGTAATTAAAGAAGAACGTTAAAATGTGTTTGGAGGACGTAATATAAAATATTACATAAACCTTTTCCTAAAATAAACAGCTTTGAGAGTTGCATTGTCTGTTACATATTTTTTTTTTAGGAAGCGGTAGAAAACTAAGATCCTTGTGATAGCATTAGAGTTCAATTTGACAAAGTAACCGTTTCAATCTGAATGTGTAAATCCCCTTAAGCTAAATTCGGAGCTAGAAATATTTTCCCAAAATATTCTGTTTAGACTCAAAACACCTCGTGTTTTAAGATATACTATTCTAATATTGATAGAATTAGATGTTGAAAGGAATATAAATCACTTGTTTCTTGATTGTTAAAATAGAGGTTCTCTTTCCAACTTCTGTCATGTAATCTACTAAAGTGTCACCTAACCGCGATGGAATTATTTGAAGTAAAACTGCTGTGCAAAGGTTTGATTTCCTTGTTAAGTCAGCCGTAGAGATTAAAGGGGAGTTGCCACCAAATAAGAATCTCTTAGATTCATTGAAGAAATTTGAACCAGAAAATGCTGTTAGTTTAGTGAGTACCGATCATGAATTACTGAAATGCATGCATGCCATTTACTGTTTCGATCGATGAAATTAAAATTCAGTTGCGTCACCTGAAATTTCTAGATTAGGATTTCAGTGCTGAATCTCTAAAAGTTTTGAAACAAGTAATGGCTTCTAAAGATTTTTAGGTTGAATGCTCTTATAAAGGCCTGCCAAAAATAGATTTAAACATTTGGAGCTTTCCCCACAGTAAGCAGTTTTGGAGAGGATGTTTTCAATGAGGAAGGTCCTCAAAACTTATCTGAGAAATGAATGGGAAACTGAGACGCTTCCAAACATAAAGATTATTAGAGACTCACTGAAGTAACAAAATGCCGCCCCGGTGGCGCAGTGCTCTAAGGCGCTGGCCTCTGATCATTCGTCCGTAAGGGGTCTCGGTTCGAATCCCGGTCAGGCATGGATGTTGTGTTTGTCTTACGGCACTGGCTCTCTCCCTTCCCTGGAACCAGTGACCCTAAATTAGGGACGGGCGACTGCTTATAGCCCATTGAGTTGCTCACGGTGGTCGTTAAACCTAAAAAAAAAAAAAAGTAACAAAACCTATGCCGCAATGCCTTCGAATCATGAGCAAAACTGCTTGAACTTTCAACTGCAGGTATTTACAAGAGAGAGTATGTAGGAGATGATGATGAGGACAATGGGTTTCCGAACATAAAATATTTACACTAGAAATGTTCATTTAATTTCCTGTGACTTGCAGTTTAGTTACCGTAAACAAAAGACCTGGTTTGGTTTGATAAGGTACATACTTGAATAGACAGCAACAGCTATTGCAGTATACTTATGGAGAAATATGTAAAAATGCATTACTGAATAAATATTTAACTTTCTTCATATATTACAAGTTAAAAATTGTATTTCTTGCAATAATATTCTTTAAAAAAATTAATGTATTTCTTGAATATTTTTTTTAATTTTGTGAGGGATTAGGACTTATTATTTTGTTAAATATTGTGCGGGCTTCAGGCTGGTTTTCAAGATTGTTTAGGCGGGAAAGTTGGTAAACACACAACAACACTCTCTGAGTGGTAAACGAAATTTAATACAAAAATTCTAGTTTTTGTTCCGCTGTTCATGAGAAAGTCCTGACATCTGAAAATTAAAAATATAAATGTTTTTCCATTGTCAATACTGTTCTTCATGTCAGCACGCATTTCCTTGAACTTCAATGTATTATCGTTTGTTTGGAATATAACGAATTCAGCAGTTTTATAATATTTAATATAATGTTATGACAAAGACAAGAGTTGGTAATATAAAATCTTCCAGCCACGGCTATAAAATATGTTTTATTCTCATGCGAAATGAAATTTCATCAGTGACATCCGGATGTACACAGGTCTATGTGATCGCCAATGCGAACACCTTCGCATGGACAAACATGTTGCAAGGCTCTGACATCAAGCATTATGATCTCATTTATTTCCTATTTAAGTCAAGTGTGCTATTTTTCGAGAGATGGGTATGATGTTTTGCAGTAGAAAACGCAAATCACAAAAGTATTAATTATTATATCCTCAAACCCATTAAAACATGCATAGAGCTTTGTCAAATGACTAACAGATAAATATTCAAATTCTGAATCTTACCTTTGTTTGGCAAAGTGCCTAATTTCGTGATAAAATCCCATGGATACCTTGAAAACACCTTATTGCTGGTGGTGAATATAAATATATAATTTTTGCAATAAAATACTGTAGCATACGAGTTTGTGCATCTTGAAGATTTAAGTATTGAAATAGGTTATAAAAACAAGGAATATGATGTGTTGCCATATTTGAGAGTGACAGAGCACTGCGCGAATATCAGAAAAAAACAGTAGGGAACAGATAATGTATAAACAACTATTCGTCTTTGTTGTTTATACATAAATTTTCGTCATATTTTCCATATTCAGATGTTATGCTAAAAATCAAAATGTGTGTACCATGAAAGTATATTTTTTGTGACTACTTACGTATTAAGATAGCAATGAGAACAGTAAGATATGACACATTTTGAATCGTATTAAGAAATTTAAACGATTCAATAAACCTAACTTGTTTATTCTAAACTTCAAAAAGCGTTTTACAGTCATACTTAGGTGAGTTATAATCTGTTGAGGCACAGTGAATGAACAAAAGTTCTGTTTTGATTAAAATTCATGTAATCAGTAAAATCGAAATCGCTGATCATCCATGATATATTGGCTCCAGTATAAGATTATTGGTTGGATATGCTAAGAACACTCTGGTGTAGCCTGGTTTCCGTATTTTTCGTCATACAACCGGTGATTATATGTTAAAAAAGTTATAAATTTAGTTGTGAGTAGTATATGCCGAAGCGTATCATACGACGTTTTGAAAAAAAATTAAACACTTTTGCTGCAATTGGACTTATTGAAAAACTTGCATTGTGATAGCTGCTAAGAGATGTCGTTTGTTTGGGAAATCACTAGAATAGAATTTCCAACAGGTAAACGTAACGCGATACGTAAGGAGATCGACGTCAGCGAACAGTCCGAAACATTTTTTTCGAAATTGGCAGAATTTTGGTACAGGATACCATTCAAAGAAGGCGATATCGTTCGTTTTCGCAGAAGAACACACAGTACCAAAAGCTCAGTGCCACACATATCTGTGGATGCAGCATGTTTAACTATTAAATATAGCAGATGTACTTCGTAACTGTTAAAAAGTTTTCATTTTATCCCATTGAATACATCCAAATTCATTTTAAAATTATACTTACTCATTTTTTAAATACCGAGGAGATTTTTCCTTCCTTTTTGGGCTCCTGTTTCATCCGTAAATTGGGGCTTTCCTATAATGGCTTATCAACTATAAGGAATTTACGGCAAATTCCCTCTCAATTTAACAGTTTACATGAAGGATAACACTATAAGCCAATGACTGAAGGGATATCTCAAATTATGTACTACGAACATTGTGACGATTGTAAAATTTGGAAACATTTTGTTGCTACACCTTGTGATGCATACTCATTGAACATAAAAAGTGCATCAACTTTATGAACTCCAATCTCTGGAGACAATAACGGGAAGCCGGAGCAATAACCAAAGTGACGGAACATGTACCCTTATGAACCAATAGTCAATATGACCGGTATTTTTCTGTGACAGTTCGCCGCCTTAAGAAGTTGGCAACCAGGCAACTTTCACTGAAGATCTCCTTCACTATCGGAACGACGATATCGAGGCAATCAATGCGCATAAGACTCTACAAAGGAGTTATGTATGCAACAACGATAATACTTCGAATTCCACTCGTGGAGTCGCGCAAAGGTTTTTGTCTGAAATGTTCTCTACAACATTACCGTAGAACACTGATCCTGGCTTTCTTCAATCACAAGTCGCGTTAATGCCTAAACATGGTTTCTGGACGACAGCCTAAACACAGATTCTTGAGAAGCAGACAAAATCATTTTCCAAGGTTTGGGAAACAGACCATTCTTGTGGTGGCGCCCTACTGGTTCAGGCTGGCATCATGTTGGACGGAGTTACGTCGCTACACGTGTTCGCCGGAGACACCCTCATTGCAGAACCCTGTAGGAATGATATCTCAGAACCCTAATTTGCGACCTCTTACGCAACATGTTGTCTAGTCGACGAATACATGGAGAAATAGGATATTCCGAACATGGAGTGGTCTGCGAGTTATTCAGACGTGAACCTAATAGAACATACCTGGAATACCCTGGAAACAGCAATTGCAAACATACATCCCATTTCGAGAATTTTCTTTCACTTTTATGCTCCTTGGTGGTGAAATGGTGCTTATTTAACACACTCGTATTCGCTGGTTGGAAAACTGCATTATGTACTGATGTACGGTGTAATCACACGTTTATTAACTCCTTGAAACTGGCGCCACTTGTTGCATCACTTATGGATTGCCATGCCACCGTGCGTATGCTTCCTCTCCATTGGAGGATGGCATTCCTTCTGCGTTGTGTACTGCACCATATCAGCTGTCATTAAACTGTGTAATGCCGAATATTTCGTTAAATACTATATAACGGAAAACAGAGAGTAAGAGAAAACACAAAAGTGCAAATTGTGCTTTAACGTGAAATCATTTTCAGGAAATATGGTCTTACGTTGAGATATGCGAACACACCGTGATCACTACTCTACAGCGTGCATCTGACACAAACTTACATATCTCTCTATTTTCATCATTGATGTTAAATGCATAAATGTAGGTTTCAACCGTCAAGCCAGTTTCAGAATTGACAACGCCATTCTAACGTTCTTCGATAGAAAATTACTTGAGGAACGTAAGTTTCTTTTAGATGTCTATGGAACATCAGTGACGTCGTTGTCAAACCCAGAGATTCCTAGGTGCGTTATGCTGTTAAAGATGTCGTAGAGGGATTTTAACTCAAATGAACACCAAGTAAATGTTTTATTAGGTGAACGTTTTCGTTAGAAAATGTATACTCCGTTTTAATGCAGACACAAAATTACATATTTTTTATATAAACTTGCACATACAGCTTTCTTAAGGCTGATCTAATTAGAAGTTGCAAACAGGCCTAAAAGAAAATGGCATAACCATTATTTTGTTCTTAACCGATGGTTTACTTGGAACTGCATTGAGAATTTTTTGGTTAAAGGTATATAATTTAGAATACTGCATTAAGGTGTCTGTTTGATGAAACGCGTACTTTTAAAATTCAAATTACATAATTTTTTCATACTTCCATGCATACCCGATCGGTATGTGATTATCCCTTACACGATTAAGTGAAAATAAAAAACAGAAAGTCCAGCGTTATATAGAGAAGTGATTATTAAAATGACAGGTTTTTGTAGATACACTTAAAAACAGTTTATTACATAGTCCTGCCCTCTACGTATGAAACACCCACTCGAATTCTTAAAATAGTAAGTTTTCGTGCAGTGCGGAATAAATCTGGCACACCGCGTTGTTGAAGTTCGGCTATCGTTCATTTGATTGCCAAAAGTGGCCAAAAAAGTTATCTGATCTCCACTGAACGTGGCATTATACCTGCATCCTCACGTGTTCGTTTATACATCTCCCAAACGTGTTACATTCTACAATGTTTTGTCAGATTTTAGGTTTACATAATGTGTTACGGCATGAAAGCAAATTCCAGAAGTTGACGTTCTTGTGGACGCAACTTGTTGGTGTATTTGAGGAGTCAAAGTTAACTCGCCGTATGATCCTCCGGTGTTGTAGTCACTTTTGCGTCATTACCCGAACTTATTGGTTTATATATTTTTGATATATGGATCTCTCGAAAATGACCACCGTCATACCCGTGTTCAATCATCTATTGATTTGGAGAGCAGAGTCTCGTGTTTTAACTTGCACAATTCTAGATTTTGTTCATTCACTCCTCTAATGCATCGCCTATTTTCGATCAAACGTTATGCGATTGCTCTTTCTGCTTACCACGCCATTCACAATTTAACCTTACTACGATTGAGCATGAGCCAATCAGTATGACACTCGTTTGAATGATTATCGGGAAACTACGTTTGTTGCCAACTATCTTGCCACTTTGAAAATCGTTCAAATTATTATTTTTGCCTTTTTCGTTTCTTAATGGGACGCTATCTAATGCTCGATTGAACGCTTAGTCCGAAATATACTGCTCATCCCGCTCCCTTTCCACTTTACGTTTGGAGTAAGTTATATATGCAACGAGACAAGGTGTTCCGAAGGAGCTCTTATTACACGAAATATTGTCTATAAATCTATCCATATTAAGCATTTGATTGATTTATAACAAAATGCATTTGTTGAAAATCAATAAAATGCTTAATACACTGGAGTGCAAAAATTAAAGACGAGACCGTTTTTCGAATGTACCGTTGTGCAGAGGTGTTCCACATAGACTCAAATCATACCATAAGATCCCCAAGATGAAAGAATAATGGACAAGTGAGCAAAACCGTTCAAACTAGGAATCCAAAGAATACAAAGGCACTTTATTCAAATGGTAGCTTCGAGCACAACTGGACAGGAGACAGAAACGTCCATGTGATAGGACGTTTTCTGTCCTGTCACCCAAGAAAAAAACCCAGGCTTTAGTAGGTGATATAATCAACCCTGACTGCGTTGAAGAATTTAAAACATATGTTAATGCTGAGGACGATGTTGTCAAGGAGCTGTTGAGGCCTCGCGGCCCATTCCTCTTGTAGCGCCAATCGCAGCTCCGGAATCGTTGCTGGTGGCTGGTGACGTGGTGACAAGCGTCTCCCAAGAAGGTCCCACACAAGTTTGATTGGATTTAGTTCCGTGGACCTTGCGGGGCAATCCATGCGTTGAATATTTTCACTATCTAACAGCTCTGCGACAGCCATTGTACAATGAGGTGTAGCATTGTCTTCCATGAAGAGGAACCCAAGACACACAGCACCTCTAAACAGACGCACGTGAGGTAGGAGAACCTCGTTACAATAGCGGACAACAGTGACTGAACCTCCTTGGAAGATTTGGATGTCAGTACGGCTACCGAGCTTGATACCGCGACAAACGTAAAGTCCGTCACCTCCAAACCGGTCCCTTTCGATGATGTTGGAGGTGTGACTGCGTGTTCCCTGCTCTCGGCAGATGTGTATGCGTCCAGAATCGCTCGTCAGGCTAAATCGGCTCTCATCCGTAAATATAACTCGACCCCATTGCTGATGTGTCCAGTTCTTGTGTTCCTGGCACCACAGAAACCGCCGTCTCCGATGAGCAGACGTTAATGCCACACACCGTACTGGTCGTCGTGAAAATAGACCACCTTTGTGCAGCCTCCTGGCCACGGTAAAACGCAATAACGGACGTCCAGTTGACTGCTGCATGTGCCTTGCGATTTACCCCGCTTTCTGCCGTCTGTCTGTTATCGCCTTTAGGACAATATACCGGTCGTCCGCCGCCGTGGTTGCTCGTGGAATCCCACTGCTAAACTCACGGACAGCTGTTCCTGTCGTTTGAAATGCTCTCCAGGCTCGTGAAACTTAGTTCTGAGCTATCCCGGACTCGTCGGCCACACTAGTCACACTTCGACTATCTTCAAACTTCCCAATAACGAGACCTCGGGTAAAGTTATCCAGATGTCGTCTACTGGATTGCCTGTTGGCAATATATTACGGTGGCAGCTACTCGACGTCGTTCAAACCGGTGTACACCGTGCAATTGCTTTCACCGAATTGCTGAGCGTACACCGCCCGTGTGCTACATACCCTTCCGACACTTCCCACCCCCTACTTCAAGCTGCATATATGCGCATGACCTACCGTACTGTAGCCTAGTCTATCGCCTGGGTGATCTTTTGGTCCGTTCTGCCTGCTCGTTCAGCTGTCAAGCTACTTTCTCCTCTTCGTCCTCAATTTTTGCACACCAGTGTAGATACATGATTTTGTTCGTTTGGGATTTTATTTTTAGAATATACTGAATAACATTATATTTTATTCTGTAATCTTTACCGGGAGACATGCGGTGCATTTTGTTATCTAGATTTATCAGCAACAATTAAGTAGCCTCATTTTAGAAGCTGGTAGTTAGTGAATTATTGCTTGTAGTAAATAATTTTAAAGGGGTTGCCGATAAGGTAAGATTACGTGCATTTATATTAAGTTCATAATTATCTTAACCTATATTACAAGTTTCTCACTAGCTGTAGAATAAGCCGTTTACATGTATTATTAAACAGCAGAAAATGTATTTCGTAATTTAGTTTTCAGTAATTTTGTTCCATAAGCAAATATAATTAGAATTGGGCCTTCTTTTTTGGGTTGATAAAGTTGTATATCTTAGAAATCAATAAGGTGCGTTGAGTACCAGAATATATGAGACATTTAAATAAGGTGAATCATAATAATGAGGCTTAGGATTCACCTATTTCCAGCAAATAGCGTGAGAGCCTCAAATATGGGTGTAGCTGATTCTCACCAGTTGGCGTGGTCCTCTTAAATACGGCCATGCTTCTGAAGTTCAGGTATAGAATATCAATAATACCATCTTCTTCATAAAATCTAGATACAAAAATAAAGATTTGTAGGAATTAATGTTTTTTATTTTGTTTTCAAATTATAGTCAACTTTCTTTTGCACACGCCTTACCTTTTTCATTCGTTAAATTTCCAGGATGCAACGTTTTTTAATCACCATTTTATATTTCCGCAAAGTGTCGAGTATTTTAAAAAAATCAAAAACAAGTATGCCTAAAATTTTCTAATGAAAACAGTAGAATAGGACATTTCTGAGAAGTTTATACAAAAATATGTGAATCCTCAGCAGCTCTACATTACCTTTTGAAAGACTGTTGAATAAATCATTTTAATAACCATTTTGAAGAGAAACATTCAGTGCCACACAGTCTAAATTTAACTGGTGTGGCAGATCAAGCACATTTCCTGAATATCTTCTCAATATGCACAAATGTGTATTTCAAATATTTGAAATTTTGCTGCGGACAAGAGCAGATTTTGGTTGAACTTCCGTATTTGATCACAAATTATTAATAGTTTCAAAACCGATGATTGACGACAGCACGTCACGTTTATCTTATATTTATTTTTTCTTTGTGTTAACTAAAGAATTTTCCCTACATCTTAACAAATTTCAGAGCAGTGACCTTTTCTTCGGATTGGCTTGCAATTGCTAAGTCCTGTTCTTCAGTTGAAATAGAAATAAACTCTAGATCATTATAATCAGAGTAGATAAAGGAATGTCTCATATATCTTGCATGCCGATAAAATCTTAAAACACGCAGCCACATTTTGGTAGGTCTGGGCAGAAATGGTTTGCTGTTGTGCTCCAAAGCTTCTGCTAGAGTGGAGTCCGAAGAGGGTCGATTTATTCAATTTCGTATGCGTCGCTAAGTCCATTCCAGAGGTATTCTATGGGACTAATATCGGGACTCTGCGCATGCCGGTCCTACAATTCCATGTCATTTTCAAGAAACTAGTCCTGCAAAAGTTGTGCGGTGTAGCAAGTTGTTCGAACGTTTTGTAAAAGATAACGGCAATTTCTAAAATACTGCCACATTTTTGGTAGGGCATACTTATCCAGATTGTCGAGGTACACTTCAGAATTCGCGGACTGAGTTATAATAACAAACGGGCCGAGTCTCATCACGAAAAACAACTCTACACCATGGTTTATTCTCCGTTTTACTTAAGTGTTCGAAGAACATAGTCCGAGGAAAATTTTACGCCGGAATGTTGCCAAATCAAAACAAGTCCGTCAGATTGGAAGAATGAAAAGCTTGACTCATTACTCCAACGAACAGCTTTACTGTCGCCCACAGTCCCGGAACGATGGGAGAAAAAACTCTTGAAACAGGGCTTTGCAATGGCGACAGTGATGTGTGATTTGTGTGGAGCTGCTCTATCATGATAGCCACACAGTGTAACTTTTGCGGATAGTTATGGTACTAAACTAACCGTTACATGCATTCTCTGCAAGCAGCATTGGAAACGGCAAATGAACAAATTGCAGAGAACGGGATCGGCTTTTATATTCTCGCTGCATTACACTGAATTTTGTAATGCACTTCTTGACTATACCGCAACGGGTTGTGAAACGTGGGTTAAATTCGTAAATGAAGAACGCATTACCACAAATGTGAGGAGGCTTTCTAACGAATCTACTTTTTCACACGTGCACAGACATATTTGGGCACATTCTTTTCGGAGCATAGCACTCTTTTTGGTCTTAGGTTAATGTACATTTCTTCCAGAAAAATCGAATGCTGAAGAATTAAATGCTTTAACAAATTCATGATTTATTTACATTTTACTGATCCGATAGCATGGCACATCTTCCTTATTCATTAATTTTTCTGCATATTTGGAATAACTTTTGTGTTAAGTGAAACATAGAAATTCACATATGTGCTGTGTACACTGGTCCGGTATTAACACAAAGTTTTCAGTATTTTATCGCAAAAAAAATATATTATGAAAACAAAAGTTGTAGTTTTTTTGGATTGCGGCATGGATTGTTAGTTTGAAAGTGGGTAATGCACTAAAATATCTGATAGCGAAACCTGAAAATGTCAGTCCTCTCAGTTAGAGATAGAGAATTATCGTTGGTTAAGACTATCAATAGTTTTCGATAGTCTAAAAATAACAATCGATAGTTTGTTGCCATAGTTTCTCGGGAGAAAATTTATTTTCAGGGATGAAAAGTTATTTCTGACAGTAATTTTTGTTAATTTTCCGCATTGTCAAAAATCAAAGTCCCGATAAACTTTGAAACAAACATTTTTTCTTTATTTTTCCTTTGCTTTGAGGTTTAATATCCACCCTGGGCAAGTCGATGGATTGTAAGCATTCGCCCATCGCTGATTTAGGGCCAGTGACTCCAGGGAAGGAAATGGGCCAGTGCTGTAAGACAAACGCAACCACGACATCTGTTCCTCGTGGGATTCAAAACTGGTCCAATCACTTACGAACAGCCAGAAGCCAGCGCTTAGACCACTTCGCCAACGGGCAGGGGAATCTACGTTTTGATGATATTCTCCAGAAGTGAGTGAGCAAAAGTGAGGAAAAAATGTTTTGCCTGAAGAACGAACTAATGCGTTGATCATTAATTCCCAATTTCTGCTTGTACTGTGTGATTTTTTTATGTTTCTGTTCACTAAAGTGAACGAATAAAATTCTGCAGTTCTGTATTCAAATATAATATTTTTCTATAATGTTTAGTAAAATCACGGTAATAATTCGTGAGAAACTCATTAAATAAAATTATGGGTAGGGCTGTTCTTCATTTTTTTCTGGGATCATTTAAAAGGACAGCAGCTGGATGCTGTCGTTTTAAATTATCCTTAATATTTGACGTATTGCCAGACGTTTTGTAGTTCTCTCCGTAAAGACTGTATTTTGCGTAGATAAAAAGAAAAATGAAGTTGCACAAAATATATTTTACGTTTACCAATTTTTACTGATGACTTACTCTCAACAAATAACTGTTTCAGCACCTGACGCTCCTTTAAACTTCCAGTACAAGCAACAAGAACAACGCTTTTGACTTCTTCTTTATTTGACTAAAACGTACAGCTTCGCGTTGGGTTTGACTTGACGTGAAGAGCAACAGAGTGCAAGAACCGCACTCCCTCACCGTTTAATTTTTTGATTACACTTAACTTTAGTTTCTCATTGTCATCATGTATTAAAATGGCTGGGCTCAATGTTTTGTACACAAGTATAAATGAGGTGAAAATGAGCATTCCAGTCATCAAAACCCTCAACAGTAGCTGAATAGATTAGAATATCGTGATTTACACTTTCAGCATTGCAAAACTTTAAAACTATCGATAGTTACAAAATATATATATATATATGTGCTATCGATGTACCAATATGGACACAAATATCGATACTATCGATAATGACATCGATAGTTCCTTTACCTCTAGAATCTGTATATTTTCCAGAATGCTAGAAAACAACAATCAGAAGAAACCTTTGGAATTCTGAAAAGGAGCAGCATGTTTCTCTTTGGCCTAATACTCGTTTTCTCAAACTTGCCTATCCAACATCATTTTTCTACTAAACTTCCCTTTACAACTTTATAACGTGTTGGGAACATGTAATCTACATACCTACCAACAACCAAATGCCCTTAGCATTGTTCACTCAACAACGTTAAACCTGCGCTTTCGCAAATTGCTGCTCTCAAATGCAATCGTCATGCACTCCACAGCCATAGACTACTGCTGACCAACAGCTGTGTAAAATGCAACTAACAAGTCTAATCATCGGGACATCAACAGTCCTAGCACATTATTGTTGTTTCTCCGTTTAGTAATCTCTCATGGCTCCATAAGGTGCAGCTGTCAAGGGTATTCGATGTGGACTGCAATAACCATAACCAAGTGGTGATTTCGCCCTGTGCACCCCTAAGCTCCGCAAAGTAAGTAAACCCTTTGATGTTGTTTGCATTCTAAAATGTCCTCATAAATCTTTCTAAAAAAAGGATTTAAAAGGAAGTAGATAATGACGAGCCCTTCCTCACTCCCCGTTGAATCAGGAATTGTGCATAACAGTTATTGTGAAGTATTTTTACTGCTTCGAATAATTTTTCACCGAATGAATGTTTACTCAGAATTTGAAGACAAGCATTAATTATTATTTATCGAAGACTTTTGGCTGACGGATCGAGATATTGTTCCGCTGCCGGTGTATTGTTCACCAGAATGAACTATTTAACGCCCATAATATTCCTTGAAACAAAATGTGGAGGAGAAATGTGATCTAATCTGAATCAAATTGAACATATACGGGCCAAGGAGTTTTGCGATGTTAAATGTGGACGATTACAAACAGGATGGACGGCAGTAAAATTGATCTTACATAGCAGTATTGAAATTCGGATGCCGCCCCGGTGGCGCAGTGGTCTAGGAGATGGCCTCTGATCATTCGTCCGAACGGGGTTCGTGTTTGAATCCCGGTGAGGCATGGATGTTGTGTTTGTTTTACGGCACTGGCTCTCTCCCTTCCCTGGAACCAGTGACCCTAAATTAGCGACGGGCGACTGCTTATAGCCCATTGAGTTGCTCACGGTGGTCGTTAAACCTCCAATCAAAAGTAAAAAAAATTCGGATAGTTGCAAAACGTACAGTAATGGTCTAAGAAATGAAGACTTATTACTTTCATTGAAAAAGATGTTTTGAAGACTATTACAATTAGTTATTTCCAATTGCGTGTAACTCCTAATAATTTTTTCCTGGTCTGCCCCTCAAAGAGTGTGTTCGGGGTCTAATAAAGTGACTCTTGTTACAAAGGTTGGTATGTTAATAATAAATCAAGAAGTCCTCTGAAGTAAAATCATGGTTTACTATATCCTTTGAGTACTATCTTTCTTTCAAACCAGTTCAAAAGTCATATCCCCTGATTGATTCAGGAAAAATAATTTCAGAATATAGAAACTTTCAGTTATAAACATTTAACTGAATAACTTCAATATAAAATGTTCAGAGAGACCGTCATGTCTATACAATTACATTATGTGATACATAAATACACTGCTTGTAAGCTTTTATTTATTTTTTTAGTTTTATAAATTTGATTCTTGGAATTTTTGTGCTTATTAGAAATTGGTTTTGTGACCTAGGGAGCATGACCAACCGACAATTTTGCCTTGCCTTGTCGTTTTGTTGGTACTAGAAAGGCCACTCCCACATGTTGATGTTCTCCTAATGACGGCAACCTGTTCCAGTTTCCACTTGTTTCGAAATTGTTGTATTTTTGTTCTGTAACATTTTCATTCTATATAAGCTACTACTTGAGGTTTAGCTGCCTTCGGTGCTGCTCATGGTATTAGCATTTTTGTCTAATTCTTTTGTGTTAAAATAATTTATTTATAAACAAATATTTTTTGTTTCATTTATGTCCTATATATACACTGACGGAAAAAATTCCCAACACCAAGAAAGGTTTGTGTTAGATAAAAGACAGTTGGTAGGCGGTGAGAGTACATCTCTAAGATGACGTCTATGCAAATTTCGCGCTCGGCGCATACGTGTGGCGCTAGTAGCGCCCTCGGAACATGCAAAGCAGGTTTGTTGTAAATACGCGCTGTAACGTTCGTGAGCGTTAGTTATCGTTGAGATTCGACGTAGTGTGTTGATGTTAGTCAAGAATACCTTTAAGAAGACGAAGAAGCCATTATCAACAGCTCACGGAGTTTGAACAAGGTCGTGTAATAGGGCTACGAGAAGGTGGATTTTCTTTCCGAAATATTGCAGAACGACTTGGCAGGAATGCAGCCACTGTGCATGATTGTTGGCAGCGGTGGTCAAGGGAAGGTACTGCCTCAAGAAGACCGGGATCCGGCCGGCCACGTGGCACTACTGAGAGGGATGACCGCCGTGTACGGCGTATGGCCGTGGCGTATCATACTGCGTCTGCGGCAGTAATTCGAGCTGCTGTTGCCACCACAGAAACGCAACGAACTGTTACAAATCGGTTACTTGAAGGACAGCTCCGAACCAGACGCCCTGTAGCGTGCATTCCACTTACCCCTTACCACTGTCGTTTGCGACGTCAGTTGTGTCAAGCTAGAGCTCATTGGAGGACGGAGTGGAGATCTGTTGTGTTTTCTGATGAAAGCCGGTTCTGCCTGGGTGCCAGTGATGGCCGTGTGTTGGTTGGAAGGAGGCCATATGAGCGCCTGCAACCAACCTGTCTGCTGCCGAGACACACTGGACCTACACCTGGAGTTATGATCTGGGGCACAATTTCCTATTACAGCAGTGCACTCTCGTGGTTATCCCACGCACCCTGACGGCACAGTTGTACGTCGGTCTGGTGATTAAACCTGTTGTGCTGCCATTCATGAATAGCATCCCAGTGGGTGTTTTCCAACAGGATAACTCTCGCCCCCATACCGCTGTTGTAACCCAATATGCTCTACAGAGTGTCGACATGTCGCCGTGGCCTGCTAGATTACCAGATCATTCTCCAATCGAGCACGTATGTGACATCATTGGACGACAACTCCAGCGTCACCCCAACCAGCATTAACCGTTCCTGTATTGACCGACCAAGTGCAACAGGCCAGGAACTCCATCCCACAAACTGACATCCAGCACCTGTACGACACAATACATGACGTTTGCATGCTTGCATTCAACATGCTGGCGGTTACACCGGTTATTAATGTAAAAGTATTTCACATTTAAAATGGCTCTTCTCGCGCTTACATTAAGCTGTGATCTTGAAACCTTAATCGATTAAATATGTTACCTATGCACATGTATTGCCGCCATTTCTTTCCTCTACAACTATTTGTTCGTGGTGTTGGGATTTTTTTCCGTCAGTGCACTTTCATTAAACCGATTTGCCTAATACTATTTTAAAACCGAAAGTCTTTACATTTAAGCATAGTTGACAAGTTTTTGTATGATTTTCGAAATGAGTGAAGTGTCTGTTCCAATCGTTCCGTAAGAAGTATTAATAACAACGATAGCGTTCATAATCAGATGATTAGGACGTCTTTTTGATAGCGCAACGCAAGAGGTTTGATAAGTAACACTATAGTGAATACGTTAATCGAAGAAAGAAATTTTGTTGGTTTATAAAAAATAAATCGTGATATCACACAACTTCACATGTGGTTAACTCTTGTCTTCACACTGCCTCTTCCTCTGAGTAAAGCTACAATACTGTTTGTGAAAAGTGCCATAGCAAGAAAGAATCGCGCTAATCAAATGAAATTCATATCATAGTTTCCTCATTTTACATGTGATAACTCATTTCTATACAACATTCCTTTGCTCCAAAGTTCAGTATCGGGAGAAGCCACCTTGAACAATAATATTAGCCTGTATAAGGCGGGCAACTGAATGGAAGAAATTCTTGACATCGTCCTGTGGCATAGCTTGCTAAGATGCTTCTATGCAAAACCAGTAATCATTTGTGGTGACAGGCGGAGGCGCTCGACAAACCACTCGCTTAGCTACAATGTCCAAGTTATGTTCGATCGGGGGACTTGTCCTGCGAACGTGCAGGCCAGGGAAAAAGCGGTATCTGAAGTGCATGGAAGAGGTCTTATACATTCCGCGTCTCATGTGGCAGAGCATTCTTAAAAACACGAACTTTTGCTAATCAGCTCGGCAATGTTTATGTTCCAGTCCTCATTACAGTTTGCGGCCTCTTTGGATAAGAGTCAAATTGGTTCGCATTAGCAATGGGCTGCTGCCAATGCTCTTACACAGACGACGTCCAGTTGTGCTGGAGGAAAAAGACTTGCTTCTGACAGTGCTCGACTGCTGTACTAGCACCGTACATGTCGCTATTCGATGAATCACTGCCATGAGGTAGAGGTGTCTGTCATTCCTTTCAGTCGAGCGATTTCGCGGTTTTTCCCCCTGAAATCTGTGTGTCCAACTTCATCCGTCTACTGAGGGCACTTTCAGATCACTGTTCCGGCATTTCGTCCCTTACGTGTAGCAATTTTGCGAAAGAACAGCCCAGCTGTTCTGATCCAAAAAATATTTTTTCGATCAAAGTCCGTCCGGTGTTCATAATGCGAACTTGTTCGGAGACGGGTCATAGTAAAATACACGAAACACCATTTCGACTCAAAGTCTGTTCTTTACTGATTATAACATTTTGTATGAGACAGCTCTTTATAACCCAGACCGGAGAGTTCAGAAGTCACTGCTCAATAACCGCGTGCACATTTCCACTAACATTCTATCCATTTCATATCTCAAGCTGTTGCACATATCCTGTAAATTTCAAGCTTATACCAGCGGACCTTTAATTTGTCGCAATTTTCAAAAACAGCATTGTATTTAATCGCTATTTTAGGTCTCCCTGTATTGGAACCATAGGTTTCCAAACTCAAGGGATCTTATGCATAACATTTATAAAAAACTAGCACTTTTACTATTCTTTTGGAAGCATTATTTTTCATTGTAGTACTATGTTGACTGAGCCTTGAAAAAGAAAATAATGTAAATTTCAAAATGTTCCTTCGAACTGATTCTCTATCGTAAAACCTGTTCCTGAGATTATCAGTTGATGCCGTTTCGTAATTCTTTGTGTTTGGGGGTCAATGAGCAATGTCATCATCTCGATGAGATATAAGCACTCTTCCGTCCGGAATTTAGCGCCTCTGGTTCCACGAATGGTAGAATGCCTATACCGAAAGTCGTTCACAATATCCATATCTCACCAGAATTTGAACCTGGACGCATCTCGGACGAATGGTCAAAACACAGCGCTTAGACCACTTCGCCACCGGCACTTCACATTTGCATTCCTCACCTCAGAATCCTCAATCGCAGTCTCCTTCAACAAGAATTAACATTCCTAAACAGAAAATATCTATTTTCCCACTCCATTTCTTATGTAGGTCAAAATAGAGGTAGCACAATTCCTCAGATTTGTTACAATCGGTTTCCAGCGCTTAGACCACTGCACCATTGGCGGCTGTTACAACCTGCATCAATTAAAATCGTTTCGTTTTTCATGAGACACTTCTTCAACGTTCAGTAAATATTGTCATAGGAAGCTCACTGACTGCAACTTAATGTGAAATGCAGGTGCTGCTCATTGAGTATAATGCTGTTTGTAACATTTCAACAAGCATCGTTTACGTTGATGGCAGTCTTTATCTCAAAGGTCTAAAATTAAAAATTATCTTATTACTAGAACTCACCAAAAAAATTATCTTATATTCACTTTACATTACAGTTAAATGTAAAGTCGACATCCAACGGAAACAAAACTTTCTCGCAAATCATTAGATGAAATCTTGGCGTTAGAAAACGAAGATGCTATTCTTCAACCATTGTCCCCCAGAGTAATATATGAATTAAAGAATACAGAGACAGCCTCTACTCTGACTTGCGTAACTTACTCAAAAACGTACACTGAGGACCATTTAAAGTGCAACACCACGAAATGCAAGAGGTGTCAAATCCATATTTATTGTACAGAAAGCAAATGATACAAGGGGGAACCGATTACAAGTGCAGCACAGTGAGACGACAGGAACATGTAACAATTAAAATCTGGTGTAAGGGACAATTACAGTTACTACGCGAATCGACATCGGGAGGAAGAGATGTTGGATGTGTGCATGGGGAATGTCTGTCTAAGCAGATTCGATACAATGCCACAGTTCCTCCGTTGTTGCCGTGGTGTTTTAGACGTTCCAGCCGTTCGGCGATCATGGACCACACATGCACCATCGGTGACATATCCGTGGACCGTTAAGGCCAAATAAGACGTCGCAATTTTGGCGTTCCAGGAAGCCTTGCACATTGCATAACACATGCGGTCGCACGTTATATTGTTGTTAAATGGCACTAGACGTTTCGTGAAAATATGGTACAGCAACAGGTTCCAACACCTCAGCGATGTAACGATGGCTGTTCAACGTACTGGTAATGCCGACGACCCGCGTGTGGGAGTGGTATTCGATATACATCATTATAGTATTTGATATAAATCTTTTTATTTACAAAATAAAACATAATTCCTTTTCGAAGGGATTAAAATTTTGAAAACTCAACCAGTCCACAATTCCTTGACACTGTAAAGTATCATCTTACATATTTTCAAAAATTTTGATTCTAGAGACATAGATGTATAATATTAGTGATCCGAATATATTGGCGTTCATAAAAATGGAAGTTTTCAATCATTCGCAGATCAACCAGATGGCTTTTTCAAGAAGGTAGACTTTCTTCTCAACGTGCGTGTAAAAACAGATTTCTTGCCAGCTCGTTAACCTAAGAGATTTAAGCTTTGGCCTACGTCCAATATTAACCAGATTGGGATCGACATCATGTGACGTATGTAACAGTAAAGGCAGGCATTCTGTGTGGCGCTACCCACACTCCTTCGCAAGAAGCAGCAAACGTGAATTAAATTAAGGTCAACTGCTTATAAGAACGGATGTCAACTGTGGTCGTTATAACATTTTTTCGTGTTTAGACCAAGAAATAAAAAATGTTGCTTACTATTTTCATTAACAAAAATTTGTATTCTTTTCTGAACATGCAGAGGAACACAATTTAAAATTTCTTCTTTCCCTAACCTATAGAAAGTTCTCCGTTTTTGGACAGCTATCATTGGCATCCATGTTCTAAAAGAGGTGCTTGGGACTGGGTGTGTAATAACTGTGTCACAACCCTTCTCTCCGTTATATCTTCATCTGCGTCTCACCTGTTACGAGCGGCATAGATATCGAAACATCTAGGACGTGTGATAAGAAATGTGACAATTCTACTTATTATAGTAATTGTACTACGTCCTGTAAAGTATGTATTGTGCGATATTTCTGTCCTCTCTTATACTAAATAGCTATGTCCACTCTTTCATCATATAACTGAATACAGACAACAAAAGTGTAGCACGTTATAGCCTAGTATATTTCAGTCAATACCAGCTTCTGAGGTAATTGGTAGTATCCAACACCACGGGGACTTCTATCTTTAGACAATTTCTGTCATTAAAGCAATCAAAACTACCGAAGTGCAGTCCAAATGTCAAGCTTTCTTAACTTAATATATTTCACACGCAGGTAATTTCAAACAAATATTTTACATCCGTACAGTTCATAGGGAAACCATGTGAGCAGAACCATACAGAAACCGTCTGTGACACGTTCATAAAATGCCAGAAATCTTTCCAGCAACAGTATTAAAATAGATGTAATATTCAACAAGAATCAGGAACCACTGAACGAAATTTGTAAACGCAACTGAATTTATATGATATACGAACTTCGTTTTTCAACTGTAAAATGTATTGTTGGAAGAAGAATAAATCAATCCCGAAGAACTAAAGAAGAGCACAAAGCATTTGGGATGCGCTATGTGTAAATTGATAAGTTTCGGAGATAGTGAAACGTAATGCGTATGGAATACTGTTGGCAAAATAATAACTTAAAAAAATGCTTCTCATAAATGTTAAATCACTTATGAACCAAGCACTGAGGAAACGTCATTACTATTGCACAAATGTACATACTTAAAGAGAAGTTATTTCGCAAAATTTAAACTTTGATATGAATGCGTGCAATTTTCGATGGAGCATTGTCTGCATTGGATAGCATACTGTATATAATGATACACTCGCAAGTATGAAAAATTGTGAAAATAAGCATAACTACCTTATTTTTCCTTAATGATTTTAAAAATTTAATAAGCAGCTCTTTAATTTTTTCTCAAATATGGTGCACAATTCTGTGTATTTACCGATCCGCTGTTTAAATTGAAGAAAACCACATTTTTAACGAAATAGTATCCAGTATATTATATATAAGAAATTACTTTTACATATGTTGCTGTTGTATGCCGTGGTGTGCAAATATTAAGGACTAAGAAAATAAATTAACATGACAGTGAAACGACCAGGCCGAACGGACCGAAATAGCACTCAGGAGATAGACTAGGGTCCGTTACAGTAGGGCATGCGTATATATACAGCATGAGGTAGGTCGCGCGGATGTCGGAAGGGTATAAAGCACACGGGCGGTGTACGCATAGCAATTCGGTGAAAGCTATTGTACGGTGTTCATCGGTTTGAACGACGTCGAGTTGCTGCCACCTAGTGAGATTGCAAACAGGCAATCCAGTGGACGACATCTAGATGCATTTACCCGAAGTCACGTCATTGGGAAGTTGGAAGAAGGTTGAAGTATGCCTAGTGTGACCGAGGAGTTCGGGATCGCTCACACTATCGTTTCACGAGCTTGGAGAGCATTTCAAACGACAGGAATAGCTGTCGGAGAGTTTAGCAGAGGTCGTCCACGAGCAACCATGGCGGCGGACGACCGGTATATTGTCCTACAGGCGAGAAGAGACAGACGGCAGACAGCGGAAAAAATCGCAATGCACATGCAACAGACAACTGAACGTCCGTTATAACGTTTTGCCGTGGCCAGAAGCCTGCAGAAAGGTGGTCTATTTGAACGACGACCAGTACGATGTGTGCCATTAACGCCTGCTCTTTGGAGCCGGTGCTTTCTGTGAAGCCAGGAACACAAGAACTGGACACATCAGCAACTGGATACAGTTCTCTTTACGGGTGAGAGAATATTTAGTCTGACGAGCGATTCTGGGCGTATACACATCTGTAGAGGGCAGGGAACCCGCAATCACATCTCCAACATCATCGATAGGGACCGGTTTAGAGGTAGCAAAGTTCTCGTTCGGGGCGGTATCATGCATGGTTGCCGTACCGACCTCCGCATCTTTCAAGGAGGTTCAGTCACTGGTTTCCGCTATTGTACTGAGATTCTCCTGCCTCACGTGCGTCTGTTTAGAGGTGCTGTGGGTCCTGAGTTCCTCTTCATGGACGACAACGCTACACCTCAACGTACAATGGCTGTCACAGAGCTGTTCGAGAGTACAGATATTCAACGCATGGATTGACCGTCAAGGTCCTCGGACCTACATTCAATCGAACACGTGTGGGACGTTCTCGGGTGACGCTTGGAAGCACGTCACCAGCTGCCAGAAACGATTCCGCAGCTGCGACTGGCGCTACAAGACGAATGGGCCGCGATGCTTCAACAGCTCCTTGACAACCTCGTCCTCAGCATTGACCGACATTGTAAATCCTTCAACGCAGTCAGGGTTGATCATATCACCTACTAAAGGCTGGATGTTTTCTTGCGTGACAGGACAAAAACGTCCTGTCACCTGGACGTTTTTGTCTCCTGTCCAGTTGTGCTCGAAGCTACCTTTTCAATAAAGTGCCTTTGTATCCTTAGGATTCCTAGTTTGGACGGTTTTGCTCACTTGTTCCATATTCTTACATCCTGGGATTATTTTGTTATGATTTGAGTCGATGCGGAGCACTTCTGCACGACGTTACATTCGAAAAACTGTCTCGTCCTTAATTTTTATAAGCCAGTGTGGTACCTTCGGTGTCTGCTATCAGTATTCTTTAAAATTCAGCGAACTGCCAAATAATTTAATCCTAAATTCCATGTGGAAATACATCTGATTTAATTACTAATATATATACTGCTCAAAAAAAAAGTTACGAATACAGCGGTTTGAAGGGACAAACCTGGTGGAATGAAAACTTAACGATTACAGGAGTTTGTTTATCAACATGGGTAGCCATTTTATGTGTAAATTAGCATCATGACAGCACGGCATTTTGCATGCGAAATCAGATAAAAGCACCCTGCAATAAGTAGAAACCGGGTCGTTTCGCCGCTTGGTCTAGAAGTTTTCTGGACTTAGTGAAATCGATGTAGGTTTAGCCTGAAATGATATTCAGACGATGTTTAAGGATTGACAAAAGGAATAGGGCTATTAGCATGTTACGAGCAGGTGCACGGTAGATAGATGTGTCTACAGTTTTAGAAGTTTCTGCAAAGCGTAGGAAGTCGTCAACAAAACGTTCTTTTTACAGCATGCAAATGTTGCAGATCGACCAAGGAGTGGTCGCCTGAGGAAAACAACCAGGAGGAAATGCGGTTATCCCGAACGTAACTTCTCTGAAAAGGCCTAGTAACACCAGTAGATAATTCCGGAAGTCACTTTGATCTACTTCTGGTGTCTCAGTATATACTCGAACAGATGTAAACCGTTTTCACAAGTTTGCATGCTGGGAAAGCAGGCCGTTGAAATTTGTAGCATTGACATCAGCTCACCGTGTTCAGAAATACAACAAAGTTCAACAGTACATGTCATGAATTGTGGAATGGCACCATGCACTTTTCACAGACGAATCCCGTTTCTGTTTTTATTATGATACTCAGCGAAAACAACTGTGGAGGAAATTCGGCACATGAATGAAACCACACTATGTGCAGTCAGTCAACGCTTGATAGAGACAGTCAATTCTGTTCTGGGAAGGAGTTTTCTTTAACGGTCGTATTACCATGTCAAGGCCAAATGAAAGCCTTAGTGTACCAAAACGAGATCATTGTGCCCATGGTGATACAATGTCTGTCTGCTATTAGACAAACATTCCGTTTTTTCGATGACAATGCTACACATCACCGAACCTGGAGCGTGCTTGGGGAGATGAAAATTCATGAAAATGAATCGTCACCGCAGCTTCCGAGGTCTTCTGAGCTTAATCCTATTGAGACCATTTGTACGCTGTGCAGCGACATCTGGATAATCTCATTCCATAACCCACCCACCCCAATGGCAGACTTCCATAACGTCTTGCCAAACAAATGGAACAAGCTGCTCTAGATATTTATCAATAATATAATTGGAAATATACCGACTAGTTGTCAAACCGTTCTTGGACAAAGAAGTGGTGTTAGCAGTACTGAAATCTATAGGAATAGCTATTCTCCGTAAATACCGTTTTGTTTATACAGTATTGTAGTAGTACTTTGTTGCATGCAGAAACTGCACAGTAAGTAGTTTTTGTAAACGCACTCTTTATCGTTTAGGTCACTCAGCCTCACTGATGTCATTCACTGCGTGTTTAATGAGTCAGAAATATTGTATATATATAATGTTTGAGCCAGTGTTGAAGTGATTAGACTTAATAAAAGCATAATTTTCTTGAATAATTGTCTATCTTATGCGGATTGTTTTCTTTTAGAAATGGCGTGTTTCGCCATATATATAAACTCGGAAGAGTAAGTTTCTGGCAGATTTAAGATCTCCCATGATATCACTCATATTCCAAATTGTTACCTGATGTTCTATCAGGAGTTTAATATGTACCAAAAATTTAAACTTTTTCAAAACAATGGGCAAATTTTGAGTTATAAAGCAAGTCACACATAAATCAACTTCAAAAAATTAAGATGTTTTACTGCTTTTGAAGTTTAGGACGATTCTTTAAGAGTCTTCTATACCTCGTGAAAAATCGCTCAAAACACGCATTTGCAGAACGATATTACATATCAAAAAACAATTTAGAAATCCCTTTCTTTTCACATGTATAATAAATATTGAACCATCATTTTGCCTTTTTATATTAGCGTCAATTTGCGGAGTAATATTTAAATTATTATCCCAAAGGTGTGAAATAATGGGCAGATTGACAATTGTTTTTAAAAAGTTCTAATTTTAATATAAACATTTGGTAACACATACGAATGATATGATACATTGATTTTTCCATCTGCATGATGCTATATTTGTTTCAATTTTTCATTCGGCAGAATTGAAACAATACGCGGTATGGAGGACTCTTAAGTAATATTATGGACTTTACCTATTACCGAGTATCTCCCTTCCGACCAGGCGGTGAGGGTTTCCTTACATGGTTTTTGTTTGGAGAAACTGCTGCTATTACATTATGATGCTCTCAAGTGCAGTATAAAGTTATTTAAAAAACTCTTCTGCAGTAACTAAACACAGCCTTTGTATTTGAACAACACGAACGTATTCTTAATCGTATTAACTCATTCAATAGATTTGGAATATTCGATATATTTTTTATTTGATCGGCAATATACAACATGGACAGAGCTCTGGATTCACGTAGTTATAGTCAAATTCAAGATACTGTAATCGTTGACGATCAATTTGATATTTTTATCATCCAAGATCTCTCTGCATCCATGTCATGGATCCCAATGCTCCCAAAATCTGCCGCTGTTCCCAGCTACACTATCTGCAAATTTATTGTTTCTCCCCTCAAAGAAATAGTCCCAAACCAGCTTCTAATGTACAAAGAAAGCGTTTTACGAAATTTTTGTATTCCCAGAAAAGTATTTGCTTTAACTCCCGGATCTTTAAAGTATCTGTGAGAAAACTGTCACCGGAGATACACATTACGTTGAAGTGATTTATTCTCTTCTTCAGTTTCCAATACTTAAATGGGAAATATTTCCTCATCTCCCATCTGAGATAACGAAGTAATCTTCCACGAAATGGTGCAGCCATTGATTTGACTTTGATGAGTTACGAAACTTCAAAACGCGAAACTTTCTTCTAAAAAAGGTAAAATCTGGCTGCTAAATATACAGAAATGTATGCAATCATAAAACTTACATTAAAAAAAGAGCAAATTATAAGTATTCCATTTTTAACTGTACTGGTCATAAAACAGAAAGTTACCTTGAATATAAAATATATAGCAAAAGAAACGCATGTACCTATATTAATATTACATGATTCATTACATCTTGATATACAAAACACGAATGCGTCATATGATTTACTTACAAGACCTTCCACGCATACAAGTCATTAAGTATACAGAGAAGAACAGATATATAGTATGGATAAAGAGAATTTCAATACAATTAGGATATTCTACGCAATACATTAATAATATGATTAAAACATATAAAAAGGAAAAAAATGCAAAGAAAGGATTGGGCTAATGGGAAAAGTATGTAAACGACTTTACAGCAAGAACCTGCAATACTTAGGTACCTAGAATCAATTGATTTTGTACCATCATTAGTTAATTGATCAATGCGAGTAACACATTTGAACCGGATTTCGTATCATAAAGCGAAACATTTTTCAGGTCATTAAAAAAGACCAGGACATGGTACACAGGAACAATAGATATAGCATCTACAGCATTCCACCTAAAGCAACTGATCCCGATGGCATGGACCTGGAGTACATTGGTTCTACATCACGAAATTGTTATACCCGAGTTAAAGAGCACATGTACAATGTTACAGTAGGAGCTTTGAACACAGCCCTTTCCCGACTAGTAGGTTCTGGAACACACCTTACCATCTGGTTAGAAGCGGAGATCCTTGCCACCCCTAAAGGAAGTCTAACTTGACTTTTACAAAAAGTTGTTTTCTGTTATGGAAGGGACCTGTATGCTGTAATGATTATGTCCCATATGTCATTCCCAGACCATGGACTTTTCTTTTCTCGGAAAATACTAATAATAAATGTCCTAGTTATTCATTTATGTCTTAATCATTTAATTGTATCGTAGTTGAATGCTGGCTCGCCAGCAGGTGACAGCTTACAAGTGTATTACGTACGACGTTTTATAATTGTCTGTATGCCAGCCCTTATCCCGATTTTAATGTATCTTATGATTGACTCTGTTGCTGCCGTCTGAAATGTCATATGCTTCTTTTACTTTTGCTGGCTTTAATAAACAAGCCTGATGTTCCCTGCCGGACCCAGATCTATATCGTCTACAGACGGCATTATAATTAATGTAGACCTTGTTGATATTTGATTCCTGAATTCTATGTAAGTACGATCAACTCTTTTAAGAGCTTAGTTATTCTTAAGTCTTGTAGTTTTGACACTGTATCAAATTTGCGGCATGAAAAAACAGAAAAAGAGATCACGATATCTTTAGACAGCTATAAAAAATTAAAGTAAAAGTAAATTTATTAAATGGCCAAATGGCCAATGGAATTGCTTAAATGTTAATCGAATGACTTAGGGGTTCGGTGACAGATTGTGCGCGTGAATGAGGCCATCAAATTCGGGTTCGGTTCCCATCTTACCCTGTACTTAAGATGAACATGTGAATTTGCACACAAACCTTTTTTCTGGAGGTCCGGAATTTTACCAGCCACTGGCCCCGCATAAGGCAGTCTATCCAACACCTCGTCTTTCAAAAAGATCTAACGCATTCTCGAAGGTCCATCGTGATGCTGCTGAGGTTTTTTTAGTATGGACGAAATATGCTTGTTTTGCTTTCCAAATCGTAAAAACATTTTACCCACAGAATGAGAAATTTTCATGCCATATGGAGTATTGCAAAAAATTATATTTTGCGAGAGTACAGTACACAGATATATTGTTTTACAGCATCTCGATCTTGGATTGCAAAGGTTTCTCATCCAAACTAGTTGAAGGACAGTTTTCTTAAGCATTCTACTAGCTAAATCATTTATCAACACGCTTTGCAAATAGTTTCTTTCAAATTCATAATTTATTGTACAAGTTTTATGACACGTTTCGGAAGGTTTCTCAATTATATGGAATGAAAAAAATAATATATGGTCTTATTTGTTAAAATAAAACGCATTTAGTTTGTATTTTGATTCTCAGTAAAATTTTCTAAACACTGAATACAATAATGGTAAACATTGACGTCCACTGGAAATCGAACCCAGGGTCATCCGGTTGCACCACATGCTACCATTGCACCGCAGCGGCCTCGAATTCCCAAGACTCATATACGACCAACTGCCAAATGCTAGGGATTCACCAAAGATGGAAAGCAGCAACAGAACAAATAACTGGTATGCAAATGAATAATTAATACACTCAATTGACGTGGACTAGGAACATCAACAGAAGTCGTCGCTCTTTCCACGTTTATATGTTGGTGATTTCCATTTTTACGGAAACTTAAGACAATTATTTCCCCTGCTATTTAATAGTAAAATATTACCCTATGTCAGATTTCACCCACATACCAGTCGTTGCACGGTTAGACTTAGCTGAATTTTGAAAACAAGAGAAATACTTCACTTTAATACAGAGGAATAATTTGGAGACCAGTATTTTTTAAATACCTTTGTAAGGAACGTTTCATTTTTTATATGTTTGTGTCCTAATTTTACGATGCATTCGTGTTGCTCATATTGTTTATTCCAGCAGGAGTAACGTTAAAAGGATCTGCGGCTATTGATAACGAGTCATGTTTCGAATATTTTAATTTAATCAGATGACGGAATTTGCACTCCTAGAATATTTTTAACGTACTTTCTGGTATAAGTATAAATACACAAAATATAAGAGCAGAAATTATAAGGAAACGTCTCCAGTTTTTGACCTGGACCTTGAAAAATTAATTTTCTGGTGCCTTCTAAACCGACTAAATTATTATAGATGACATGAGAATTTCTGAGAGAAACGTTTTATGCTTAAACAACGATGTACTTAGAATTCTGGAGTCGAAATCTAAGAATAATTATGAACTTCTATATCTGCATGATTAGAGGATTTCAGAAAACTAGTGCGGTAAAGGGCACGAAAACGAAAAATTATCTGCACTGTTGAAAAATGATAATAAAGGTCGTTTAAACAAAGAAAATTTGTTTTCGAAACTTCCCTTTTGTAAAGCTTAGCTTTCGAAAAATTTTCCAAACGAGGAGATCATGTTATAATGTTGCTTGTGTGTCATTGAAATCTACCTAATTACACAGAGTACATACACTCATTACTAATTTGAAAAATAAGAATTAGCTTGAATGAAAATAATGTGAATACAAGTTTCTCAAACTCTTTTCTTTGGCGTATGGCGACTTATTTTTAATACATTTTGGAGGAATATCTGAAAAAGACTTCAACAAACTTCTGAAATTCGGACTGTTTGCCGACAATAGATTTTTAATTTTTTTTATTGCCTTACTAACTTTACCGAACCGAACTTCTGTTTATACAAAAGTTTTAATCAAAATAACTTAAATTGTTTAGCTTTATCAGTCCATTCATATGTAAAAAGTGAATTTCCTAAAGCAAAACATCAGTACTTGCATACGAAGCCGTGATACCAAACACTTTCTTGTCATTCAGTTTGTGTGTATTACACAGTTTTAAAACTGAGTTCCAAAGTGTTGTTTTTTTTTTGTTAAACCATCTGGATTTAAATAATCAATTTTATTGTCCAAGTTAATTACTGCGTGTAGTAATTCACTAGATTCATACCGATCTCTTTGTCGCTGGGTGCATACCATACTGCCACTGTGGCAAGTTAATGTGCTGCAATTACTTACACAATAATCAGCATTATGCAGTTCGTGCAAGATTAATTACTTTTTAAGATTTAGAGGGAGCAATATTTGAATTAATGCACGTAAACCGAAGACTCAGGACATCGTTCTGCAAATCGGAGCAATAGCAGGTGAACTATCGCGCGTGTGAAAGTCATGAAACGATACAAGTAATACCTGATGCTTATTTCTGTTTATCGATATTATTCTTGTTCTTCTGATTGGAACGAAAACGGACTTCAGGGAAAATTTCAAAGGCTAAATTGTAGTGCACCGACGACTGAGTGATAACATTTAATAGAAAGTCAGGCTTCTGGCCTGCTCACGGTTCTCCATGGGCAGTACTCTTCAAAAAGTATCCCGAGGAGGGATACAACGATCCTGCGGCAAGTTTGGCTGACTATCGCTCATCGGTTCTAGAGTTGAGCGTAAATCATTCCTTATTGGAAGAACCAACAGAAAATATGCAGAGTGATCGCTAAGTTTCTGAACCCTGAATTTAAAACAGAATTATTGCGTATGCTGCAACAAAATTTCAGCCAACTGATGTTTGAGCTCCACGAGTCAGCAACTCGTGGAGCTCAAACACTACGTTTGTCGAATGCCTGAAAGAATTTGGCAAAATGCCAGAAGTGAATAACCGGTTCCATATGTGCTATGCAGTTTTCCCACTTTAGTGTCTCCATTTGCACAGCGGAATGGATTTGACGAGTGAGCAGAGAATTTGTTTACTTGAAGCTTGTTTCCAAATGTAACTTTACAAAGTGTGTATAGAAGAGTTCTGGAAAACATTTCCGTAGCATACTGTGGTAAGCAAGTCAACGATACACAGTTTACTTGTGCGAATTCGGAAAACTGTAAGTGTTGTTGATATGCCTAGAAATCGCCAGTCAAGTCTGTTAACGCCGGAAGTGTTAAACGATATTGAAAAACGTTTGCAACAATCACTTACAAAATTGCTTTGTCCCTTAACTCAGCAAGTGAAACTTTCTTACGGCTCAGTACAGAAAGTGACTATAAGATTTCAGCTTCATGCATACATAGTGACAGTTTTCCAAGAACTGAATGCACCTACTTTGCATAAGCGCCTTCTGTATTGCCATTGGTTTCGTAAATTTACTCGATGCAGCAAGAGCTTATTGAACAATGTTTTCCTTCCAGAATAATATTTCCTTTTTTCCTGAGGGGATATTTAAAGGACCGTGTTTAGGCAAACAACCCGTATGACCTACAGTCCTTGAAAAAGAAACGTTATTCAGGTTACAGCGCAGATCACGCTATCTATGCTGAAACGTTTTATGAAAAACATGTGCCGTCGAGTGGATATTTACCTGCAGCAACACGGAGCTCATTTCAGAAGTATTTGTAGGTCAACATCAGTTGCTCAAAAGTCGATGGAAGTTGTATCACAGCTGTAAGTAAACTTAATGCACCTGTATAGTACGAATAAAAATTGTTGACATTAGGATTCGGGAAATTTTCGATCACCCTGTGTAATATATATCATTCGCGATCTTGGCATGTGACACTGATGGGCCGCACGCGGGCTTATTTGCATAGCGCAGAGGTGGTTTTTATTTTTGGGTTATCGGTGTGTATGCATCTGCCAAAATGTTGATTTCCAATCACTCCTCTTGGTCTTGTTAACATGCCTGTTTCATGGGAATAGAATAGCATTAAAAACAGTGTCAGCTGAAACATAACAGAAGGATGAAGTTTCTCTTCATTAGTTTTGTTGTCAAATTATTCGCTTGTTTCAGAAACCTTATATAAATCAAATACGAAACGAATGCAGGAATGATTCTCAAGGAATCTTAGTTATAATTTCAAATACCATCCTGCCATTGAAGCATAGTTTGCAGTATTATGTTGCAAATATTTAAATAATAGCATAGTAAGCATTAATTCTAAGTCTTGTGCAATGATACCATATGTATTTCTAAAGAAATTGGCATTGTACCAATTAACATTAAATTCATACCAGTTACACCGATGAGCAGTTCCGTTATGATCACCCCCACCCTAGGGAAATGAAAGCGCCTGGAGACCGACCGGTGGCGCAGGTGAAGGTCACAAAGCAGTATATAAACAACCGGAGGACCGGCTTTCGGTTAGTACACTGTTCGGTTTGAGAATGGGAAAGAATGCCGATTTATCGGATTTGACAAAGTACAAATTGTGATGGCTATGCGCCTCGGAACTACGATATCGGAAACGGCGCAGCTTGCGGTTTATTCACGTGGCGCTGTAGTGAGTACGCATAAAAAGTCTTTCACAAATGGCAAAACGGCGAATCGTCGCCCAGCCTTGTGACGTCCGCTGCTCATTTATGGCAGAGGGAAGCGAAGACTCGCTCATTGTTCACAGCGACAGCTAGGACACAGTGCGACTAATCGCGCAGAGTTACAACAGTGGTTGATGATCACGGCAATTTGTCACAGTACACAGTTCATCGTAGCCTTCTGCGCATGGCTCTTCGAAGCCAAAGACCCAGCCGGGTCCTCATGCTCACTGCACGTCATCGAAAACAACGCATAAAATAGGACGGAGATCATCGAGATTGGACCACAGATAAGTGGAAGACAGTGGCCTTGTCTGACAAATCAAAATTTCTGGTGCATCACGTAGACGGCCGGACGCTGATACGCCGATTACCAACGAATGATTTGGCACCTTGATGCACTGCAGGGGGAAAACAGGCAGGCGGCAGGGATGTAATGCTACGGGCGACGCTTTCTTGCGACACTTTAGGCTCATTATCCCAATAGCACAATCTCTGAGAGCTATCAGGTATCTGGACATGGTTGCAGACTAAGTTCACTCATTCAAGGCAACTGTGTTAACCTGCTGGTGATGGCCGTTACCAACAGGAAAATGCGCCTTACCCCACTTCCAGTATCGTTAAGGAGTGGTTCAAAGAACATGCTGGTGACTTTCTGTTAATGCCTAGCCTCAAAATTCAGCAGACATGAACCCAATCAAACATTTGTGGTTAAGCTTGGAAAAGTGTGTTCGCACTAAATTACCACCATCCCGAAATGTACGGGAGCAGCAGGACCTGCTGTTCACATTATGTTTCCTGATACCCCAGGATACCTATCGCCACCTCGGTGAGTGGCCGCTCTTTTGCGGGCAAATAGGGTTTGTACAGCTTATTAATTAGGTGGTCATAATGTAATGGCTCGTCGGTGTATGTTGTGGTGATAAAATTAATGAGGTTGTCATGGTAAAACAATGTTGTTGTTTTTTAAATTGCTGGCGAGGACTGTTGTCATTTTTATTCTGCACCGCCAGATATAGCAGGTTTCTAATAAAAAAGAAAATATCTGAGAACTGCATCTAATGCCTGACAGAGAGTTTTAAACATGCTCCATGTGCTCGTTTATGCGGTATTACTTCCAATCTATGGTACTTTTCCAAATGAAAAGAAAATATATTTGTTCAGATGAAATTTAGATAGCGCGGGAAGACATGGAGAAAATGTGCACCTATTATTACTCATGATTATCTCAATCACATCATTGACCAAGGTGTTTTAGGAACAATGAAAACTTATCTTGGAAATGATACAAACGAATCAGTAATATATTTAAAAGCCAGGTGATATATATTTTTACACAAATAAAAATCGATACACCTTGGGATCCTCATGGATAAAGTCACGGGTACAAGAGAAACGAAGTATGTCTTCTCATTATCAATTACTATTTTAATCGCATCGTTGAGCAAGGCGTTTTAGGAATCTCTTGCTTTGCTGAGAAACATATCACATCTATCATGTTTATCGTTTTTCAATTCAATAGAATGTTCAACAGTTTCGTTGGATTGAAGCGACATTTCAGCGGGGTATTCTCGAAGATAATGGCGCATAAACAATATTCTTATTTAACGAAGCTAATGTGTGTACGTAGTAGAAATTAAAATGTGGGACAAGGAAAAGAACGCGATATATCGAGGGGCCACTGCATTAGGATATGTCTTCTAGTAGTTTGAATGTAAAATTTTCTATCTAAGAACAATTTTTAAATCACGGACTTAGCTGTAATTTTGTCATATCGGTATATCACTGCCAATGAAATCACATTACATGTGCAGGTGAATTAACTCTGATGTCTAAATTCAGCAGTGGTTCCTTAACAGATTATATCAATGTAGCTTTAGTCAAAATAAAGTGTATGGCATAGAACGGTCATTTCTAGCGAATTGAAAATGAAGCATGTGCCGTGCTAATAAAAAGTATCGGTTTTTCAAATTCAGGTCATTCAACGAGCTTTAATTGGAATACGTCTCCTCAATGAATACAGCACTATGGAAAAATATAAAATTAAAGAGTTCAATATCTACTAAGGAGCATTTACAACAATGGGGTTATTTACCGAAATGTAAATTGTGGAGAATAGCGAACTGAACTTCGCTTTACAAAATCTACACTTCCCATAAGTGTCTCAAGTGCCTCCGCGCAATTTAAATATATTTTAAATAATTTATAAGAATGAAATAATGACCACAATTCTCCAAAAATTTAACATATTAGAAGCCAAGATTTTTTTAGTAATGGTATGTTTCAAAGAGCAAGAAACAATAATAATAAATAACAGTGAGTAACACATCTGTACGGAAAAGTTGAGCCAATTATATTGCGGTTGTCATGTACTTATTAAGCGTCCTCTACATTTTGTGCGCTGCTATTTGAAAGAACTGCAACATAACGAAATTTTATTCAATGGAAGCCCACACCTCTACGCGACGTGGCATTGAATGGAAGAAAATTGTAATATGGTCCTGGAGAATATATCAAGAACATCTACCTGGGGAATATATCAAAACTAAGCGACTGGCAAATCAAGGGCCTCCACTAGAGACAACATTTTAGCTTTGTTCTCGCATAGAAGCTGCCTGTAGTGTTTGATATATTCCCTAGGACCATATCAAATATGGTGCTGGGGATTATAACTAAAACTTCAGCCTGCTTCTATGTGGGAACAAGGCTCATTTGTTGTCTCAAGCGGAGACCCTTGACGTACCAGTCGCTTAGCTACCTGGTCACAGACGCGTTTGATCGGAGATTATTAGGCGAACGTGAAAGCCAGGGAAGAAGCGGTATCTTCCATGCATGGAAAAGGTCTTTCTTATTCTCGGCAACATGTGGCGGAGAGTTGCGTTGCGGGAAAAAAGGCGCCAAGGACAGTTCTGAAAGAAAGGTATCATCTTTGCCTCTGAAACATCCCTGATGTATTTCTGGCTTTTAAGGAATTCCTCGATTCACATCAGCTGAGATCGCGAGTTGAACGCAATGGCCCCACAAACAATGACATCTGGTGCTCAGCCGAAACACGCTGCAAAACGCCGTTCGCCACGTTGTCTTCGAAAACGTATGTGACAAACATAGTATATCAAGTTGAACCGTGATTCATAAAAAATGCGAGCTGTTGTCCATCAGCACGACAATGACTGTGTTGGAGACCTCATTTTAAGCCTGAGGCGTCTGAGGTTGAGTGCCAAAGAAATGCGCAGCAATGGGCTGCTAGCGATCAGTTCTCTGTTAAATAGACGATGTCGAACTGCGCTGGAGAACAACGTCTGAAATGTGTCAGTGCTCCACTGCTGCTATAACACCATGGAAGTCGCTGTGAGATTGGTCAGTTCCATGTCCGTCATCTCCTGCGGTCTTATGATTTTTCTGTCAGTTTTCCGGATTTCTGAGCTACCGACTCTCATCTGTGCACTGAGGTCACGATAGCATCAATGCATTGGCGTTTCATTTCGTACGAGTGGGAATTTTGCGGTAAGAAAAATTGTCTTCTCTCGTCCCAACAGTCCTTCACCTCTCATAGTGCGTCACGTGTTATAATGCGATCTTCGTCGGTGACGGGGCATAGCGAGACACAAGAAAAACCCTTTCGACATAATATCGGCTCTTCACTTATTGCAACATCTCGTTTGAGCCAGCATTTTTATACCAAAGATCGTAAAGTTCAGAGGGTGCTTCTCTGTAACATCATACCCATTTTCACTGATGTTTTAATCATTTGCATCTCCTAATCTTTTGTACCTACCCTATAAGTTTCAAACTAATACCAGCAGTTGTGCGTTCATGTTGTAGCAATTTTTACAGGGAGTTGTTGTACATAACACTGTCTATGATCTACAATTATGCAAAAATATACTCTGTATTTTGGAAACTTAATGCATTAAGGCTCGAAGTATCCTGCTAATTTTAATGAACTTGCTTCAAAGAGTGTTACGAAATATTTTGAGAAAAGAAACTGAATATGTAAATCGCCGTAAAATATGCTTGTATCAACTGTGAGGCTTTGCGATGAAATGTGACTTTTATGTATTCAGGAAATATATTTTCGTAGCTTTTTGAGGTAACAAATCTTTTATTTTAGGTTAAATTACTTTTAAAACAATGTCTAAGAGCGTTTAGTGCAACTCCCGGTTGCAAAGTTTCTTGGGATTTCTTCTGAAATGTCCGAAGAACATTTCGTAGCAGTAGTACAGTCCCGAAGTAATGGACTGAAAGCAAATAGAAAATGTTTTATGAAATCTTGTGTTTGATTCTGAGGTGTATCACTGTAAAACTATTTTTTCATTCAAAATCAAAACAAAAAATTATTATACTTACTTAACATTCTGATTCAATTTTTTATTCATGTTTGTTTTCATTTAACTCCTGGTCTCAGTGTGTTGTCGTGTCGAGCAAATAAGAGATAATCAACTTAAGAGTAAGAAAAAATATGGCAGTGGATAGTCCTCTAAATGAGTGGCATATGGCTATTTTTTTAATCAGGTTACATGCATCTATAAGGCAGGGAAATGTTAGAAACAATAGTATGGTGTTACGCCCAAATGGCGGCAAACCTATGTATTACTCGTAGAAGCCGCCCCGGTGGCGCAGTGGCCTCAGTTATGGCCTCTTTTCATTCGTCCAAAAGGGGTCCGGGTTCGAATCCCGGTGAGATATGGATATTGTGCTGGTCTTACGGTACTGTCTTCCTCCCTTCACTGGAACCAGTGACCCTAAATTACGGACAGGTGACTGCTTATAGCCCATTGCGTTGCTTACGGTGGTTGGTAAACCTCCAATAAAAAAACAAGTAGAACTCAGTGCTGAGCTTATATACAAAACACAAGGCCCCGTGGATCCCGTAACGACACCCAAAATATAAAACGGGATATTTTGGTGGAGATTTATAACCAAAACGAGAAGACAGGGTATTTTAGTGTTGTCGGATATTTTGGGTAGATACATTTGTTTATGAATTTTCTCAAAATTGCATAGCCAGGCTTTTTCACGTTCTAAATTAACAATACGCACATATCAGTGGTCGTTCCTTGTATTGTTTCCAAAATATGGCTTTGTGTGCCATTTACCTAGATTTTGGACACACGAAACAAGGAATTGCTAGAGGTGCAGGAAACTGCAAGCCATCATTTCGGAGAAATCCTGGAATCTCAGGTTTCTATGATTTTACATGATGTGCCACTTGACGAAAAAAAAACGTTCCTTTTATCATAAAATAAAAACAAATTACGAAACTCATGAAATCTCCAAATTTAAAATTAATAATAATTTGTTGGGGACGGATGTGGGTTTATTATAGACTTATTCACCCTGATGATACGCAGATTATTCTGCCCAGCTAATTACAAAACAACTTTAAACGAAATCACAGTAGATTTCGTTTAATTGTAACACGTTGGAACTGGAATGCTTTGGTCCATTTGAAAGGCTTCCGTAATATTGCGTAGCTTTATCACAAAGAGATAATTTGAGATGTCCTTCAACATTTGTCTCCAAAAAAAAAAAAAAAAAAAACGGTTGCTCAGTTTAAACGATGGTCCAATTAACCAAAATCTACTATACACTGAACAGCAATTGAATTAAAGACAGTTCGCGTTATGCAAATGTGGCGCTGTGGGCGGCCCTGTTAAAGGAAACGACATAACGTATGCAGCGATCCGATAATATAAGGATTGATGCGACAGGAATCAGTAAGGGTCGGGCACAGTATGGGTAAGACGAAGGATCTAAGCTCATCGTCGTGCAGGCACTGGGATTATCACGAGCCACTGTGTCACGGGTGAACCGTGAGTACATCAAATCCGGCAAAACCATCCTTGCAAGGGCCAACTGCCGTTGACAACAGCGTGTGGATGAGCGGGGTCATCGTCGGCTCGCTCGCATTGTAACAGCGGATAGACGGGCCACAGTGCAAGAAATCACTCGGCAATTTAACGCTGGTGCACAAATACATGTAAGCAGCCACACCATCCAGAACAACCATCTCCTCGCTATGGGGTACAGAAGCCATTGTCCCACGAGGTTACCGCTGCTGACCGCACATCACAGGGTGCAAAGATCAGCATGTGCGCGAGAACATCACCACTGGACCCTAGAGATGTGGTAAAATGTTGCCTGGACTGAAGAGTCAAGATTCACGTTGGTACAAGCGGATGGCAGGATACGAGTACGGCTCAAACAGCATGAAGCGATGGATCCTTCTTGCCAGCAGAGTACTCTTCAAGCTGCTGGGGGTGGCATTCTCATCTGGGGACTGTTTACGTGGACTGAAATGGGACCTCAGTACGTGTGACATCGTCGCTCACAGGACAACGTTACCGGGATATACCGGACGACCATTTGATCCCGTTTGTGCGTGTTCAACATCCCACTGGGGACCTCATCCTGCAACAAAACAATGCACCGTGTCACCGCTCCCGAATTGTATCCGAATGGTTGGATGAGCAATCCATCGAAGTGACCTCGACCCCCTTGTCCAGCTAGGTAACCTGAACTCAATCCCATCGAGCACATATGGGATGCCATCGAGAGAGATGTTCGAGGCTCTGACCCTCCTCCGTCAAATCTTCGTGAACTGTGGGAGCTTAATCAGGGGTCGTGGATCCGTATGGCTTCCCAACGCTTCCGGTGTCTTGTCGAGTCCATGCCGCGGACTCGACAAGACACCGGAAGCGTGTCACCGGAAGCGTGATTGCCGCCGTCATCAGGGCGAAAGGTGGTGCTACACGTAACTAGACAGGTATCTCTAATTCAATTGCTCTTCAGTGTACATAGGGTTTTGTAGTTACTAAACATTATTTTAAGTGTTTAATGTTAAAGCTCAGCTACTTCCAGTGTAATGATTTTCTGGCAATTGAAATATTTGTTCTATGTGTATTTCGCTGTTTTCGATTTCTAGTTATCCGTATTTACGTGCTTATTTTATATGTCACGTTTTTTTAATTTGCAGGTTACCTTCATATTTGTGAAGTTCTAAGAAACACATTGCTTCAAGTTTGCTAACGTTTAAAACACTTCAGTAATTATTTCTTATTTTCAAGTTTGCAATTACTACGAGTTAACTCGTTTTTCGGATTTTATTTTAGGCAGAAAAGAATAGATTTAATAGTATAAATACTATTAATATACTTTTATTCTCAAAATATATACTGTGTACTCCAAAAAATATTTTAAGGAATCCAAAGTTTTTGGAAATTATGAACTGATTTTATAAGAAAATAAAGTTGAGATCTTGAAGTAATTTCATGAAAGAAATGAGAAAAAGCTGTAATACGAAGAAATTTTATGTCCGGAAAATAGCTTTATTTCCAAAGTGTTATACAAAAATTGAAAAACGAACAGAAATGTATTCTAGTGGTAAATAAGACAGGGAAGTTCTTCAAATACAAACAAAAAAAAAATATTAAGAATAGAGCACAACATGCTCAGCGAAGCCGGAGAAAATGCAGGCTTTGTAAGTCTGGTAAGAATAACATTGACCACAGAACATTTACAGCGAGATTTCTAGTCAGATTCCAATAAAATGTGAACAATGATGTTATGGAAGCGATATGGAGAATTTGCAAGTGTAATTTGTTGTACAATTTCTTGGAAAATGCAGGCTTTGTTTGAGTATTCCTGAATAACACACTCATTACCTGTTGAACAAGCCGCGATGGTCAAATTCACGGTCCTCCTAGTTTATCCAAAATTACCCCATTGCATTTCTTCTATTACGGGTACTTCAAAAATAAAGTGTACCTTGCAAAAGATTCCAGCACAACGGGTTTGAAATAACGCCTAACAGAACTGATAAACTGTCATTAAAAATATGTTACAGAACACATGGCGTGATATTGAATACAGACTAAACTGAGTTGAATTAACAGAATAATTTGTATTACTATCATTTTCGTGTTTACTAATAATGGTAGCATATATTTTCCCTCAACGTGTTTGTGCTTAAAATGTTTGAGTATCATGATTTGAGAACTATGCATGTTATTTTCATTTTCATTTTGTACCAGTTTAAACAAACTAAATAGATTAGAATATTGTATTATGAAACTGCAGGAAATTTAGAATCTACAAACTTAATTGTAGATCCTATTCTCTAAAAAGGAGTGTAAATTTTAAGAAATCGAAAGACTTACCATAACTTGTTATGAACCCATGCAAACCGAGAAAAAATGTTCTCTAAATGTTAAGGAAAAATACATTATTCAAATGAGGAACTCTATCGCATGGTAAGTAAAACCATGAAACCCCAGTTCTTTTAAAATGTTTTGAGAGGAAAGATCTGTAATAGGGAAATAGTAGACACTTCTGTTTCACTGAAAAATCATACAGGATTCAAGCTCGGTAAAACCAAGAGTTGGACGCATTTCTGTCAGAAAATGGGTGCAGTAAATAAAATGTAACGTTATAGGAAACGTAATTTTTTGGCCTTGCAGTTATTTCCCATCTGTAGGCAATCAGATTATTACTCGTCGAAATATGAACGAACGAAATTTCATATCAATTACATTTTATGCATTAGTCATTCAATTTTGGCACATAGCTGTTTATTAATTAAATATGTCATGAACATGATACTGATATTTATTTCTGTTTTATATTATCATATAACTGCAGATATTGCCTTATTTTGTTTTAAATCAGCATGTGTTGTTGAATAAACGAACATTTGTGCACATGTTGAGAAAACAATGACAAATTTCTGGAAATTTAGCATTTTGCCAAGTAACATTTTACCCTCTTTTTAAAATGTAGCTTGATTTATTGTTAGCATGCCATTCAAACGAACCATTTATGTTCGTTTACTTTTGAAGCTATGACAGAACGTTTGGGTTGACTTTCCTTCTGGGAAGTATTGTGATACTTTTCTGTTCTTCAAACTGCTGCAAATACATATAGTTAATGTCTCCTATTTAAATATTAACCCTGAGAACATAGAGATTTGAAAGGTACCCGTTTGTTTACGCGGTATTGATGAAAGTTCTTCCCGCATGACAGAAAAAATACGTTATTCAAATGAGAAACTCTATCGCATGTTAAGAAAAACAATGAACACCCAGTTTTTGTTAGCAGAAATTACCTCAAAAAGCAACTTTTGAAACCTCCAGTAAAACGCAATTCCTAACTTGGAAATACTATTTTGGATGTGATGTGCTAAAGTGACATGTGTTTCGAGATACTAACATCTGTTGTGCATAAAAAAAATGTAGGCTCCTAATTACTGAAAGGAACCGTGGAAATTTCTTCTTGTAAATGTTAAAGGTCTAATGAATGAAGCAAGGAGAATATCACACTTTTTGCACTGATATATATATATATGTACAATCAGAGAAACTGCTTATAAAAATTTAAACTTTAATATGAATAGTGCTATTTCAGATAAAAATTGTCGTCATGTGATAGCAAAAACAATGATATAAATATGAAAAGGTGTAAAATTATTTCTACATAAACTTTTTTTCATTATGGTTATAAAAATATACTACGTAGCTCTAGAGCTGTATTTGGATATGGTGTCTAATGATTTGCACTTGATTTTCGTTTTTGTGAATTAAAAACAAATATTACGTTGTTTCGTGATAACGGGAAACAGCATATGGTTTGGCTGAGAATTTATAATAATAAATGTTTAATTTTTTTCTAGAAGTACCATGCAGTTCACTCCTTGATCCAGGAATTCTGGCATCACGCCAAATAATCGAATTTAAAATGTTAAGGATCTGAGTAATATTTTATGGTTCATCCGGTGGCAAAATGTTGAAATATATCCATATCTATGGTGAGGTATTTCGGATTTTGTAGGATTCAGTTCTACCACATAATTTTTTATGAATCGTCTCAGCTTGTAAATGTAGTAAAGTTATCTGTGGTTTTTCTTAATACCTCAGAGAGTATAGTATGCAAAACTTGATGCTTTCCGCAGCATGAAAGTGCTTAAAAAGACAGTATCGACGGAAAAACAAATTACATTTATTTCAGAAGAGAGCGACATTAATTTTGTATGAGAAAAAACATACACCAAATGCTTTTTGTTGTTAATAACTCTTTGAGTAATTCTGGCGAAAAACTATAACTCCGTTGTGGTAGTTGGACGCGTAATTCCGTCACACATGGAAAATAATTTTTCAGCAGTCAGGTCAGCTCGGGAGATAGCCGAAGAAGTGGAAGCATTTAAATTCAGTAAAGTTACGTAAAAATGTATTACAAAATCAGTAATTTCCTGCAGTCAGAAGAACAGCCTGTTGGAAGTCTAAACACTATTTCAATTTTCACAGCATAATTTGTTTCTCTGTCGACGATTACGAATAAGTATATGCACATTGGATTACCGAAAACTCATTGCGATAAGTTCGAAGGAACAGAGTATGCAAAAATACGCTTTATACATAAGATGCTTACATTGAACATTGTTTGTTATATTGTGCAAGGTATTCGTCCATCCTGTTGCACAATGGTCAAAGTCTCAGGCTTCTGCACAAACAAAGTACGAGACGGCTCATGGCCCAAACCGCAGATATTTCCAGTTTCTCTTTTGTACTCGCTGAATAAATCATTTGTTCCTTGGATCCCATTTTAAAGACCGCAACAAAAACTGTACAACTGCCTACAATTTTGCGAGATTTGCTGGAACCCATTCTCCATTTGCAAATAAATCTCCGATCACCATAAAAACACTTTTACATTGGATGCCAGAGCACAGATTAAGAATTTCTCAAAGGAACGGAAGCTCAAAATGCATTCACCGTCCGCAAATGAATCTCAGCTCGTCGTTATCACCAAACCTAAATAAACGGCTTTGCTACTTCATTTTCATTCTTAAGCTTCACTATATTTCCTAGCTGTTACTTATAAAGAGTATATCTATTATTCTCATGTTGGCAATAAATTCTAAAAGGAGAAACATGAATTACTTGAAACAATTTGGACATAACTAAAGAACAATAACCCGGACGAACATTATAGGACCCGATCTGATAATATACAGTTTATTTCACTTTAAATATCCTTACCAAAATTTGTAATCTGTAGTCCTAAAGGAAAAGTTAATAACGGATCAAAGATAAACTGCAAGATGATCAGTAAGCTGAAATTTCTCCCTGCAACAAAATGAGGGAGAGTGGAAGGTTTAGAAGAGCCCAGAAGAGCACGAGCTTAGTTCGAAATTTTGACAGTCGACAATAGCTTTTGTTCGTAGCAAAACCACCATTTACTCTCAAGGCCAGAGCGAAATTTTACAAACTCTAAAAAGAAGAAACTTTGAATTCACTGATTGTTCGCGCGAACAGACTATTCCAATGAATGCATTTCCGTTTCATTGCCATACTTAACTTTCACCAGTTTTTTTTTCATGTTACTAAAACTGAAATTAATAAATCCATTTATTCATATATCGAGATCAAATTTTCGGAAAAGAGTACAAATTTTATTTATTATAGAACGACAGCAAATGACAAAAACCCAGATACCCATACCGAAATAGTGGGTGTAGACAGACGACATAATAGAAGCTGAATATCTTCCCCACATTTTTTTACACCCCAGTCTTAAATATAGGAGTTTTAACAGTTCGTATATTAACAATAGGGAGATCAGTAACTTAACATATCTCCCTAACACAATGATGTGCGGATAGAACGATCATTAACAGGGGTTAGAGTATTGACGGTGAAAAATCAGGTCTTTCATGAAGCGCAGTCATTCGTTGATATCGTATCCTTAAAGATTGACTCATTGCTACTTGTTAGTGACTTTTAGCCTTCTGTTTAAATTGCTGTGACATAATCAGAGAAATCTGATTAACTGTTTGCAGCGCTTCGTCATTCATGTTTTTAATTACATATTTCTGATAAGTTTTTCGAAAAGTACTATGCTATTAGCTTCATAATTTGATTTAAATTTAAAACAATTTACTGACCTTTTTGCATTGACGTGATGATGCTCTTCCTAATTTCAAAGGGCGGCAATGTAGTTGGAGAAGATTTTTAAGGGACAATACTTTTCTATGTTTAAAATCATATATTCGGAGCAAAATTAGTTTTCAACAGCTACTAATTTCCCATACCTTATTACATAAGACAGTGAGACATTAGTCTAAGGGGTTCTGAATTGTATGTATTTTAATGTAATTTAAATTTGAAACAGTTTGGTAAGGCACTTCCTTTGCCCTTTTGAGAGGTATTCATTTTCCTGCGCCTTACATATCTACATACATGATCGCGTTACTTTGGACACTCCAAATCCCGGATAGTGCGGCACGGCGGCAGCTCTAATTCCTGGAGCTGCCGCCGTGCCGCACAATCCGAGATTTGGAGCATACCAACCAACACCTCTGGCCTTGTCTGCCACAGCACCACACCAGGAGTTTGTTCGGCTCCATGCCGGACCGTATTGCAGCATGTATCGCCGCACGAGGATGTGCGACGCGCTAGTGAAGATGACCGGACTGGTGCCCCAGATACCGCTGTAATTGTGCAGCAGCTCTGTTTTTGCCATCATGTGTACCATTCATCTGTATCGTTACGTCCATAAAATTTCAGTTCAGTCCGATGCTTCCTTCTTGGTGCGCAAATTTCATTTTCCTTGAATGTATCATAAACCACAGATGTTTGGGATTTTTGAAGTCCCGGGTTTAGGCACTTGAACCCTTCGCAAAATCGAGTCCAATGTTTGTCTAGCAAACGCAGTTGAAAATACATTGAAGATGATATTTGCAATTTTTTTTTATCTCTGTCTTTTACGGTGGAGGAAATTACAAACACTCTTCAGTGTTATTTAATTCGCATTAATTAAAAACGCCATAAAGCGCATTAAAAGGGATCTTATTATAAAATATTTTAAGTGAATTATAAACGTTCTTGAGCGTTAATAATTTCTCCACCGTAGAAGCCACAGATAAAGCAGTAGGAAGTATCATCGACAAGGGAGTTTCAGATTTGTTTACTTGGCAAACATTCCAATACATTCTACGAAGTTTTCAAGTGTCTAATCCCAAACATCACGAGCTTCAGGTATCCTAAATATCCCAAACATCACGAGTTTCAGGTATCCTAAATATCCCAAATATCAACGGTTTAATGTATCATGAGTTCATAACATATTTTCATAAATTCTCTTTTAGTTTAGAAATCCTAATTATAAATTTGGAGTAAATGTGGCTATTAAGTTTATTGCAACGATATACGACATGACCAATAATCCAAACTTCAGATTAGAATGTAGGGCATTTCCAACTTAAATACTTCAGCGATTTGGGGCTTACAGAATATTCCAATATTATTCAGAGGAAATGGGTTCACATTAAAGTTGTTCTATAGCTTCTAAAGATAAATACATGAAATGTTTATATGAATGGAATGTTAGTAATAAATCAATTAAAACAATAAGACTTGGGTAAATGATTACTTGGTTAAATGCCAAGTTTCCTGGAGCGAATGTTTAGATACTGCTGCAACCACAATTGTATATATATTTACTTTTGCAACATGAAAATATTTGCAGTAAAATAGTGCCAACTACTGAAATTATATGTAAAATTTCGTTTTTAAGTAAAGGTCAGTCTCAGTTCGAAAGCCATATTTGACTACTCTTCAAGTACGGGCAAAAATGAATAATCAATGGACCGAAAAGCACCATTACCAACTGTCTGTCTTTTTCATTTAAGGGTATATTTCTAAGATCTTTCTGTTAGAAATAAAACTAACACGAATGGTAAACAAGAAAGATGACACCGAATTTTCGGGTGTAATTAGCATGTCTTTTGAATCCGTTCTGACGCAAATTAAATTTATCAAAGCTATTCAAAGTCAATGGAACCGGTGTGGGAAACAATAGTATCTGATGGAAGAAAGAAGTATTTAATCAGGTTTTTAATCCCTCAGATATTGCTCTAAACGGAATCGTGAACTTACACCATCTGGTTGCAGACTTGTGTGCTAAGAAAAACATTAATTTATACGAGAAACATTTTGCACCGGAAACGCTCTCCAACACAGGAAGAATTTTTCAAATCGGACTCTTAGAAACAGAGATATCGACAAAAATAAAATGTGGTTTTTTGTCCTCTGGTTGGAAAACCATGCATTATCTTAGGAAGAAAGTATTCTCAAAAGGATTTTCCATATGAGCGGTATCGGTCCAAGAAAAAAACAGTAGTAGAGTTTTCAGGAGCCCAGAGTTTGCTACAAATACATCAGAAGCAGAAATTAACATTTATGCCCCATGTTGGCGAAAAACCATTTTTTACCAAACATTAGAAATTATGTGAAAAGTATTTTCCATCTGGTCTTGTTTTGCCATACAAGAAGAATTTTTCAAATCGGAAATTTAGAAGCAGAAATATCCCAGAAAACGCAATTTGCTTTTGTGCCGCCTAGCGAAACGCATATGATTTACTTGAAAATTTTGAATTTTTGGGGAAAACATTTCGCATCGAAAACACTATCCAACGAAGAAGAAATTTTCCAAATCGGACTCCTAGAAGTAGAGATATTGACAAAAATAAGATATACATCTACGCCCCTGGCGTAGAAACCATGGATTATTTCAAGAAGAAAATGTTCCTAAAAGGTTTGTCGACATGAGTAGTATCAGTGAACAAACGACTTTTTTTTCTATCGAGAATTTAGAAGCTCATATTTTGCCGCAAATACATCAGAAGCGGAAATTAAGACTTACGCCACCTGGTGCACAAACTATTTTTTACAAAAATTTGAAATTATGAGCAAAGGATTTCCCATCAGGAGCTGCATCCGGTGCAGAATAAAAATTTTAAAATCGGAGATTTAGAAGCAGATATATAGGGGAGGAAGCAATTTACTTTATGCCCCTAGCGTAAAGTCTATGAATTACTTGAAAATTTTCAAATTGTATGAAAAACATGGCACACTAGAAACACTATCCAACAAAGAAGGAATTTTTCAAATCAGACTCCTAGAATGGGAGATATAGACAAAAATAAGATATACATCTGCGGCAAATGGCGTAGAAACCATGCATTATTTTACAAAGAAAATGTTCCTAAACGGTTTATCGACATGACTTCTATCAGTCTACAAACGACGTTTTTTCAATCGAGATTTTAGAAGCTCATACTTTGCTGCAAATACAAAAAAAGCGGAAACTAAGATTTACGCCCCCTGGTGGCCAAATCATTTTTTCACAAAAATTAGAAAATATGTGCAAACGATTTCCCATCAGGAGCTGTATCCGGTGCAGAAAGAATTTTTCAAATCAGAGATTTAGAAGCAGAGACATATGGGGAAAAGCAATTTACCTGTACGCCCCCTAGCGGAAAGTCTATGAATTACTTGAAAATTTTGAAATTATATGAAAAACATGTCACACTGAAAACACTATCCAACAAAGAAGTAATTTTTCAATACGGACTTCTAGACTTAGAGATATAAACGAAAATAAGATTAATATCTAGGGCCCCTGGCGGAGAAACTGTATAATATTTTAAGAAGAAAATATTCCGAAAAGGTTTATCGATGTGAGTGGCATTAGTCCACGAAAGTGTTTTTTCAATCGATATTTTAGTAGCTTAGATTTTATAGTAAATATATTAGAAGCAAAAATTAACATTTACGCCCTCTGGTGGCCAAAGTTTTCTTTACCAAAAATTTGAAAGTATGTGCAAAATATTTTCCATCAGGAGGTGTATCCGCTGAAGAGATAACTTTTCAAATCAGAGTTTTAGAAGAAGAGTTATTGGGAATAATGTAATTTACTTTTACGCCCCTAGTGGAAAATCTATGCGTAGTTTGAAAAAGTAACTATATCTAAAATATTCTTCGACATAAATGGAATCGAAAGATAAAATATTTTTTTTAATCGGGTGTTTAGAAGCAAATATGTGGATTGAAACGTATTTCTGAATTCAACATCATCTGCGTTTAAGACCTCTAGCGGGGAAATTGTACATCGTAAAAAACAAACAAATAAAAGATCATCATTTGCATAATGCATGGCTACCCAATGCAAAAATTATTTTTCAAATCGGACTAAAAATTGCAGATATATCGTGGGTACAGCCGGACGGACGGACGGACAAACCGATAACATTAGCACGATCTTTTTTTACAGAAGACGTGATAAAAAGCAAACAATGCTTGCCCTAAAACAAAAATTTTGTAAACTACACACATGTTCGGATAAAAATGAGGCCCTCCTTTAGGTTCCTGGAACTTAAATCTTTTATATCTTCCCAATAAAACCAAATGGTCTATTATTTCCTTATGACGTAAGTTACATTTGAAACGTTTTAAAACGCAAGCATCCCTTGCTAAATTGAAAATTTCGATTTCTTCATTTTTACGTTGCTTTTTAGACCAAATTGCCTGTAATGCAGTTTGTATATTGTAAATTTTCTACGGTCGAGTAACTAACGTTTATCAATTTCATTGTACTGGAGCTCGATACATATTAATATATATATATATTTTTGCGTTCATACGTTCCCGAAAGAAAACAGATTGATCAGCAGGTAGCGCAGTAATCTAATAACTGGCTTCTAACAATTTGTCCGAGATATGTCATGGTTCGCATACAGAGGAGGTGTCGATGTTTTGTTTGTCTTACAGCACTAGCTCTCTATCTTTCCTGAAGCTAGTTATCCAAAATTAGAGAAGAACGACTGCTTATTGACCATCGAGGCTCTCATAGTATTCTAAACCCCCTTCCAAAAATAAGAAGTAAAACAAATAAATAAATAAATAAGAAAATATATAAATAAATAAATAATTGAACAAAGTTCATCAGACTTACTTTACGAATTTTCCAGTCATCGTGTTGTACCATTTTTCTACATTTTCATTCTCTTTTTCTCTTTGTAGCGTATATTTTCATATTTGTACCTTTACTAATTTATAAAATAATAATAAAAATTGCTTTGGTAAAAAGCTAAATAAAAAACCCTGTGAACGAACGTTTTTAAAAAGGTTAAAGTTTCTTTAATTCGGTACGAGTCGGAAAAATACAAATCAGCTGTTGATTCCTGTGAAAATTTTAGATGGCCAAAACAATTCCTGAACGACAACACCACAATTAAATCCTCTTTCATTCGAAAAAAAAGTTGGTGAATTTTCTCGCGCATCTAAGGGTAATTTATGTGCCGCAATCAGCTGTAGCTCTGTTATACACGGTCCAGTCACATTATTGTTACCGTCAGCTAATATCCAGAGTAACCTCCGTGTGGAGCGAGGACACGTCTGGACGTGCTGGAAGTGTCTCAGTAAAGTGCTGGAAGGTTTTCACAGGTATGTGGAGCCCGGCTGACTGCAGTGCATCTGACAGCTGCTGGAGGGTGCGTAGTGGAAGATCCAAACAGCGAACAACGCGATAAAGGTAATCCCACAGATGCTCAATTCGGTTTAAGTCTGGGAAATTAGGGGGCCACGGAAGTACTTTGAAATCTTCATTCTGCTCTTCAAACCATTCTCGGACATTTCTAGCAATGTGGCACGTCGCATTGTCGTGATGGAAGATACCTCCGACCAGTGAATACAATCAGCATGTATGTGTGTACGTGGTATGCAAGGATGGATTCATAACTAATTCGTTTCTTAGTGCCTTTCAAAGGTATGAATGAACCCCGAGAATGCCACAAAAACATTCCCTAACCAATACGCTGCCTTCACCAACGTATGTTTTTCCAGAAGTGGTTGAATCTTGTTTTTTCGATGTTTTTCGCCTTATACGCCAACTTCCACCGGTTCGTTGAAGCAGCAGAAAACGTGACTTCGGAGAAGACAATTCTTGGTCAATCAGTGGAGCTCTAATTCCGATACTACCATGCATCCCTATACACATTCGTTAGCATAGGTGCAGTGACCATACGTCTTCATCGGAGCCCCATACGCAGCAGGGTTGCTGAATTGTCGGTTTAGACACACTTCCATTATCCCCCTTTTTCATTCAGTCAGTGAGTTGCTCCACTGTAGCGTGTTGGTCGGCTATCGCGCACGTTCGCAGCAGACGTTCACCTCTCATAGCAGTGGCGCGTGGTGTTCTGCAGTTTCCACTCGCTTATTCGCAATGGCGCTCTTTCTCTAAACACGATACACTTGAACCACAGCAGCACGTAAAGTGTTCACAAACTGCGCTGTTTCAGAAATGCTTCCACACTTGCCCTGAAAGCAGATAATCATTCCTCTTTGAAATTCTGATAAGTGTCTACTTTTATCCATTACAGCAACGAGTGATAAGTTTTCAGAATGCCTACAGCACACCTTATGTACCCTGCAAGCCCGGTCACAACACGTGCTTTTTTCATTGGATTCTCGGTGTTGACGTAAAAAGTAGGAGTGGTCACAATAATGTGACTCGAATGTGTATGTACTCTACTTTTGATTGAAATTTGATTAGCTGTTTATTTTACATAACTCAGCAAGTTATCTCGGTAAATATATATTAGATTAGTACAAAATCTATCATAGCAATTCTAAAAAAGTGTTGGGCTCTACATCATCCTTTTCGACCTCTTTCAGCCCCACTCGGCTCCTGTTCGATAATAACATACATGCATTGCTCCTCCTTTGAAAAGAACCAACATTTGTGGGTGTGTGTGTGTGTGAGAGAGCGCGTGCGCAGATTTGAGAGTGTATGAGACGAGGTATATGGTTTATTTATCATTAAACATCGTACTTGATAACAGTCTTGAACAAATTAAATTACATTCATAACCCTTGTTCGAAGTTAGAAAATATATTTTTTTGAATGTTTTCATTGCAGTAAAACTTACAAATTGGAGACACTACCGGGATCATCTTTTTGTTCTTAAAAGAGAGACACGTTGAAAAAAGAGTTTTGTGCTTTTCATAGATCATTCGCTCCCGTTTGGGTGATCATGAACCTCTAGCAGACTGTCGCAATAATCGACGAACTTCAAGCAAAAAAAAGTTATGTCGTGGCGCATTATGCTGTAAATAAATGTCCAATTAAGTTATAAGTAAATATTTGTCTTATGAAGAAAACGAAAGGTCTTTTGGAATCATTAGAAGTTAGTTTCAGCAGCGATTGCGAACTAATAAGAAAAATCTCACGGTACTTTGTTCTTCTTGGCATTTCATTATTAATTTCTTATTAGAAAATCAGCAATCTTTGGATCAGGCCGCTACGAAATACAATTATTTATCTTAATGTTTCACAAGCGACTTTCACTGAACGTTTTCCTGAAATTTCAGAAAATTATATTTGCAAATTTAAACAACGTATTGGGTTTTGAACTAAAAGCACTATTCAAAACTTACAGCCTTATAATTTGGTTAAAAGTGAAGACTTAACATAAACACGCAGTAAGAAAACTTTTTAAATTTTACGATATTTGCTATCGCAGATTTTATTGAGATAGCATTTTCACTTTATTCTAGTTGGAAATCAACCAGAATAAAGTGAAATGCTGGTTGGGCCGAATGTCAAAAGCCGCGGCCCTCTGGTCTATATGCTGACTTATTATGACCATCCGTCCGAGATGGAGCGGCGTTCGAATCCCGGTGAGGCATGGATATTGTATTGTGCTTTTCTTATGGCACTAGCTGTCTCCCTTCCCTAGAACAAGTGGCCCTAAATTAGTGACGACCGACTGCTTATAAGCCACTGAGTTGCTCACGTTGGCGTTAAACTTATAAATTAAAAAAAAGAAAAAATAATATCGCACTCACAAAAAACGAAATTAACTTTACATGTGATTATTATATAACATCCAAGATCTTCCAAAGTGTAGCTTATTTCATTAAAATATTATTTATACCGAATATGGCATTTTAACGAAATTTGTGCAATTCAAAAATTTAACTTTAAATCTTGCACATAAATTATATACAATTAGAGATTTTAAAATTTTTATTTTGACTAGTTATATTGAACTAGATTGTAGAATTTCATATTTTGAAATCTTAGATAAATAACATGTATTGTTTTTGAAGATGTGTTTATATGTCCGATATTGAAAGGTTTTCATGAAAAAAAAACACTTTGGGTACCACAGCAGCACGAAACGCCAAACTTTGTCACACGTAAATATGAAGATTAATGTTCTTTGCCCATGTAGTATAGTAACAATCACGTTTATACTCTAATCACATTTTCTATGTAATTTAGTGTTCTCATCACACATTGGTGTTCGTGTAATTTCTTTAACATGGACAGTGTGGTACTTCTATCTTTCTTTGACCGAAAGAAATTTGGCAGAAATATTAACCAAGTCACTTTGAGTAATTAGATGTTTTTGTTTCTAATAGGTAAGGCCTGAAGTGAACACATTCAGCAAATAAATTACTAATTTGGTCCCTCGAAAAGAGTTATAATGGAGATTTAAAATCACGCAATGCTTTAAATTTCAGCATTCTTCTGTATGATCGTGTATAACTTAGAGTATTTTTTTAACTCCATTATATTTAATAATTTAACGACCAACATAAAACGAAGTTGTAAGATCTCTTGTTAAGAAATACATAAATAACATGCTTACTGAATGCTACATAAGTGATATTAAACCTTTTCTGTTATCTTTGTCGTTCTCTGAAGTTCCTTGCAGAAGTATTACAATATGTTGTATAGGAAAGCTATTAGCTCCGTTTGTGGAAGTGCTTTGAGTGGCAACTAATATAACCTTTAATTCATATATAAGATATTTATTATATATTATTTTTTAATGAAAAAACCGAACGTTGCACTTTCTCTTCTTGCATTAGTAACAATTAATTGTTTATTTACATATTTTGCCATACCATGCCAACAACGCGCCGACTGTTCCACTGATTATTAGAGGAACGTTTTTTTATCACATTTTCCCTTTGCTTACATAACAGTTCCGCTTTCTGCGAAATGGCATGTTTAGTACCTGATAATGCTATAATGGTATTTTTGGATGAATATATCTTCAATCAATGTAGCATAATGATCCAAAAGACATCCTTGAGAGCAAATGTTTCTGTTTTGTAATTTGTGGTAGTTTTCGGAAATATCAATTTATAATGACAAACGCACTTTATCATTTTTTTGTCGCATCTGTGATACCGTTGTCATTATAAACCGAAATACTACTCTCTCACGGGATTCATGTGGAACATCGTTTCAAAATACTGTGACTATTAATCTATATAAAAATGGACAGGTCCATCGTAATAACGTTAAACGATAAGTCACGGCACCTGTCACTGGCTGATGCAGGGTAGAATCGTATGAATATGTCTGATTTCATTCAGGAATCAGGCTTAGTTATACTGCAAAGCAACCCTTTGAATCGTGTCATCGGTATGATAAAGTAAAATGCGAAAATAAGGGTTTTACCTCTTAGTCTTCAGGGTGCGGAGCAAAAAATGACTGGCCCCAGGACCGCATGTATATACGGTAAAAAATACATGACAATCAAGGTTAACCCCTTGAAGCCGATTGCTTTTAAATTTGGTGACCTGACACACTACATGGAAAAGTCACCTCTGCCACTCTGAGTGAACTTCCTCCTCTTTCAAACCTCGTTAAAGCCTCCACCGGAGGATTCATCAATAATATCAATAGCGTTGTGGCATTCCACGGTGACACTATGGGATTTCTTATATTATCTTATTGTACCCAACAGTCCCAGTACAAGAAGCCATCAATGCGTTAATCGAGGCCATTTGACTTTGTTGTAGTTTCAAGTACGAGACAAAACAAAACAACTTTCCAATTTTCTCTCTCGTCAGCAGTAACACTTTTTTCAGTTCCAAAACATTAATTCACAAATTAACTAGTGGAGCGTATGCTGCACAAATGCATATAAGGGGTCGCCGGTCGCCATTGTCGACCAAGTTGTTCCATCTCGCGAGCAGTGTTTCTTTTTATTGAAGTGGGCTAATGAAAACTTCAGTCAGTTTTATTTTCTGATTTGCTGTCGTAGAATACTTGTATCTGTTCTTTAATGTCAGGCCGAAGGGAAATAGCTTTAACGGGAGAGATCGAAGACCGATTTACGGTGGCGGTACCGCGGGTTCCGTACATATTTGGCGTCAGAGCTGAGACACCAAGAGGTCTATGCGCTGAACTTGTGAACATCCACCTATGCGCGTCGTCAAACATCGTGAGTCATGACGCCAATAGTACCAGATATTTATAAGTGACGCTTATTGGCTCATCAGCGCCGTGTCGCCACCTTAAAATGGGATTACTCATCCACAGAAGAGAGAACTTCAGCTAGTAGAACGGGTATTTTTAGTCCTCAATTTGTCATATAAGCAGTTAAAAAGCGTTGTCCGACTATAATGTTCCGAAGCACCATTTTCAAGTTTCTATCGAAGAAAAACAATTCTTTGTTTGGGAGATTCTGTCGTGAGGTAAGTGAGCAATTCAGACAGTTCAAATTTTTTTCACGTAAACTATCTGACTAAACTGAGACTATCGTTTTATATTCTGAATGTAAACAGGAGGAGTGAGAAATCAATGATAACTGCAGCGATGAAAATGTCAGACATGCAATCCGTATTTCCAGTTTGAACCTGAAGTCAAGAAGATAGTAATTTGAATGCAAGAAATCTGATAAACCAGTGACTGTGACACAAGACACATCTTACTATATTCTTCCCTTTGTAAAAAATTCAAAGACATTAGTGATCAATATTTTTAGCTTGTAAATTGCTATGCAGCACATTTTAAACTGGAAAACCTAAATTTTCCTAATGCATTTAAAGCTCATAAATGTTGCGTAGAAGTACTTGTTAAAAATGATACAGTTTCAGACTCTCTGTTAAGGTATATCCCAAAAGCTTCGCAAGAAGAAATTCCTAAATGTGCATATTTCTAATACTGCATATTTCAAAGATTATCATTCAAAATCACTTCAAGATTTTGAGAAATAGATAGAACTGGTCCTAAAAACCAGTGCCAATGCACCCAATGGTTATGAAAGCCGAATTCAAGGTACTTCATTAATCAATCTCAATCGTATTTCTTCTTGCATGAAAAACTGAACTATTGCGTCGTGTTTCTAAATCCTTTTGTCGAATAATATTATTAGATGGATCAACTGGCACATTCAGTCAGTTTTACGCTTTTATCAAATCAAACTGACAGCGAAACAGGTTTCATCAAGAATTTCCTTCAGTTTTCGTTGTTGTGTGGCATATGATTACTTGTCGTAAATATGTAGACAACCCCTTTCGGTCTTCCTGATCCGCCCATGCTTTAAGAATTATGGAGAGAATTCTGCGTGAAAGCCTCACAAAATGTGTTTCAAAGCCATAAAGAGCTAATGAAATCGCCGGAAAAAGATTCATTTGAAAAATTGTCCAAAGTAACAGATTGTAACTATTATACCATTCTGCTGCTCCGCGCTACTATTCCATGACAGTGTTCCCAAGTCTACTGATAAACCAGTACATCTACTGACTTTGCGATGTATCTACTCATATACTGAAAAAACTTTCGAAATTGTACAATTCTGCTGATTTTTTTGACGTTTAAGGTGGGATTAAAATTTTGACATTTTGAAATACTGTCAGTTACTTTACCTTGCTGAATTCTGCTGCCCTAGTTTTTACATGTAAAGAAGCTTTAATTGTACTGTATCTACTGTATTGGATACGTTCATGTCTTCATATGCAGTGTTGTCATTGACATCTAAGAGGGGAATCCACCCAAAGAAGGCATACATGACTTCGAAATCCTTGGCAACTTTGGCAACTAAACACAGATGCTTTATGCAGCCTAAATCCATTGTCTCATCTACAATTAATAATAACACAAGCCTGCAACAAAAAAAGTGTTTAGAAACCAATAGCTGATTCTGATAAACTTTTGGATGCTAATTTCAGGAAAAATAGTCAAAACATTCCATCACGTACCATTTTTTCACAAATTGAAAATTTTGATTTTCGTAGCCACCAATCCATTGTGTTATAATCTACTAAGGAAGGTGATGAGCATTTAGTGTCATAAGTCGTCAATATTGGCAAAAACTGGAGATTTTTAGGGCAGTCTCTGGTGCGAGAAAAAAAAAACAATTTTCAAGTAATAATATGTCCAAAAAAAAGTTTTGTTTGGACAGATTTTACTTCAAAATGGCTCTTATTCGTCGAGAGCCTACGTTAAAAATCACCATGATTCAGCAGTCGTTATCATGAGGAGAATTCCAGGAACATCAAGTGTGACCGGAAATGAGTTAGTTGATGACTCACTCCCTTTCGTTCCTCTTCCCTATTCCACGCTTCCCGCTCTCTGCTCAGTTGTACTTTGATCTTTGAGCGAAACGGTTGTGTGCTGAGCAGTGCAATTTAGCTCAAAGTGTTATATCTGTAGAGGTTAAAGTTTTTTTCCAGCAGCGGATGAGTATACTCATTTTTATAGTTTTCATATTTAAAGTTTTAACCTATAAAATGTACTAAATGGCAGCAAGGGCTTGTCTTAATTCACCTGATTCCTTTTGTTATATTTGTGGGGATTTTGTAGTGAAGAAACATCATTATTTTTGTGGGGAATTTGTAGAGAAGAAACATCAAAGAAATATAACAGATTTTGTGAAGAAAGTATTTTATGCATATTTCGGTGTAAAACTTGGTGACCAGAATAAGTCATGGGCCCCACATAAAGTGTGTTACCCTTTTGTAGAAGAATTGCGAAAGTGGTCAAAAGCACGAAAAAGTCTTTCCGTTTTGGAATCCCTATGATCTGGAGGGAACCTAAAAATCACAGTGATGACTACTACTTCTGTTCATGTAGCGTGCAGGGGTACAATTTAATTAATAAGAGAGAAATATTTTATCCAAACCTCCTGTGGGCAATAAGCCATGTTCCTCATAGCTCAGAAATACCTGTACCTTAACCTACTGAGAAACTAGAAGACATTCCTAAAGACTCTGAAGACGAAGGTCAGGTTTATGACGAAGACTTTCACTGTGTTTCAGACAGCAGCGAGCCCCAACCTTTATCCCAGCTGGAATTTAATGATTTAGTCAGAGATTTGGGCCTTTCTAAAGAATCTGCAGAACACTTAGGCTGTAGGCTAAAGGGAAAAAAATATTGGCTCCTGGTACCTCTTTCTCATGGTTTAGAAAGAGAGAAACAGATTTCGTTCCATACTTTTCTCAAGATAGTGGCTTGGTTTACAGTAGCAATGTCCCTGGATTGATGGAGATGTTTAATATACAGTATGGTGTGTACGAGTGGAGGCTCTTTCTTAACTCGTCAAGAAGAAGCCTCAAAGCAGTGCTTCTGTATAATGGCAGAAAGTATGCTTCAGTGTCATTAAGGCATTCTGTGTACCTGAAAGAATGTTACAAAAATTTAGCCTTGATTCTCACCAAATTTAAATACATATAAAGATATTGGATGGACAATATGCGGTGATCTAAAAGTACTTTCCATGCTTCTTGGACAACAAGCAGGATACACCAAGTACCCTTGCTTCTTGTGTGAAAGGGACAGTCGGGATAAGGGCAATCACTGGATCAAAAAGGAGTGGCCGCATAGGAAAGCATTAAAACCTGGAAACAAAAATGTAGTAAAGGAAAGTTTATTTGATCCGAGTAAAGTCACCTTGCCTCCACTTCACATCAAGCTTATCTTGATGAAACAATTTGTTAAGGCTCTATCAAAAGAAGGAGAGTGCTTTAAATACCTTGACAACAAGTTTCCAGGACTAACGGAAGCAAAAATTAAAGGAAGGTGTTTTCGTAGATCCAGATATTCAGAAACTTTTTACAGGTGAAGTGTTTGAAAGTATAATGGTTTTGAGTGAAAAAAGGCCTGGGGAGCTTTTTAGAAAGTCGTCAAAAAATTCCTCTGGAACTTTAAGGACCTAAACTTTAAATGTATCGTGGAAAACATGCTAACGAAATTCAAAGACTTGGGTTGTTCGATGAGTTTGAAAAAGCATTTTTTAAAATTGCATTTGGACTACTTTCCCGAAAATCTTGCTGCTGTTAGTGAAGAACAGGGAGAAAGATTTCACCAAGATATAAAGGAGATGGAGCATAGATACCAAGGTGGGTAGAACGTCAATATGATGGCGGACTACTGTTAGATGCTGCACAGAGAATACCCGCATACTGCCTACAAGAGACAAAGTGCCAAAAGGAGCTTTCAGGGGAAAAGGAAAAAACAGCATAAGGACCTATGAATATCAGGATGTATTAACAATTGTAACTGCTCTTATTAATATAATTTAGCAAATCATTTCCAATAGTTTGATAAATAATAAATTTGTAAATAAAACACTTAAAAATATTTTGAAAAGACTTACTGTTCACCAGAATATGTAAAATAGGCTTTCTTCCCCATATATTCAAGCGCAATGTGCGAAAAATCCTTACGTAATTGAGAAAACTGGATGCCATATTTGAAATCAGAGCACCAAACAATATAAAAATCAGTCATTATATTGCATACACGTTTTAATGACTCAAATTTTGCAAGCCTGTGTAATTTGCTTTCTCGAAGAAGAATGTTTAGTTCATCCTTAGAAGTTTTCCCGGTGATGTTTTGAAGGCGTTTTCATTTTTTTTTGTCTTGGAATGCCTTTCCAAGGCGCTTAAGGCGCTTTCTTTTTTTTTCTTTGGAATGCCTTTCCAAATCTGCATTTCAAGAAGCATTAACAGAAATATCTACAGAGCATGCTTTACTCACGACGTACAGAGCATGCTTTACTCACGAAGTACAGCGCATAAAATTCTGTTTAAAACTCTGCTGAGAAGCCGGAGACTTCTTAGAGTGCCCATGCGAACACGGTTCCAACCGTTTAAGTGAGCATGCGAGCATCAGAACTGGAATTTGGAATCAGATGTCTGGTCCTATGGATATATTTTCCTGTTGCTTCATGCGGACGGCAAAGTACCTGTGCATCGTTTACCTGGGGAAGTGTTGGAATGTGATGCACGGTGGGACTAAAACAAGCTGGTGGAAGCAGTGTTATGCTTTGGGCAAAGTGCTGCTATGAAACACTGAGTCCTCTCAATCATGTAAGGGAGCTTATAACATCTAACACTCATCAAAACATCATAGCTGATCAGGAACTTTCTTCCACCCCAACGGTATTCGCCTGTCCTAGTGCCTCCTTTCTGAAGACAATGCGCTTTTCGCCATTGCTCGGATTATGGATTATTCGAGAATGGTTGGCGAAACATGAGGAAGATTTTCAGGTATTACCATGGCCTCCACATTTTCCAGACACGAGCACAATCGAGCATCTCTGGTTTAAGCTGAAAAGCCAAACCAGACCTGCAGCCGCTCAACTTACAAAAGGCTTAAAATCACCTAGTAACGCTATGGTGCAATATACAAGACTCTTTTACAAATCCCGTAGCATCCCTCCCTCACCTGTTAAGAACTGTTTCTGCGGCACGTGGGAAACCAACTTTTACTACACAGGTGAATATAATATTACATCTCTTCCGTATTTAAATTTAAACTGAAGATCTGATAATTCTTTTATTTGACACATTTCTGATTTGTCAAACATAAATACAAAAAGCTAAGAACAAAAACAAGTTTACTCCTGTTTTACACATTTTTGGTTTTTGAAAGAGTTGATATTATACCAAAAACTTTTATATGTCTCAAACCACGTATAAACATTTAAAGTGGGCCAAAGAGGAGAGTTTTGGAAAAAAATAAGGGCCATTTTATAGTGGATGCTTTTAATTATCCTTACTAAGGGTCGTTTTATGATGGATGCTTTTAATGATCATAAGTAAGGGCCGTTTTATGATGGATGCTTTTAATGATCATAAGTAAGGGCCGTTTTATGATGGATGCTTTTAATGATCATAAGTAAGGGCCGTTTTATGATGGATGCTTTTAATGATCATAAGTAAGGGCCGTTTTATGATGGATGCTTTTAATGATCATAAGTAAGGGCCGTTTTATGATGGATGCTTTTAATGATCATAAGTAAGGGCCGTTTTATGATGGATGCTTTTAATGATCATAAGTAAGGGCCGTTTTATGATGGATGCTTTTAATGATCATAAGTAAGGGCCGTTTTATGATGGATGCTTTTAATGATCATAAGTAAGGGCCGTTTTATGATGGATGCTTTTAATGATCATAAGTAAGGGCCGTTTTATGATGGATGCTTTTAATGATCATAAGTAAGGGCCGTTTTATGATGGATGCTTTTAATGATCATAAGTAAGGGCCGTTTTATGATGGATGCTTTTAATGATCATAAGTAAGGGTCGTTTTATGATGGATGCTTTTAATGCTCATAAGTAAGGGCCGTTTTATGATGGATGCTTTTAATGATCATAAGTAAGGGCCGTTTTATGATGAATGCTTTTAATGCGGACACTTGCAGGTATTACAATGACCTCCAGATTTTCCAGACAAGAGCGCAATCGGGCATCTCCGGTTTGAGCTGCAAAGGTAAATCGGATTCGCATCCTTAGAACATACAGAAGCTGAAAATCTGCTAATAACGCCATGGTGCAAGATAAGGACAAGACTCCCTCACAAACCTTGTAGCATCCCTCCCTCGCCGGTTAAGAGCTGTTTCTGCGGCACATGGGAAACCAACTTTTATTTGGCCGTTGAATATAATGTTTTATCTCTTCCGTATTTAAACTTTAACTGAATTTCTGATAATTATTTCATTTGACACATTTAGGATTTGTCAAACATAAATACGAAAAGATAAAATTGAATTACAAATTTACTTCTGTTTGACACATTTTTGGTTTTGAAAGAGTTGTTATTATATCAAAAGCATCTAAAAGTTTTAAACGAAATATAAATATTTGAAATGGACAAACGAGGGCAAGTATTCGAAAAAAAGTGCCAAAAAAAAAAAAAAGAAAATTACGCTTTCAGTAAAATGTAAAAGTGCTACAGAATCAGATAGCATTTTTTAAATTTCATCATAAGGGCTTCGATTTTCGAATGAAATAGGAAAATCGGAGTTTCAGTTCAATCAAGCAAGAGCTATAAAATTCGTAAAACACTGCTGACCACCCAAAATGCAAAACCTAAAAGGAAGCATCCGATTGGCCTGAAATTCGCAGCATGCGTCGCCCGCGAGAGGACATGCAAACGATTAGCATTGCAGGGCATATACAAATCATGTGCGCCTGGCACGCCACCGAGAAGCACTATAAAATGGGTGCATAGAAGGCGGGATATAAGTAGTGGAAGTGTGTTGTGCTACCAGACCTGTGCGTGGGAAGCTTCCTGATGCCTCGTCGCAGAATACGGCAGTCATTCCAGTACGTTTCAGAGTTCGGCAGAGGACGAATACTGGCTTATCGCGACAACCGTTTATTATACCGAGACATCGCCGCCCGTGTGGGACGACATCCAGCCACAGTGAGGCGAATATGGATTCGGTGGGTGCAGGAGGGACGGAAGAACAGACGTGAGCGATCGCTGCAGCCGCGGCACACCACCAAACGAGAGGTCCAGATGTTGTGCGTCGGGTATTGACGGCTCGCACCGCCACATCACGAACGTTAGCGCAGGAATTAGGGTGTGTTGCGCAAAACCCTGTGTCAGCACGTACCGTTCGACGTCGTCTGAAGAAGCGAGGACTTGTCGCACGGTGCCCATTGTTCCGATTACCATTGAAGTTACACCACCGGCGAGTGCGGCGGTAGTGGGCCGTTGAGCGCCGTACCTGGACTACGGAATGGCAAGACATTGTCTTCTCCGACCAATCCCATTTCTAGCCTGCAACACCACGATGGTCAGATCCGTGCGTGGCGGCACCGCGGCGAGGGACTGTATAACGCCTGCATCATGAATCGCCATACCGGTCCGTCTCCTGGCGCTATGGTTTAGGGCGCAATTGGATGTGACACTCGCACCCCTCTGGCTTGCATGTCCGGTACATTCAGCAGCCACCGCTATATCTCCAACGTGTTAGAGCCTGTAGTCTTTTCTTACCTGCAGGACCTGCCAGCGGCCAAGTTTGAACAGGACAATGCGCGCCCACACGTGATACGCATCATGCCGTGTCTTCACGGCCCACCAGGTGTCATTGCTACCGTGGCCCGACTGTTCTCCCGATATGTCGCCCATCGAACACGTCTGGGTACTGATCGGCAGCCGAGTGGCCCGGCAAGCACCACCCGCGGCTACGGCCGACGAACTGTGGCAAAGTGTGGAAGCAGCCTGGACCGACATACCCCAAGCCCACATCTAAAGCCTCTTTCGTTCGATGCCGCGGAGTGTAGTGCCCGTTATTGCCAGCCATGGGGGCCACACGAACTATTGATGTCTGCGTGTTACGCAAATCGCACCGGCCTGTAAGCTCAAGCGTTTCATTTTGTATCTGTCGTTATGTGTCCAGCAGTGTAGTTAGCATGATACAATGCAACATAAGTTCAGCATGAACATTTGATAGAACTGTTAATGGAAATAACATAGGTTCTGGAAAGACGTTTCAAGTCGTTCGTGAAATTCATTTATTGTGTACATTTTCTAGATGATTTTATATTTAAGGCTCTGTTGCAGTGGTCCTTAAATCATGCATAAGCATGTACATAATTTTTGTTTTAAAATTGTATTTTTCTTGCTCGAAATGGCTTTAATTTGTCAAATGAATCAGAGGAAATTTTGGAAATTCCATGAAACATTCTTTGTTAATTTTATGTTCCAAAGATAAGTAAATTTCGAAAAGACATATTTTTACATATCTTATAGCCTAAAAGGAATATAAGAGCTCCAATTTATCTTTTATGTTAAAGAGAAATACAGTTTTCAGTAAATTTTTGGTGTAAAATTTATAAGTGTAATCCATTAAGCTCACATGTTTAACGTAAACCTAAATTAAATTTTCATTTGTAAAAGCAAATTCCTATTTGCTTCCAGTCAAATAATATCCGTACCGAAGGAAAGAATACTGTTGTGTATGTGTTAGTATTTTAACATGTAATATGGAAAAATGTGATCGTTAGGGTGAATGAGCATGTGAAAACCGGAAAGAGTTATTCGTAAAGAATGAAAACAAATGAAGGTATTTTGCTTCTACAGAATCTACTTTTTCCGGAAATGCACATTTTAAAATATGCTTTTTGGTTCATTTGATTTCCATTAGTTTCATAATTAAATGGAAGTTGCACTGCTCGGAGATCTCTTCAGAAGTTTCTATTACATTTCTAAAAAATCATCACCTAAATCAAGTACAACCGAAGTATTTGATTCATTCTGTCCCATAGACATTTTCCGATTTATGGGGATACAAAATACTTACTTCGAAATATATATTCTGGAGTAGGTACACAATTGAGACTACCGAAGGTCCTATAAGAACCAGTAAAATTGTAACCGAAGGTGATCAATACTCAACTTATCAGCTGCTATTTCTCACTTAACCGACAGATGGTAGCACGGTAGCGATCACGCCTGTAACAGGAAGAGTGGGCCCGGTATGATATATAACCCTTGAATTATTTTCGCTGAATCAAATTTATTGGTCGTTCTCATATTCCTCCTTCCCTTCTAAAAACATAAATTTCAGCTTTATACGTAATATTTTCGCTGAGACAATATGAAATAAACAATTTGCTTACACAGCACGAAATATATGATCTGTTTTTTTTTCGTGGTAAGAATGTTTTTTTAATGGTCAATTTATGTGATTTTAAAACACTTATTTTCAGTTTGAATGCCTCGCTAGAAACATTCTATATGACATTTTTGTTCCAAAATGAAATAAAGGAAATTTTCAGGTCTAAGAACTTAATCGTGAATTCCGCGTTCCCTAATCAGTCATCATTTAAGTCATATCTGTTTCGGAAAATGTTATTGTGTTTCTCTATGGAAGGAAGTTTTTGTAAAAGGTTTTTAAAAACTCTGATATTAGACGGAAAATATACATAATTGACGTGTGGAAAACATTCATTACTTATAATTCAAAAGCAGAGATACACCATTTAAAGATGTTATACAAAAACGGAAGATTCGATTAGTAAATTTGTTGTTTTAAAAATATAAATGTACAAACAACACCGAAGCTTCGCTCGTCTTTCTCATGGTGCTAATCTATAGCGTATATTCTATGTAGAATAAGCATAACGAAATTCATTGACGTGTGCTTGCAGTTTTGAAAACATTCAGCGCGTGAAATCTCGTTTCATGTATCTCTCATCATCATGCATCACGAATTTATATAATAATGAGATATAAAGCTATATGAAAATTATACGAAGATTTTCCGAACGTATGACAACTCGTATGATACATTCCCATTGCAGACATTAGCTCTTTGAAGTACCTCGATTGATCCTCTCACAGCAGCCTAATTTTGTCTGGTGCATTTGTATATAGATTTAGCCTCTTGCCAAACAGGTGGAGCTATCTAGTAACAAGAGCGTTCAGCTTTTCTTCTTTTATATTCCTGCCATGCTCCGTAATTCTGGTCATGAGTTTCCGCTTAGTCAAGCCAACATAAAACTTTAATGTTCCATCTTCATAACGCAGAGGAATGCCATATATCCCCGCGCATTCTACCATGTCGTTTTCCATTCTATTGTTTTAAATTGCGCCCATTAATTTTGGAAACCTAACGCCAAATTGCAGCCCAATATTTCTAAGCAAGTTCTTGAAAAGATAGGAAAACCGTGGTGTGTACGAAATATCACTTACGAATTTAGGCTTACTCATATTTTGTACTGCCTGTTTTCTGTTCATGGGGCTCTGCATTTTCTTTATACCACGCATACTTGCGTAGCTATATGCTGCGGATACACCTTGACTTATGCTATTTGAAATGTCTTTTTTCTCTGTCTTCTGCCTTAAAGCATAAAGTGTACGCTCTTCGAAACCTGGATCTGGAGGTTGTTGTTTTGTATGTCATAGGATAAAAAGAGTTAGGACACATAAAGTTTGGTAGAGATGTGTGCTTTTAATATACCTTTGTTTCTATACTGCCATTACTGGATCTCTACTCCATTATAAATTTTATGGAACTATTAGTATTGTTTATTTTGGCAAAAACATATCAAGGCTATGCTTTCCATTAGTCCAGATAAAAAATATATCATCAACAATCTAATCCAAATTGATGGTTTTAGGGAAAATATATTAAAAATATTGTCTTCCAAAGATCTAGAATTGCTTCAGCAAATCTAGACCTTTGGTAGACAATATGATAATCCCACAGGTGCTCCTACAATTGGTTTTTATGTGGATCCTTTAAACTTCAATAAATTAAAATCAGTTACTAGATTTAATACGCTTTGTATGATCTGTACTGCTTCCATCGTGAACAGGTTCGACACTTGAACAGCCCTATTTAAGATTTATTTTGCTTCCGGTACAGTTATTGATGGATATAGTGAAACAACATCTACACAGAATATATTATGTCAGTTTCTTTACTGTTATGCACCTAGTTTTGTTAATAAAGTCATTTTTTAAGCACACAATCTGTTCCAAGTTGGGTAAAAATTGCAACTGCAATGAGGACGATATTGCGTTTTCAAGATAATATATAGGACCATTCCTCTTAGACACAATTGGTCTGATTTTATTTCCTGGTTTATGATGCTTAAGGAGTCCGAACAGAGCTGGAATATTTGTTTCAAGTGATACCCTTGCCTCTTTTATGAGTAATTCCGAAAATGCTTGTAACTTGGACGTATTTTTTACTTTAGCTAACAAAGAATTTAAGGAGTTCGGCACCTGTAGTTTGGATCCAGAAACACTCATAAAGTCCTGCAGCTTGTTGTTATATTCCAACGTATCCATTACCGCTAATGGTCCCGTTTCATTCGTTAAGGTAAACGATGAGGCTGGGTTGTTCTTTAATATTCTCACTGTGCTCAAAGCTGTGACATGCCACTTTTTGGAGTATTTGCTTATTTAGTTTTTAATTTAGCCGTTGTTATTTAGCAAATACATTATCTGTTCTCAAACGGAATCTGAGATATCGCAGTCTCTACCGCAAGAATGATCCTCTCAGATTCTGATATATTTGTGAAACAGAAATTTTGATTGACAAATCATCGCTGACAGCAGTGCTAAAATTTACGATATTCGGAAAGACTTGTTAGCAGACCGTTAAAAATTTAAGATGGCAACTTTCGTTTTCAAGATTTATTCTGCGCTGCCTAAATTTCTTAAAAACATTCCACGCTATTTGCCCGGATTTAGCAAATATAATTCAAAAGAAAAAATAAACCGTTTAAAGATATACTTCGTAAAACTAAAAGTGTCGATCCCTAAATTTGTTGGTGTAAAAATATAAATATGCTCTTGCAAGATAGGTCTTATACATCTCAACTACACCTGCTTGACAAGAGGCAAAAATATACCCTGAAGTGCCAGAAAAACTGGTACAGCCGAGCTTATGCAAAATACATAGCAACGTCACCTATGCGCTTACTCGTTTACGTCCGCCAGTGCGTATAAAAAGCGATAGACATCCTTGCCAGCTGTCAGACCTATTTTCGGCTTGAGAATGACAAGTAATAACGATTTGAGCGATTTTCAAAGCGGTGTCATAGTTGACCCTCGTGATATGGCCGATAGTATTTCAGAGGTAGAATCGAAGTTCGGATTTTCATGGACGAACATTGTAAGGTTGTACCGTGACTGCACGAATTCCGGCAAAAACCTCCAACCTACGATACCAGTGTGGCCGTAAAAAGACATTGGGTGAACGTGACAATCGTCGGCTGTCAGAATCGTTTCACGCGATAGACGTGCAGCACTCTCGCAGGTATAATCGGAATTCAATGCTGGAACCTCAACAAGAATCAACGTCCGAACTGTGAAACGTACCCTGCACGATATGGGCTTTGGGAGCCGACGCCCAACTCGAGTCCGCTCTATGGGTGCATGACACAGAACTGTGGTCCGCGCTTGGGCACGGCAACACCGCCACTGGACACTTGATTACTGAAAACACGTTGCCTGGTCTGACGAGTCACGTTTCAAACTGTATCAGGCAGATGCAAGGATTCGTGTGTGGCGCAAACCCCCTGAAGCCAATGGATCCCGCCTGTCAAAATGGAACTGTACCGGATGGTGGGGGTCCGTAATAGTCTGGGGGTGTTTAGATGGACTTAATCGGGACCCCTGGTAAGTCTACAAACGTCTGTGACCGGCCAACGCTATCTGTGTGACCTTTCTGACTAGGTATAGCCGTTCATGTCCTGCATTCATGCTGATGGGTTGGACCTGTTCCAACAGAACAATGCACCTCCACATAAGTGTGGGGATGCCACATTATGGTTAAAACAGCATTCATCTGAGTTTGGAGTGTTGCCATTCCCACCTAGTCCCCAGATCTTAACGTCATTGAACACATTTGGGATGCCATGCAACATGCTACCGAACACAGGAATCCGAGACCTCGGAATACACCCGAATTGTGGAATGCTCTGCAGGACGTATGGTGTGCATTGCCTTTAGCATATTTCTAGAAGCCAGTAGAGTTCAGGCCCCGTCGTATTTCTGCTGTCCTCCGCTCACGCGGGGATTTACCAAGTATTAGACTAGTGTACCAGTTTTTTTTGGCACTTCAGTGTATATACAAATAGAAGTAGCTTATGTGAAAGAACCTATAGAGATGCTGACGAGACCAAATGTCTGAATGATAATGTATCATACGAGCTCGGTGTTGTTTGTACTTTTATATTTTTAGAATAATAAATTTAAGGATCGAAAATTCAAGTTTTCCGAACTGTATTTATTATTATATTTTTAAAAATAATAAATAATTTATCTCCTTTCTGCGATTATGAATTGATACATACAATCTTCGCTTATTATGTCTTCTGAGTTTTAAACTACGAACATGTCAATTAGTATACGCACTTTGTTTGAAATATAGCATAAGTTTTCTGTAAAACTAATAAAATTCATTAACATGCAGTGTATTATTTTTAAAAAATGATAAAAGTATTAAGGTGAAATTTTCAATAAGTCCAACATTGATGTATGCAAATCAGAATTATTGAGTTCGGAAGCTCCACCGAAAGAAAACTCGACTTGTTAGCAAATTCGCCAATCTGCTTTTCAGTTTGTAACAACATTTAAAGATCCTATTTAACAACGATCTTTCTAGCGAAAAGTGTTACATATTTCGAAAGTTTCCGGTAAACTGCTTGTTTAAGAACCGTTTTGCTGGCTGATTGTTTTACATATCTTAAATTTTAACGGTAGAGTGTTTGTGAATAACAGTTCTGCAGGAGGAATTTTTTCTTATTGCAATTTTAAGAGTGTGTGGTATTTCTTGTACTGGAACCGTTCGTATTTTAAGCAATTTGGCCGAAAAAAGTCGGAAAAATTGTTTTGGGTAAAATATAAGGATCATCCATTTCCGTATTATTATAGAAATACTGGAGCACACAAATGTGAAATTCGAAACCTTATTATAAATGAACAGGCTGGATTGTAGAGCTAGTGCTTTTTCCAAATGGACGCAAGACACTGTTCAATATACAACAGTAATAAAGTATCCCACAAATTTCCACAAATCCCTAAACTAAGGTACATAATAGCGCATGAGGCTGTGTTGACATTGTATATGTTCACTGAACTGTTTTTTTCTTGTTGTATTCAAACTGTATTTCTCCGGTTGGTGTCGCTGATATTCAACAAGCAATACGGTTTTAATATATTATATTCCCTTATATTTCGGTCACCCATTCTTCTTTAAGAATTTCAAAATACCTTTGTTCAAAGATATAATGAGAATCCTGCTCGAAATGGTTTGATTTGTTATGTTCCCCTTTTCTCAAACAGTGAATGTTTATCAAACGGTTACATGAATAACTCTTTTTAATTAATTTTTATCCAGTTAGTTTCATTCCCATCTATTTTCAAGCTGCTTTAGGAGTGAGGAGAATAAAGGGTAGTGCCTCAGTAATGAGAGATACTTTCGATATCAATGTCATGAGATAAAGTACTTGTGTTTTAAAGTTTCCTTAAGAAAAGGTTTATGAAAATGAAAATATGAAGAACTGCGATTAAAATAAAAAAAAAAAAACAAGAGAAAAGAAATGGGAATTTGTTTTTTAATGAAACGGAGAGAAGTGAAAATAACAATCCGACAAACTAATAAAATTGTATTAGCTTTAGTGATTAGAACAAACATAACAATGTATCATTTTAGTAGCACTTTATTATTATGCTTTACCGCTTATCCTCACGATTGTAGAATTCCTGCAATACCATCTAATGGCTCGGCCCTCACAAGAATTAAGGAAATAAGATTGATAACGTGGTGGTGTAGGACCAATCGTTGTTCCAGGAAAAAAATCCTTAGGTGCATGCATTACGGCGATTTTCTAAGAAATGGAACAGTTCGTGGTGTTTTTTAAAGCATACGTCTTGGTTATCACATACTGGAATAATTTGAATTAAACATATTGCTGCAAATCTCAAGGAAAATACCTAACTGACGGCTTGACTTTATTGGAATTACAGGTACAGTAGCAGAGAAGAAAAAGAAATCCCATAAGTTACACACTTTTTTTCTACGGCTTCTTAAATTTAAAAAAAGAGAGTGTGTCGTGTAGATGTGTTTATCTCATATTAGCAACCAAACGCTGCTAAATACCATGACCTCATAAATACGGGTACGAGATATTCCCCTAAAACGTTGTCTTGGTCTGTTCGAAATAACCATCGAACAACCGTTACTGATTATGATTTGTTACTAATCGTAACGAATGTAAAATAATTGGCAAATGATGAGCAAAATGTGTCTAATAATTGCGTTGATGGCTTGCTGCGTATGTAAGAAACAAAATGTTTAACTATGGACCAGTGTTATAATAAAAATACTGATATGGAGTGTTATTCGCAGTTAAAGTTTAATTTTAAATTTTCCTTAGTAGTACGTTTTACATTATCCAAAATATGTTCTTCTACCACCATAGTAGGAAACGACAGACGCAATCGTCTCCGGGCATTTAGTGTTCACAGATTCACAGAAGTATTTTATTATCGGCAACACTGAAAACTCCCGTATTTCGTATCCCAAATTAATCTTGTGCAGGAAACAAGAGAGAACCTCGAAATTATCTGAAAATTCCGTGACAATCTTATACAAATTCATTAGCTATCTGATTCCCATTTTTTTCAAATGCAAAAATGTACAAGATACTTTAAATGATCAGCCTTTTACTAGGTGAAAGTGCACACCATCATTTTTGATTTAGGGGTATCTATTTTTTAAGGCCTGCCTTCTAGTGTTTGCATGACTATTAACATATATTTTGCAAAAGACACAACTGAAGAGAAAAAGGAGTGTAGAAATTATTTTTATTCATATAAATGTTTTTAACAAGGCAAATATTTAACTTTGATTTATATTTCTAAAGAAAATAATTTAATTATCACTGGCAAAGATATATCTTAAACGTACAAAAAACTTTATAGTCTACACAGTTCTGAATTCTACAAATGAAAAAAAAACAGCATATTGATATGGCAGTACCAAGGGGAGGTTTTTCTGACCTAATAATTTTGGAAAAATAAATATGTATAAATAAAGAGTGTGACATACCTGCCAGCAAGACCCACACGACATAAAGAAAGATAGCACTCAGAATGAACGTCTGAGTAGCTCAGTTGGTAGAGCGACTTGTTCCGGAATAAGCGGACTCGGGTTCGAATCCCGGCGTAGACCAAAAATGACGGATAAATTAACTTCGTTATAAGAGACTCAGCGGTTGAAAAATAAACTATATATAAAATATATTACTCGTAATGTTTATATGTTATTTGATTTTGACAAACAATTTATTTTCCTTTGTCTGAACGTTTCAACGTATCTCCCACTTTGCTTCTCAGTAAGACGAGTCATTGCCGTTTTTAATTGTTGAATCTTTGTCACAACCAACATACTTAATGTTCATAAAACATTATTTAACGTTTGGACATCACAAACAAAGAGAATATATGCTTGTTAGAAAATTACTCTACATATCGTATTTTCTCTCGCAATATTCCGCAATATTGAAGTAAGGTATTCGATGATTGATTTCTCGATATTTTTTTAACATGTATATCGCTGTTTTTCTTTTTGTTTGGACACTGAGCCACTAAAAGAAAAATAGCAATATATATAATGTGCCGTTGTTATCGCTGTTTTAAAGCGGCGATTAAAACACTTCTTAAATTTAACAGAGGAATACTGAAAAGAGTCCGAGCACTATTACGTCTCATAAAAGTATGTATGTTCTTCAGTTCGTTAATGTATATCAACTACAGCGTTCTATCTTGCAGTTGTAATGCCCACAGAGTTGAAAAAGAGGAATAGTTCACGTTCCTTCCTGAGTCCCATATTTAATTAGATAAAAAGGCTTTTAACTCGGTAAATTCATGAAAAACTGATGCATTCAGAATTTCCATGGAAAAATATTAAGAACCGTTCCTTCTTTTTTTGCGGAGACGCTATGGCATTCGAAAGGGCTACAAAGAATAAAGTTTCTCGTCGATACCATTACCAAATTTTAGTTAAATGAAATCAAATAAACGGAGCCGCAAAACAGAACTATGGACGTCCCCTTTCTGACTGCGCCTCATCGGATTTACTCAGGCAGGTGAATTTTGCTATTTCTTTAAACCATTCCCCTAAAATATGAGCAGGACGACGAATCTGTTTCTTTAATATTCATTTGGGAGAGGTAAAAATTTAAAGGGACGCCAAATACAATTTTACTTTACGTAATTACTTCTCTGTGACATTCTAACAATTCTAATGCGTTGTTCAATCAATAAACATCATTGAAGTTTTCACCGTAACACCGATATTTATCCCATGTAGATTTGTGTTCGTTTCGTTGTCCGATGATCACTGTGAAGGACTCATATGGGTCTGTAATTTAGGGTCACAGATTCTAGGCAAGAGACAGAGTCAGGACCAGTTGACAAGCTCACCACCGATGGCCCATTTCATTCCAAGTTAAAAACCAGAGCCACTGTCCAATCGGCCACCCGGGCGGCGTTCTCAGTTATGCTGTTTTAGCAGTGTTTTACGTGTTTATACATTTAAATTCCACTTCTTTAGATGATATTTGAATTTTATCGTATCATATTCTCACGTTTAGTCACTTGAAACCAAACTGGAAGTCTAATATGATTGTTATCCATTTATACATTTATTCAATGAAACCGCTCAGAAATTCCTGGGGTTTTCCTCAAATATTCATACTTGTATCAGGGAGGAAAACCTCCGTAACAGAGCAAAGATATTGTCATGGACTTTTGTACAAAGCAATATTATTAGATATCTCTTTAGTTTGAGCCACTTCGGATACGAGCTACTGTTGGCTGGAAAAATGACGTCGCACTGGGAGCAAAGTGCCGAGATGGGAGAGCCATCGCCGCTGGCTTCTACGGCTTGCACGTTGGCAAGGAATGTAAATAGACGCGAAGGAAAATGTTTTCAAATACTAGTAATTTTAATTCAAAGATTAACATATTTTTCAGTGATCTGTTATTTCCTCTTTCATGAATTAAATAATTTTGAAAACAAAATAAATGAACATCTTTTGTATAAAGAAATATAAGGGCATTGATGTACACAAACATATTGCTGAGCTTCGTAGTTCTGTAGTTCGGAGGAAGTTATATTTACAAAAAGGTATTGTCAGTGAGAAAGTAAATTCTTAAAAATCTAAATTATTTAAAATCTACCCTTTCGATTTTAAAGGCATCAAGATCAAGTAGTCCCGTTAACGAGGTAAACAAATAAGAAGTAAATATGTTATTCATCATTCAGCATTTCATTTTTGCAAAATAAATCGTATTGTTATTTACAGAATTTCACTTAGTAGTCTTCAAATACAAGCAAAAATTCGCACGAAATGTTCGTTTTTCAATTTACTTTAACAGGTGGCACTAAAGCATAAAAAGCTAACAAAAATTATATAATACTATTGCAATGGCAGGCAGAATTTAACTGAAAAGAAAAATAAGGCTTATCATAGTGTGTCACGGTCCGTCTCTGCCTAAACCTTACTCCCAACCAAGGCTAGCTCAAATCCACAGAAATGGACCGCCTTAAGTTAAACTAAATAAATGTTCATTTCGTGTTTAAGTTGAATTTCTGTGTTGATTTCCGCCGTATTTACACGATCATTATTCTAAAAACAGAATCAAATAAACACATTTGACTGTTTAGATGATTTATTGTATTGAATTTAATTATTAAATTCATATAGAAGACATTAGAACTTTCAGGCCCGCAACGGATCCATCTTCAGATGTTATTAACAGAATAGAACTGAGCTTAAGTTAAGTTGACATGATATTAAGCTACTGACACCACACAAAAAACTTAACATTATTTTTAAACTCAATTGTTTAACTTACATTTTAGTATCTCAAATTTAATACAGAGGAAAAAAATTGTAGGATTTAACAGATATGGCCGGCTTAATGTAATTGCTTTACGTATGTGATCCTTTCTCCCGTGCACATTTTTTTTGTCGAAGAGCAAACGACGAAACTGGTTTTCTCTAAATATTTTACGTAAGATTTTACTCACGTCAGCTGCCACTTGTGAAGCTGAGTTATTCAGATATTCACGCAAATCCCATTGAGTAGATGCAAGTTTGTTATTAAGGCACCTATGCTTCACTCTTAATTTATTGCACTCAACACTTAATCTTTTATTTCTTATTTTCAGTTATCTTATCTTCGTCATCAGAAGTTGAGTATCAGCTAAAGATGATGACGTAATATCAGATGACACAGATTTATCATTTTTTTCTTAAGCGACACATTGTGAAAGGTTTTCCATGGCTCGCGTTTTCTTACTTCAAGTCCATGTAATCTATTTGCTCCAAGACTAACATTCAGAACGCTAGGAATGGTAAATGACTATCCATGAGGATTAGCAGTTGTATAAGTTTATGGCCAATTTGACCTGGAAGGTTGACTATAGAGTACAGCATTTACTTTCAGTTTATTTCTGCCATGTAATCCAAGTAATTCTAATTATAAGTCACGAACATAACTGTCAACAATAAAATGTTTCGAGCAAATTCTTGCACTTTTAACTTTAAAATTGTCCTTTCGTTTACATTTTAGTACCTAGAGTTTTTCAATCAGGATATGTGGAAAAGAATGCAAATAATATTCGAACCTTGAGTCTTCTTACTGTAGGATAAACATCCTGCTATTGCACATCCAGACATACTGTGCTACACTGATATAAGGCAATAATATGCGCAACTGATGTTGAAAAATATCTAGTTATGAAGTATATTTAAAAATTATGACAAAAAGTAATAAATTACAAAATATCAACAGGCTTATTCATCGAAGCGAAATGCTTTTCTAAGCATGTGAACGAGTTTAAACCCGCCAAGAATACTTACTAATTCTAAAGACACAGTAATTGCAAAACATCCACACAGGTCTATTCGCCAAATTGAAATGCTTTTCCATTCAATAAACCTGCCTTTTTTTAAGAACGTGAACGAGTTTAGTTTGCATTCCCAAACCAAAAACTATGTGCGACGTCTTTATTGGCTTGTTTATCTGGTGTCATGCGCTAACCCGAGAAAAGGGAGACTGCAACTGCACATTGAAATGGCAACTATCTAAGTACAACCAAACGATGTTTTTTTTTAATTTATTGTTTTCCAACACATTACTGAAAAACGTTTAATGAAATGCTATAAGTGTTTGACTTTGAATATTAACCAACGGAAAATAGAATTTCTAGAAATTAATTGTACAAATACAAAATTGTTTAATATTTTTAACAGAAAAACGGAATCTCCAAATTACTGGTAGAGGTAGAAATGTCTGGAACGTTTTGGAACTATAATGGCTCAAATGGTGTAAAGCGGATATAAATCCTAAATCACCTCCAACAATTTATTAACATTATTTACAGAAATCAGTAGAACTAATGAATTTTATAAATTGACGGCTAATTTTTACCTGTGATGCATGAAGTAAACTAATGATGTGTATTAAATCTTTGAAAGGAACAGTAAGGAAGTGTTTGTGATAACTTTGTTTATTAGACACTCCCAGAAAACAACAAAGCATTCTCGTATTGATTACCACCAAAATCAAGTGCTTTGTGTAAATGTCCCAGGGCAATATTGCGAAGGGCAAGTTTTGTCCGAATGAAAGAAAACCCCTTAAAAGGTAGTACACGCTAGCTCGAGCAGAATGTAATTTTCTTTAACCTAATAAACCTTTCAACATTGTGTAGTGGTATCTTCGCATGTTTTTAAACCGTGTAGTGAAAGTTTATTCTTACGGATCATATTGTGTTTTATACGAATACTAAATTAAGCATCTTGTTGTTTCTGGATAAATGGCATGTAACTTTGCTATTACATCAACAGAATACTGCGTATGGATTGGGCTGTGAGAATGTTTTTTGAAGTGCGTCGTAGACATGCCATTGAGACTACTCATCTTGTTTCCTTAATTAACTTGCGTGAACTTTGTGTCACCCCCAATACTTTTTCACTTGCGGAATACTCAGAATAATCCATTTCACGACCTGTTGCTTTTGTTTTGGCCACCGCAGAGGTAAAGCGCTTGGCCAGTGAAATTCGATCAAAATGTGGCATAATAGAATACTTACACAGTAGATTCGTTAATCCAGGACTTAAGTTATGTTACTTTGAACTCCACTCAAAAAACTGCCTTGGAAAGGGGATACAAGTTCAGATGTCCCTTAAATCGAATAAGTAAATTGAAAGTTATCCCGCAAGCAGAAAACATCATTATGGTGTTACCACCGCAAGAGCAAGATTGTGTTAGGCATAAGGTGATAGGGACTATCAGTGGCCTTGATACAAGAAGCAATAGGAATGACAAATTACTGTTTCTGGAGGTGAGAAAACAACTTAAAGCCTTACGTGACAACCCAGAACTTGTTATTATCTCAGCTGATAAACCAGAGCAAATAATATTTCTAAATAGGACTGATTACAATGGTAAAATGTCTGATTCTGTTTCAAAAATCCCTCACTCTACCATGAAATCGGATCCTACGGCTGCCACCACTACTACTCTGAACTATTTGAAGATCCAGGATTTTTCCTCACTGCATAGCCGCATATAAGCAACCCCTCCCCTGACGGACCCAGGTAAGACCATTAGTTTCGGACGGCCAGCCGGTAAGACCCTTAGTTTCAAGTTACGCAAATCAATCTCGGCCGCTAGAAAAAGTCTTGGCCAAGTTTCTGGCCCTTTTGAACTTGACCTCTGATTAGTCCATCTCGAGTTTCATTCAAGCACTGAACCGAATCATGACCTTTCAACCTCTTGGTGTGCCATTTATTATGGCTTTACTGGATGTTACATCTCCTTACCCAGATGTGCTAATTGCGTTGGCACACGAAATTGTTGAGAACAAATCAAATGCCCTGGGGAATTTATCCCCGGCAGAAGTTCAGACTGTCTTACAAGCACTTCACCTAGTTGCCAGGCGTATATTTTTCCGTTTCAACGATGTTTTGTTCTGTCAGAATTGTGGCAAACCCATTGGAGTGCTTGCAATATAATTTTCGCTAATACTTTTGGCGGTATTAGCGAAAATTATATTGCAAGCTCTCAAAAATTGAACTTCTTGCTCTATGTGATTTTCGCGTTGTGTTTTACATTAGGTATATCGATGATGGACTGTTCTTCTGGACTCATTCCCTTGAGCTTCTAAATCATTTTTGCTGAAACTATGTCGTCCCAATTTTCCGCCATTAAATTCACAGGGGGAGTTTGAGACTTCTTACTCTTTGCCATTTTTAGATGCCTTTATCCAGCGTCACCCGTTGTCTCAGGATTTGAAATTCTCAGTACTCCGGCATAAGCCTGTATGTCGGTTTCTGTGTACTAAATCTTGTATCACATCGGCGCTAGTTACGCCTCGCCGAGCCTTATCTATTTCTCAGTTAGATATACTTTGGAATAAACGGCTACTTAGGAAACTGGAAGAGATGTACTTCATAGTTCATTCACGCACGACAACCTCACTCCCACAACGAAGGATTGTTTGCCCAACAACACCAAAACTCTTCCTTACCATCGCCACATGTGTGCGCCATGGGCTGGGATCCACTCGCGCCACGATACAAAGAGCACGGTTCCACAGATACCAATACTCGAACCTCCGAAACATTCTAGTAACGCAGAGGCACTCTTGAACCGACGGCGAGAATGTCAAGCTGACGTTCTCAGTTCATACGAGGAGAAGTCTCATGAGGTCGCTCAGCGGGTTGTCACCATTGAAAGTCATATGAATACTTGGCGTCAGTGAATAAAAATTGGGCCACCATCAGTGGAGGCGGCCTGTCAGAGTTCAACATGTTATTCCCAGTAGCAAAGCCTCCGTCATGCAGACCATTTGCACAAACCAAACCGTTCCGTATCGCCATCTGGGTTATTTTACCCACTCCTTCATGGAATCTAATCTCTAAATAACAGGCACACATCCGTTCGGACAGGTGCCGTGTTTAAGCATTTTCACTTGAAAGCTTTTTCACCGTACTGCTCTTTGAATGTTTATTATATATAATAAAACTTTCTCAACTAAAAACTAAAAATTAAGAAATTTTTAATTTCTTTTACTGATTGGTTTTTATGACTAATTTGAACAAGGAATTTACACAAATCACGCTATGCACTGCTCACGCATACTTTTATTACCTCGAAACGAAACAGTAAGTAGCTGTATTAGATCAGTGCTTTAATTATAATAGAACTATGTCCTTAGATTTGTAATTCACGTCAACTACATAGGTTCAAATAATTATTTTTGCACTTCTTATTTTAAAAAGGAGGGACACTGCTCCATTTTTAAAAATGAAAAGCAGCTTCTTCTCTTCAGTAAATTCAGCTCATGCATTTCAAAAGAAAAGGCAACATTATGTCATATTATTTATTCTCTTTCTGTCATACCGTGAAGCTGATTGACCTTTCATGACACAGGCTCTCAGTGTTGCCCAAAAAGAAACTTTTCAGTATTGCTCATGATATGCCAGGTGACATTATAATAATCACGTTCTCGGCTGGTATCAAACTAATATCGGTTCAGTTGCGCGCTTTGCTGAAAAATGATTATTCGACGCACTCCCAAATTCTGAATATCCAACTACGAGCACGAAATTAAGAAACGACAGAGATATGTTGCATTACCAAGATTTTAGAGAGAGAGCGAATAGAGTTTCCCTATAATCGAACCTTCCTAAAAGATCATCTGTGTGCTGCTATGTCGTTGCCACTCTTTGGGATTCGGAAGACAGAGCTTACGTGCTGCCGTCTTTCGGCCTCTGTGAAAGACGCAGAGCGTAAGGTGTGTTATAATCCGTTTCACACTGTTTTATCTAACCTTTAAAACTACTTTTATGAATGTTAATTGTGTCCCTACTTTAAAATATTTATTATGACGGGAAATTTTTTCCCTCAAAGATGGAAAGGCGTCTATGTGGCGAAATTGATCTGTGGATTACATAAATTTAAAATGAATTGGTTTCCTGTCAAGAAATAATTGTCTGACAATGGGAATCAACATCTCAAAGTAGTGATTTGAGCAGAAGCCTACTAAGGTGGGGTTGATGGAGCTGCTATTCAGCCTGTAGCCAAGGATAGTGCGCAAAAACTATTGCTTGCTTAAAACTGTAATTGAAACGTTTATAACAGTTTCTCGTACACTTCAAGATTGTATTTCTTCCTCAAAATGTTAATGGAACGCAAGTTGCTTACATTCAGAAATGAAGACGCACTTGTATTATCCGTCAAACTAAAATCAAACCGGGACTTTTCTGGAAACCAACCTGGCCCGCAGTTTTTCAATAGCTTGAGGGCAGGGATGTACTTGTAGTTTTACGGTTTTCCAGCTAAACTTCCACGTTTGGGCCTGAGCTAGTTTTTGAAAGTGACGATATATGGCACTACGCTAGAGCTCAATCTTGTGCTCTGATTTTATGATATTTATGGCACTATTACTTTTTCTGTATGATCTTTATGTCACCATTATATTTTCTTTATGTCCCTATTACGGACTTTACACGCTTACAAACGAGACATACGTGAAAACCGTGATTTTCAGTCAGTACCTCATATAGCACCAGTAGCGAAACATGAAAATAAAATATCAGATTTTTAATCCATTAAAATTAAATAATTAAACAAATTCTTCGAGTCACAGTAATGAGACGTGGGCGTAAATGAATGATTTCAAAATTTTCGTACTTCTTTCGTAAGAAAAAGGACGATAAGAACGTGCAAGAAGAACAGTAAGAAATATAATGTAGTTACATTCATTTGAGAAACAAGAAAATAGTGATTCGAATAATCCTCCTTTAGGAATATTGATTGGCTCTCCGGAAACCGTTTTTAAAATGAAGCTCAGGATATGCTGTTTTTAACAATATTGACCATCCTTTTCAATAATAGTGATGAACAAGCCTGAATCGCCTATGAGTCTGTTGGAATGGTTTTTCCATATGTGTGCGCTAGCCACTTTCCTTGAAGCAGTGGCGACGAATTGCGATTGGAAAATTTACAGCAGCATTTGATTCTCACTGAATAATACGCAAACCTGAAACTAGAGAACCTCTACTTAAAAACGCACCAATTAACGATACAAAGATTTAGCACCGCTTTATATGTATAAATCATACTTTATTGCACATCTATTCAATAAATATTCAAGGTATATGACTTTATAAATTTTTGATAAAGACCAAAGCTGATATTTTTATGATTTCAAAACAGCTGAAGCTTGAAATATAATTTATTTGCCTTTTTCTTCGCAACCCAAACATTGCTAAAAAAATTAAGGAATCTACCCGTTTTACAAAGAGCTTTTAAATCTATTAAGTTAAGATTACAAATTTACGGAATATCTAATCTTAAAATTAGGGCCTGCCTCAAAGGAATCATCGGACACTGTTTCGGGATAAACACTTTGTCTGTGCACCCACTTTTAATTAGAGGTGGAAATCATATATTTCATCTGAAATCAGATATCATTTCATCTGAAATCAGTGTGTTGATGTATCATTTCATCTGAAAACCAAGTTGAGCTACTTGACGGAAGACATCGCCTCTGACCACTGGATCACCTGGGCAGCGGAAATAACTCGCACTTTGAATGCTACAGATTTAATAGGATAGTTTTCCGACAAATCCATTCTTTCCTGGTACAATCGTTACCAAAATTTACTTAATTTTCCTCTTTTGACTTTTCTATTGGCTTACAATAAAGTCAGTTCGAGAGGAATAAAATGAAAAATTTATTTTCCGCCTGCGCGTGGAAAGATCTTAATTACTTTTACTTCACACCTTTTTGAATGTGTTTTTTATTACGTTGTATAAATTAATTATCACTAGATTTCCATCTCCTTTCTACTTCTGCTTGACTCATGTGATGTTTCTTGTCGATTGATAATTATGAGCTATCCTGGAGACTATGTATTCCTTACATCTATACTACGGATTTATTCGCTTATTTTTCTGTTCTATTGATCCCACTGTGTATCCCTACGTTAGGAATACTCTTTTTGTTTCGTTCAAAATCACGAACGGACATTTTTTTGTAAATGACAACGACTTGATTTAATTATTTCTTTTCATTCGATATATCATTTCATCTGAAATCAGTGTGTTTTACGCACAACAGACCTTCTTTTGTGAGAAGCACCTGTACTAAAATATGAAACATTTACGAACACTCCGATAGCGAAAAATACTTATCAAATTTCTACAGAATTTAACTTGCCGTTAGTTGTAGAAACATAAGATATCTAATATCCTTTAATAACTTCAAAAAACTAACAGTTCATTTGCTATCCAGTATACATCCCATCACAGAGTCAATTAATGTGGAGATATTGATATAATATTTTGGCACAAAGCCAAAATTTCCTGAAAAGGGGACTTTTGTAAAGATTTGGAAATACAAGTATTCGTTCTACAATATTATTCATTATTTTTCAGAAAAAACACTGTAAATAAATATCATTATGTATGTTTAAAATTCAGATTTTTTTTTTCTAAACAAAGAATTATTAACAGGACAATTTTTGAATAAATTGAAAAATTGGGTAGTACATTTATTCTGTGGTTCGGTTGTAAAGCTGACAGTGTAAAGAAAAATAGAATTAATGTGTTGAAAAATTTGCGTTTTATTACTCATAACACCCTCGAAAAATCAGTATTTTCACATAAGTCGTGAAGTATCACTAGATGGTTCACACCAAAACATAAGAAATTCATATATGCGATCACATTTAAGAGATTCTATAATATTTTTTAAATATCCTTTAAATATGACCTGACGTCTAAGCAAAAACACTTTGTTAATGATTGTTTTTGCAAGGATGTAATTAAAAAAAATAATTGGCCATATTTTCGCCATACATTTTTGCCGTCAACAAAACTACTTTTTTCTTTGTCAAATTGTGAAGACTGCAATCAGCATCGCGATCCATGGCGTAGAATGAATCTGATTATTTAATAGCACAGTAGAGTGTATACAGGGTGCATAGAAAAGTCCCTTTAGCCTAAAATAACTTGCGAACGGAGAGAGGTACATTTATGCAAGTGAGATAAAGGTACAGT